>CM074436.1:5660000-6027500 GCA_037101425.1 Elopichthys bambusa | reverse complement strand
TCATTCTGTTATACCTGACTCTTTGTTCCTCTGGTTTGTGATATGTATACGGGCCATTGGAGACACGCCCTGCCCTCCGGTGATGCCCTGTGGGCCGGTTGTTGACGATCATGCGCCACCTGACACGGATTTAATAGCGAGATAAGGCCTATAAAAGCGCCGTGCTCTGTTTTGTGGCCGTCTGTGTTGAGAAATGCCTCGAGGTGGTTCAGTAAACACTGTCAGTCTCGCTTAAATAGATTTTTGGTTTCCTGAGGTGATCAGTCTCCATCCAGACTTGACACCTGACTTGTGGAGAATGGATCACCTGCAGTTTCATTTCATTTGTTGTCGACCATAAGGGCTTTTAGTTTGGTTTACCTGGCTTGATGCTTCAGCTCGGTGTTTGAATCAGTCGAAAGCTTAATTTGTTTCCATTAATTGATGATTTTAAACTCAACTTACATTTGTATGTAGCATTTGATTATATTATACTTGAAAGCTGAATTTGTGATTTTTGAGATCTGCATCAGTCAATAAACCTCCTAACCATGTCCATATAAGTGTTATAACTAACATTTTTGTCAGTTATAAAATCTACCAACAGTCTTATGAATAAATAATGATGTTTTTCTGCTTTCAAATAATTTAAATACATTTCTCTTATATGCTAAAAACCTCCCCAAACATTTAGGAAAGACATCAAGAACACCCTAGCAAAAAATAAACATAGTTCAGTATGTGTTTATATTATTATAACAGCCACCGTGCTTGATAGATATATTGGCATCAGCCATTGAAAACCCATTTGATTTTACGGCTGTCATTAGCCACTCTCGCTAGTCGTGTGTATTCATAGCTGATGTGAGGGAAGAATGCGGCTCTTTTCTTCTTTTTCCCAGAAAAATCCTTGAACAGCTGCTTTCCGACAGAGCCATAGAAAAGCCACTGCACTCTTCTCCAGATCTCTAAAGTGAATCTGACAGTCTGAGCCGCACGTCACCTCACACACCTGCTACACTGCACACCCTCTTTGGGCAAGAATTAATAATGAAATGGATAAAAAATGGATGAAAGACTTTATCTGTCCCCCAAAGGCCAGAGGTATAAAATCATAAATATGTATCATATGCTTTTGACTTTGTGGAATCAGACTCTCTCTGTGTGTGTGTTTGTGATGGAAGGTTTTGTATTATATACATGTTCAGGTTCCTTTTTATGGAGAATAAATTAAAGTATTTTTAAGTTAACATGAACCATAAAAACATAACCCATCTTACTTTTGCAATGTCACATAGAGTGAATCTGGATATTAACTAAGAAAAAAGAAAACAAAATAGGGTTTATCTGTCAGATATTGTCCAGCATCCACTTTTAAAGAGGGCTTATAAACTAAGACTTTTTGGTCCTACTCTGATATTATTACAGACATTTATTATATTAAAGGATTAGTTCACTTCAGAATTAAAAATTTCTGGTAATTTACTCACCCCCATGTCATCCAGGATGTTTATTTCTTTCTTCAGTAGAAAAGAAATGATGGTTTTTGAGGAAAACATTCCAGGATTTTTCTCCATATAGTGGACTTCACTGGGGTAATATACACCACGCATTACGCAATCACATTGGAAAGGTCACACGTGAATGTCGGCGGAAGTACTGTGGTAGGGCGAAAAAAAACAAAAAAAAAAAACAAAAAAAAAACAAAACAAAAAAAACAAAACCTCATCTCATTTTCTCCTCCTACTTCAATTGTCCGACATTGTTGTTCTAACTTTTTTTGGTAAAGGCCATTTGACTTAAGGGGCTTTCACACTGAATTTTTCTAGGAACTCAATTATAGGAACTAGCCACTAGGATATTTCCTCGAGATAGTTCCTGGTTGCATTTGCACCGGGAATAGGAACTGTGAAGCAGCCGGCAGCGGCGTCTTTAAGCGTGGCATTTACAAACGTTAAAAACCGGTGAATGGAGGATGCCGTGATCGGAGTGGTTTGTTGTGTGTCACGGGTTTCGTGATAACAGTGATGGAATGTAAAAATGTGATTTACGCAGCTGAAAGAGCAAAAGACGAAATCTCCTATGACAACATATATCATATCATATCATATCATATATCATATCATATATCATATGAGATATCAGATATGATATATATCATATCATATCATATCATATCATATATCATATATCATATGAGATATCATATGAGATATCATATCATATATCATATCATATCATATCATATATCATATGATATGATATGATATATGATATATGATATATGATATGATATGATATGATATATGATATGATATATGATATATGATATGATGAATGGACATATATCATATGAGATATCATATATGATATATATCATATCATATCATATATCATATGAGATATCATATATGATATATATCATATCATATCATATATCATATATCATATATCATATGAGATATGATATGAGATATCATATCATATATCATATCATATCATATATCATATGATATGATATGATATATGATATATGATATGATATGATATGAGATATATGATATGTCATATATGATATGATATATATCATATCATATCATATCATATCATATATCATATATCATATCATATGATATATGATATGATATGATATATCATCATATATCATATCATATCATATATCATATATCATATCATATCATATATCATATCATATATCATATCATATATCATATCATATATCATATCATATATCATATCATATATCATATCATATATCATATCATATATCATATCATATATCATATCATATATCATATCATATATCATATCATATATCATATCATATATCATATATCATATATCATATATCATATATCATATATCATATCTATCATATCAATCATCATAATCATATCAATCATCATAATCGAGGCTGAGAAAAGAACACAACCCTGCAGACAACAGGTAAATGCCATTATTGCTGCATTGTGTGAACTCCATGTTCGTGAAATAAATATGTTTGTGCACCTTTTAAAAAATGCCGGGTGCCGGTGTTTGACACGCGTGACCATTTCAGCATGATTACGTAAAGTGTGGTGCATCGCAGAGCTGTATATGTATGTGTCATGTGTATGTGTATATGTATGTATATATATATATACATATATACATACACATACATATAAACACTTGGAATAAGATGTACTTATGAATCATCCACAATAAGACCAAACGTTTGATTTTCATGCTGACTGTAAATTTGTTATTTCTGTTATTTCTGTTATTTAAGTTCAGTGTATATTTGCACTATTGAGCAAAATTGGAGCAAAGGAAGCTCCCAGAATCATTTAGATGAGACAACCTGATGGTTCTGTAGTTTGATCTGTGTTGGAAGGATGTTGTTGGCTGAACTTCTTTAGTCTCACTGACAGGAGCATGCTGGGATTGGAAAGGGCTGATTTCCTGTGGGGACCCAGAGCTTCTCTGAGGGTTTGTGTTGAGAATTATTTCATTTTGGTCTCGACTAGATTTGTTAGTGCTGACGGGTTTAGATGAACACATTTGTTTCACCAAAGTTACATCTTTGCGATACACTAGCTTTGAAGAGTTTGAGGTCAGTAGGCTTTTTAAAAATGTTTTTATTTCTGCTCACCAAGGCTGCATTTATATTGTATCTAAAAAATGCATTAAAAATTATGAAATATTTTTGCAATATAAAATAACTGTTTTCTGTTAGAATATATTTTAAAATGTAATTTATTCCTGTGATTAAAGCTGAATTTTTAGCATCATTACTCCAGTCTTCAGTGTCACATGATCCTTCAGAAATCATTCTAATATGCTGATTTGCTGCTCAAAAAACATTTCTGATTATTATCAATGTTGAAAACTGTTGTGCTGCTGCTTTATATTTTTTTGGAAACCGTGATACATTTTGTTTCAAAATTCTTTTTATTTGAAATTTTTCGTTTTACATTATACATTTATCAATTTAATGTGTCCTTGCTAAATAAAAGTATTAAATTCGAGCCAAGAGCCTAATGTTACTGCTGGTGGTCCTCATGGCGATGGTTGTCATCATCATAGTACCCTGCTGCAGCATTCAGGATATCCTGTTTGATGGGATCTCAATAAGGAAATCCCAGTACTCTTGGCACAGTTCCTGTTTCTAAGCTCACATACAGATCACAGAACTAACAAAGTTTTGATCATACGATGACATGATATTAGATTTGTATTAAACCTTTTCACAATCCAATAGAATTTTAGACTTTTTTTTTTTTTTTATACCATACGGGTATTTTTGGACATGCTACAATATCAGATTAATATGCCATGTTTTTTATCCAGTGTCTTTGAACATGGTATATAAAATGCCAAATCAGCACATGTTAAAAGTGTTAAAAAGTGTCCCCAGGCTGTTTTCATCTTATAATTATTTATAGTTATTCTGCATGCATAATATTTTAAGCTATCCGGTTATGGAATTACTCTCATTTAACTCTCTATTTTTGTGTTAGTTGGCAATTACAAGCCCACAGTACGGCAACGGCTCATTGTCTAAATTGGCTTAATGAGGGTGTTTGACAAAACTGCAGCTTTTCCAGCAATAGCTGATTCAGAGATATAAACATTCAGTCTGCTTGCACAGCTAGTTTTGAGTTAACCATATAAGGCTTTGGTAAAGGGCAGCTGTAATGAACTCTAACCAAGACAGTTACACATGGGTTGTGTGTAGTTATGCTTTCTAGCTAATGCTCTGGTTTGTTGAAAAAGAGAGAAAATGCAAAGTATTCCTATAATGGAGGGTGTGTCGCAATGTTTGGGGATGTTATTGGATGCTTGGAGTCTGTGGTTTCCTTCTTCATGCAAGACTGTCATTTAGAATTGAGAAAAAAGAGATACAGTACACAGACTGTATGTTTAAGACAAACACATTGGCCAGATATTTTTACATACATGGATGAATCTCATGAACACATCCACGTCATATTTAACCCCAAAATATACAATCAAAAATTAAAAATGATATTTTGCATAAAGACAGCAAATTTTTGCATTGTGACTTTCTTGAGGATTATACACTTTTTAATCCCTAAATTCTCATTAATATAATCATCATTCTTATGTTATTATCTAGAAAAAATTAATGATATTATTTTGCTTTTAATATTATGATTATAATGGGGGAAAAAAAACCCAGGAAGATTTGTTACTGTATTACAGTAATAAGGATTTAATAGAAATGTGCTTAATTATCATAGAAATAAATTGTCCTAAAAATTAATATTGTTTTGAATTTTTAAAAATTATTCTTAGTTTTAAAGTGATTTTTATATATATATAATATTCTGATTCTCTCATATATTTAATTTTTTTTTTTATATATATTTTTATTTAGGATGACAAATATCTAAATCATGCAGAGATATTCTCCCATATATTATATTATATTATAATATAATATAATATAATATAATATAATATAATATAATATATATAATTTTTTTCAAATATATTTTTTAAATGTTTTATTTAGGATGACCAATAACTACATTTCATTAAGAAATTCTCCCATATATTTAAAACAATAAAAAATTATATCCCATATATTTTTAAAATATATTTTTTTATTTAGGATGACAAATAACTAAATTCCGTAGAGAGATTCTCCCATATATTTTTATATATATATATATATATATATATATTTTTTTTTTTATTTAGGATGACAAATAACTAAATTCCATAGAGAGATTCTCCCATGTTAAGGATAACAATCTAGAATCAACATTCCAAGTATTTCAACACAGTAAAGAAGGATTTCTGCTTTGTGCTTCTATATAAGCTGCAGTTTTCCGTGAAGATTCACAGTGAAAACTGCCTCTCTGCTCTCCCAGATTGTCTAACAGGAAGAGACACGGCCCTTACAGGAAAGCCGGCACACAACATGGACACGGGCTTGGGCTCACATTGTGTGAACTAAATTAGTTCTTTGCCATTTGCATATCCAGATTGTCTTGCTATCTGAACATGTTGCAGCACTGACATTATTTACGTCCACTGAGCGTAGCTGATGTTTTACTTCACTGCCTTTCAATTTGAATTTTTGGAGCGAACGTGCATTCAGAAGCTCTGAAGCTTCACTTTAGTTTGGCTCTTTTGTCAAGGTTTATTTCTTATTCAAAGAATTCATTTTTTTTATTCAAAGAATTACCTTGCAGTCGTGTCGTCAGTATATCTGAGAGAATTTCATGGTCTGATTGCTTTTATTTAATTCCCTTAAATGGTCTTTTTAGGGTTGATAATGTAGAATATATGAGTATTTTCTCAATATTTTATTTTCAGTAACAGAATTCAAAGTGGTCTATTTTATATATATATAGTCAAACCAAAAATTATTCAGACACTAGATATAATTTTTTATCTTTTTTTTTTTTTTTTTTTTTTTTTTACTAGTGGGTGCAGGACACTATCTAAAATTAATTTATGTAAGTGAGGATAGCAAAATAAAGTAAACTGTGACATATTATACCCAACAATTCTTCATACAGTGGACTACCAGTAAAACTGCTAAAAATTTGGAACCAAAAAGTGTTCAGACACTTTGACCTGACAATGTTTTGCTTAAGTGTTATCTGACATAATTAAGATTAATTTTTTCTGACATAGTTTAACTCTGAGATCTTGTCATATTTTATTACCTTTTTTTTTTTAACTATAGTGAATAAACTGTTTTAATGAGTGAAATGTTCAAAGTGTTTGAATAAATTTTGGTTTGACTGTATATAGAGGTCAACCATTAGTGGATTTTATCGATAACGATAACTAGGTTGGACTGCACCGGCATATAAAAAATATATATATAAAAACAGTGCTAACCCATGAAAATGTACTGTACTTGTTAAATGAAATATTAAATATTAATATATTAATTATACCTTGATCATCCATGTTAGTTCATATAGTGCATCAACAAATATATTATTTAGTTACCAATGATGATATTTAGAGAACATGTTGGCTTATATAATGCATTTACTTAATGGATATACAATTTACTAGGGACAGATTACATCTACACTATATATATATATATATATATATATATATATATATATATATATATATATATAATTTTTTTTTTTAATATTTTTATTTAGGATGACAAATAACTAATTTCATAAAGAAATTCCCATATATTTTTAAATTATATATATTTTTTTTATTTAGGTTGACAAATATCTAAATTTTGCAGAGATTCTCCCATATATTTTTTTAAAATATATTTTTTTTTAAATAAACAGAAGTTTATTTTATGCAATAATAAAAAAATAAAATAAAAAATATATATTATTATTATTTTTTTTTTTTTTTTGAATTAATAACGCAAGACAGCACAATTATCTCAAATTAACCAGCTTGGCATGATTAAACATCTATTTCATTACATGGAATAACTCCATAACTTAGTTTATTTATTACTCATGTAAGGCATGAAATCTATGTTCGATTTGTGCATTTCTGAAATGTCCCATTGAATGTTTTGAATGTCATTTAGTAGATTTTTTTGTGACATTTATAATAGTACTTTTAAAAAATAAGCACAATTTATGATTGCAAATATGCGAACACAGCATTGTGTTTTCCAGATGACGTGTTTGTATTGTCGAAATTCCCTCAGCAGCGCTAAATCGATTGTGTCTGTAGTAATGGCATCTGTCAGTGGTGTTACCTGATCATCTGTGTGTGTGGAAGTGGTTATGTAGACGCAAGTCCTCTGAGACAGAAAACCACTGTAGTAGCAGCATCTCACGGTCTGAATAATTCACACGG
Organism: Elopichthys bambusa; assembly: GCA_037101425.1. Classification (NCBI taxonomy): domain Eukaryota; kingdom Metazoa; phylum Chordata; class Actinopteri; order Cypriniformes; family Xenocyprididae; genus Elopichthys; species Elopichthys bambusa. Next base: position 6,019,682 of record CM074436.1, on the reverse strand, counting down.
GCAAAGGTGCATCTGATGTTACATGGTCACAGTGAGGCTCACATCCTGTCGGACAGGGACATTTACTGGCTACACTGAATCACAGAGGCTTCAAGTGTCAGTACACACACAAACATGTTCAAAATATCTGTGATACCATAGCAACAGAGAATCTAAAGATGCACTAGATTTGATAGTGTTCTAGCTAACGCAAGTCTGTTGCATAGTAACTGAATCAGATTTACACTACTGTTCAAACGTTTGGGGTCAGCAAGATTTATAAGATGTTTTTGAAAGAAGTCTCTTGCTCACCATTACTTAAAAAAAATGAATTGTTGGATTTAATTAAAAAAGCAGTGTCAAGTGGGTTCCACGCAACTATATTGAGTAATTTGTACAAATAACAATTTAGTTGTATGAACAAAAGAAATTCAAGTAAAGCTGAAAAATTTCTTTGATTTAAATACAAATCATTTGAATTTGTTACTGTCACATAATATTTATATGTGCAGTTTACTTAATAATTTTAGGTTAAATTTATAAAAGTTTATTATGTAAGGTTACCTTATTAAAATAACTATAAGCTCTCTCAAAAAAATAACTCAATTTGAAAAATCCCAATTTAATTTAATTTAATTTAATGTGAACAAGGATGGTTTGAGTCAAACTAACTCAGTCCTTCTTTTTTTTTTAACTGAAGACTGCATTTATTTGATAAAAGATACAGTAAAAATAGTGAAATATTATTACAATAAAAATAGCTGTCTTCTATGTGAATATATTGTAAAGTGTAATTTATTCCTGTGATCAAAGCTAAAATTTCAGCATCATTACTCCAGTCTTCAGTGTCACGTGATCCTACAGAAATCATTCTAATATGCTGATTTGATACTCAAGAAAGCTGTGATAATTTTTTTTCAGGATTCTTTGATGAATAGAAAGTTCAAAAGAACAGCATTTATTTGAAATAGAAATCTTTTGTTACATTATAAATGTCTTTACTGTCACTTGTGATCAGCTTAATGCATCCTTGCTGAATTAAAGTATTAATTTCTTTAAAAAGAAAAAACTTGCTGACCTCGAACTATTTCACTGGTCCCTTCACTTTCAAGTCATCATGAAACAAACTATTTTACCTGTGTAATGTGGAAAATTTCCAAGTGAAACAGGAAATTTTACAAAAAAAATTGATGGGACTTGATTTTATCCATTGAAATGACCTGCCATTCTGTGAATGTTATGTAATCATGTAATCAATAAAAAATTTAACTGTAGTCTGAGTATGAGTATTTTAGCCTAATATATAAATTAATTACAAGTATATAATTTTTGGAATCTGATTACATAATCCAGATTACATGTAATCAGTTGCTACCCAGTCTGTTAGTTCCGGTTTACCTCTCTGAATGGAGTTCAGCATGAATTAGCCTGCTTAGCCCCCCGCTGAGACTCCCTCAGGAGCGAGCAGACCGTGTTTGGCGTCCTCTTCATTGTCATGACCAAATGAGATGTGTGACATGGCCACTACCTCCTCCTAAATCCTCTCCTGAAGATATCTTGAAATAGATCCTCAGATGTAGGGTTGCTAGTGTCGGTTAAGCCGGCTAGTTGTGACTAGGTAAAGATGGCTCTCAGCAGATGGATAATCTCTCATCTGTGTGTCACCAGTTCATCCTTTATCCTTTATTCCTGACCTTAGCTGGCATTTTGAAGGATGTGTCTAGCAGAACGGGTGCTGAATAGTTGTCATTTAATTCATCAAAAGTGTGCATATATTAAAACTTGTATTAAATTACTTGTGTTATATAACTGAGTTCTTGCATAAATTGTTGTTTTTCAGTTTTACATAGAATAGTTGGCAAAAGTCTAATAAAACTAATAAAAAAAGTTTTATTAGTTAATGCATTAAGTATCATAATCTTTTAATGAACAAATCATTTATTAATGTAGGGTAAGTATAGTTTTGTCCATTGTTAATTTATAATACACTGCCATTTTAAGATTTTAAGATTTTTTTTTATGTCTTTGAAAGTCTCTTCTAAGGCTGCATTTATTTGATCAAAACTACTGTAAGAACAGTAATATTGTGACATTATTAAAATTTAAGATTGTCAGTGCTGATAATATTATCAATATTTTTGTGGAAATTTTGATATAGGTTTCTTTAAGTAGAAAGTTAAGAAACAGCATTTATTTGAAATAGAAACCTTTTGTAGCTTTCTAAATGTTTTACTGTCACTTTTGATCAATTTAATGCATCATTGCTGATTAAAAGTATTAATTTATTTCAAAAAATAAATTACATTTTTGTAAAGAATAGTTTTACAAATAAATGCAACAATTTGCTTTTTTTAAATAAAAGTTTTGCACATAGATTTGTTCTGCATGTGTTTCTATACATACTGTTTTGTAAAGATAGTATGTGATATGCAAAATGCAGTGATAATGCTTTAAAGATCACATTATCTCATTATGTATATGTATTTTTGATCAAGCAAGTGGTATCCAGTTATCTAATAGGTTTCTGTTAGGTCAAATATTGTCTTTGTTTGACAATACAATGCACTTGCCCAATTTTGGATGTTCACACTACTTTGAATAGGTCAAATATTGAGTCAGTCATGAAGTTGATATTACTGGAAATTATTTAGTAGAGATTTATATTTTGGGAAATGGTTTCCTAGTGTGTTCTGATTGTATACTGCACATTTTGGCAAATGTAATGTAGTATTGTATTTCAATGCATACAGAAAATGTTCATATGGTGCATTATATCCTACTGAAAATAGCGCAAGTATTATGCTAATCCAAAGCTGTCACTTTTATCTAGAGGACTGACGAGTAATGAATGGGATCAGTGGTGGTGCGTATGCGCTAACCACTAGGCCACATCTGTTTGTTTAAAAAATATGAAATGCTTTTGTTTAAGTACTTTTTTTGCCTCTCATGGATCATCGTAATAGCCAGGTACCGCTATTATGGCACACATTCCCAGCTTAACTGTAATATCTTCCCTTTCCCACTGACAAAAGCTTAGCAATGCCAAACCCTGCTACCTCATTACGCTAAAGCTAACATAATGCATGTGGCTAATGATGGAAAAGCTTGTTTTTGGGTGAATCTTTGATGAATAATGCAGCAGCGCGGTCTCATGAATGCACTAATCATCTCTGGAAGCGAAGGGAAGCCCGAGGCCTCAGCCGTCACGGGATAATCCTCTCAACAATCCCACAATCCCGTCTGCTTCCTGCCCCTCCAATCCACCAGTATTCCAGCTAACGGGATCATGGCGGAATGGGCCAGTGTTGACACTAGATGGAATGTGCTTAAATCCTGCTCATGTATTTATGATTACACGTAAACCTCATGAAGGGTCGGGATTGTTTCAGTGTTTTGAATTGCACAGCGAACTTGGTGTGTTATTGTTCAGGTAGCTTGATATAAACGTCAACAGTTTAACTTGACATTAGTTGTGCAGCTTAAAGCAATACTGAGAATCCAAAGCGTTTGTGTTGTGTTATGAATTGTTTTGACAAATTTCAATGCAATGTTGTGTAAAATTGCATAGCTAGAATCTTCTGCATTCACGTAACATATGCTTACCTGATGTTTTTACTCAAAGATGATGCTTTCCAAATGATACAGGTTGTTACTAGCATAAAACTGTTAACTTTCTTTTAAATCTCAACTGATTTATTGTTTATATCATTGCACAATGTCAACTATATTATCACAGCTCTATATTTAAAGTTGGATAAGTATATCAAACTTTTTTTTCATACATACAGTAAATAGTAAATCTCAACTATATGACTGTTTATATTGTTGCAAAATGTAAACTATATTATCGCCCAGCTCTATATATAAAGTTAGATATTTCAGTATATCCAACTTCATTTGCATCCATCCATCCATCCATCCATCCATCCATCCATCCATCCATCCATCCATCCATCCATCCATCCATCCATCCATCCATCCATCCATCCATCCATCCATCCATCCATCCATCCATCCATCCATCCATCCATCCATCCATCCATCCATCCATCCATCCATCCATCCATCCATCCATCCATCCATCCATCCATCCATCCATCCATCCATCCATCCATCCATCCATCCATCCATCCATCCATCCATCCATCCATCCATCCATCCATCCATCCATCCATCCATCCATCCATCCATCCATCCATCCATCCATCCATCCATCGTCATTGCAAAATCACAGCTCTCTATATAAAGTTAAATATATATATATATATATATATATATATATATATATATATGTATGTATGTATGTATATGTATGTATGTATATGTACAACACACACAATACTCATGTAAAGCGAAATATAAACTTATCCAACTTTGACACACATAATACTTGGGTAAAGCTAAATATAAACTTATCAAACTTTATTGACACACATAATGCTCATGTAAAGCAAAATATAAGTATATCCAATTTTGTTGACATACATAATTCATGTCAGAATCACCACAGGCTCACAAAATATAAATATATACAACTTTATTGACACACAATACTCACGTAAAGCAAAATATAAACTTATCCAACTTTACTGACACACACAATACTCATGTAAGTGATATATACAATATAGCAAATCTCAGCGGCTTAATTGTTTATTGTCACAAAACGTCACCCAGCTGTTAACCAGTTTAGGCTGGTTTAAGATGTTATTTCAGCATGAGCTATAATATTTTGGATTATGGTTACCTTAGTAAATTGTCAAGGAATTGTTTGCATGCTGACTTTTATAGATAATACATATAATAAGCATAACTACTTTTATTATAACGCATATAGTTAGCAGAAGCAAATGTTTATGTGCGCAAAACATCAGTTTTACAGTCGAACAGTGCAGGGATTTGAAGTGTTTATATGGCCCTTCTTAACAATTTCCTTTTGTTTATATTTAATATTAGCTCTCATCTCACAGCTTCACTTGTGGCATATCTGTATTTCCTGAATGTTTCATTCTTGTATAGTAAACATAACAGTGTACAGCACACAGTTGAAGGGGCTGGTGTTTGTGAGCCTGTGGTGATTCTGACATGCCCACCTCATGCTGTTGATCGGTACATGCTGGTAATTGCTGTTTTCCTGCAGTAATCACCACAGACTGACCGCAGCGGCTGGCTCTCGCTCCCACTCCTCTTTGGTTCTTTTATCTTTGATTTAGCGCCACAGGAAACATCAACCGACCTATTAAACGCTGCTACCAGACCAGCCCAGTTCCTGAACCCCTTTATTTCTGAACATGTGCTTTGATAGGAGGTTTCTGAGGCCGGATTCATGAAAATCTTCTTAAGAAATAATTTAAAGGAGACCTATTATGCTCTTTTTCAAAGTCTTGATTTGTTTTTGGGCTCCACTAGAATAGGTTTTGATGCTTGAATGTTCCAAAAACACTTTATTTTCACAAATTTGACATTGTTGCATCTCCTCTGTTCCCAATCTGTCAGTAAGGCTCCATTTAGTTTTTGCTGCTATGAAGCCCCTCCTTTTGAAAAGCACAATGTGCTCTGATTGGTCAGCTGGACCAGTGTGTTGTGATTGGTCAGGGCGAATATTTTATTTATTTTTTTCCCCCGACTAATTCACATTTAATGTTTTGCCTCGATTTTATTATTTTTTTAAATCGAGAAATTGCGATTTAATCATAATTTTTTTTTTAATAAAAAAAATGTTAAGCTGCAAAAGACGCGAGACACAAGTGCAACACCTAAACATGTCCGCCAAACATAAAAACAATAAGACAAATAGCGCAATGGAATGCAAACACCTGTAAACCTGTTTGATATTTCATGTTTGCATGATGGTGACAGGCTGAAAGCTGCTGTTGTTTTCTGTTTTTACAAAGCATTTGCTGTTAATAATAGCCTATTACTGGTGTTATTTATTGCTATTACTTTGTTGAGCATTTTCTTATTTTATATTATTTCTGAGTATATAGGATGTGTTAAAGATAAGTTTGTACAACATTTGCCTTCATATTTCAGGCATATTTCTGCAAAGATATTTAACAAATTGTTTTACATTTACACCATGTTGATCACTATGAAGTGTGTTGTAAGTGTGGTGCACTTTTTTTTTAAACTAGATTGTTAATAACGAGAATGTTACTTAAATCATATTGTAGTTACGTTTTTAAGTTGACTAGTTAAACAGTAAAAAATAAAAATCGAAATCGTGTATCGGTCAGTCGTACTGAAAAAAATCAAGATTTAATTTTTTTGCCATATTGCCCAGCCCTAGGTCAAGCGCTTCGTGCGTGTTTGTAAAATGTCCCACCCCTTACCATAACCGAGTTTCAACACACTGCTAACTCAACCAGACCACATCCCTTTATTTTGCCTATGCCTTGGGTGGGAATTATTTAAATGAGGAATATTGTTTGTTTGTTCCCGGAAGAAAACTCAAGACTACAATGGAGGCATTTCAGGGAGTTGCATTTCACTGATATAGAGAATAACTCCCTTTGAAGTGATTTTTTTTTTCTAGCTCAAACAGCAAACATTACACACTAAAGAAAGATGAACATGTAAAACAGCAGAATAGGTGCTCTTTAAGAATGAATCCGGCCCCTGGTCTGTATATATGGCTCAAGTACATCCTTTTATGTAAGTCTGCGAGATAATCCAACTTCTCTAGATGTAGGTCTCCATATAGGAGAGGAACTTCATGTTATTTCATTTTGGAAAATGTGACCTCAAGGAACAATTTTGCCCACAAAAATCTGTTCCCACCCAATGAAACGTGTCTTTAACTGGTCAGGGTTGGTCATCTCATGCCTCTGAATACATTGGGTTCATTCAGTCCCTCGCTGGCATGTTTTCTGGTCTTATTTGTGAGCAGGAAATTGCTTCCCTTCTGGATTCATGTTATCTGTCGTTAGTATGCATGAATGTGTTTGGGTGGTGCTTTGACTTCATGTCTTTGCCATTCTTTCCTCTTAGAAAAGAGAGCTGAAGCTTTCGGATAAAGATGTATAATTTTAAGGAAACATGATAGCTGCCTTTGAAATTACGTTTAAGTAATCATTAAATGTTTTTTTTTTTTTTTTTTTACTTTCTTAAAACATGTTACTGGTCTTATTGTGAACGTTTCATAAGTGCACATTATTTCAAAATGTTTGTGTACATTTGCATCTTTTAGCAGTACAATAGCTTTTAGATTAGCTCAAAATGCCACAAAAGTTCTGTTTTCCCAAGGGTTTGTACTTCAATGAACTTTTAAATACCTCATTTTGAAACTGAATATCCATTTTCCTTGATTTATTTTTGCATATGCTTCTTCCAGAGCAGTTCTCTTTAATGGGTGATATATTTCCATATCTTCAGGCTTTGGCATTGTGTTCCTGAAGTGAACCAAATGCACTCTTTCTTTTTGCTGTTATTTTCCCGAGCTGTAGTCACACATCATTGAGTTAAAAGGTTTATTTAGACCATTTCTGTGTTGTACATGCAGCAGTAGATTAATTGCAGCTCATTCCTTTGAGTCTGTAAAGGTGCCGTACACACTTAAACCTGACTTGTGGGATACAGAGCGGCTGTAAAACTCCACTGACAGCGTGTTATAAGGACTCACCAGGGCCACATAAAGGCCCATAATCACACAGAGGCCTTCAGTGAAATGCAAATCATTAAGTTGGTTAAAAACACATTAGAGGTCACAATGCAATCTTGTGCAAAATTGAATTTCATATATATTTCAAATGTTGTTTTAATTTTTTCTTTCTTTCTTTTTTTAGATATACACAAAGGCAATTTCATAGCTTTCAAACTAAATAGCTCAACACCAATCAACATGAAATGACGTTTGCAACTCATCTTAATTCCATATTATGAAAGATCACACAAACCTTTTTTTTAATTCTTTTTTTTTTTTTTGGGACAGGAACATGCATTGAGAAAGCAAAGGTTTTCATGAATGAACTGAAAAAAAAAACAAAAAAACATGTTGCATATTAATTTCATGTTATTAAGACAAAAGATATTCACGTTTTCCAGTTTTACTGTATCAGCGCAGTGGTACAGCACCTCTCACCAGCTGCGCAGATGCACAACTTGACTGTTCCTATGGAAACCTGTAGAGATTTTTCCTGTCCTCTGATGAGCGAGTGTCCCACAATTGTTGCTATTGGAGGAAGCACAAATTTATGCGGTGTGCTAGACTACCTGTGTGCGTTCGGCCCAGCAGGGAGGGCTATTAATATTCACGTGTAGGGCACATGTCTAAGAGACGGTGTCTGGATGGTTTTAGTGAGCGTTGTTCCCGGAGGGCTCTCGTTCTCTCAGGTGGACCTGTTCGTGGCTTTGAAGTCAGGTACGCTAATGAGCAAAAATCATTGCCATATGTCAGACGGCGAGAGAAATCGCAAAGCTGCTTGGTATTAAGCAGTGTGCTGCCGTGCTGCCCTCTTCACCACTTCTTTTGACATTTAAGGAATAAATCTTTTCTACCTGTCAACCACTGCTTTTTTGTTACCATTTATTTATGTATTGTTTGTTTTGTTTTTTGTTTTATTTTATTTTAATATATTTCTTGATATTATTTAGTTTTTCTATTATGTTAGGTTAATATTTTATTTTATTTTAACATTATTTTGTGGTTTTATTATTTTATGTAAAAAAAATGTAATATTTATTATAGTTTTTTAATATCTTCCATTTTATTTAAATATTTTATTGACATTTTATTTTTTATTATATATGTATATTGTGTGGGTATATATAATTTATAATTCGATTTTACTCTGTGAACAATAAAACGTTAAATCTATTATAAAAAATCTGTTTCCATCCACCTATTTTTATACACATTTTTTGGGATATCTCATAAAAAATGCTGTATAGAAACACCAAGATGTGCATATAAATTCTAAAAATGTGCGTAAAATACATATGTGCTCAGTTGAGGCAGATACATTTTTTTTTTTTTTATCTGTTAAGAAAACATGCGCATAAACTATGATGGAAACACATTTACTGAACAAATCCCTCGATGTGTAACAAAAACACGTGATTTTGCCTCAACAGTGGATGTGACTGGATAACTGGACTAACTATCAGATCACATCACAGCATCTCAAATGTTGATTTGATCATTCTGAAATTCCAAACTAATGAATTGCGTTCCCAAACACCAGCATCCGAACACGACAACATGACAGCGTTTATTGCGTTTTGTCTGCGTGCTCTGAGGGGCAAGTCATTTATGATGTAGGACAAACTTTGGAATGGAAACTTAGCTAGTGTGGTACAGTTTCCTTGAACATAGTCACTACATTAACTTCCTCCAGGTCAATGATGAATCTGAAATAGAGTACATTTCATGTACTGGAGTTTCTGCAGCACTGACATAAGATTACCATCTCTGTCATGTTACTATTGACTAACTGTCTGTCCCTCATTAGGGTTATTAGTTTAACTTGTTTACATTTGCATTTATTCCCAAAAACAAGAGCTGATATGTCAGTTCAAGAGTTGAGGTTGAGACACGTCTTTAAGAGAACACAGCAGGCCTGATGTGTGTCCATGTAGGCGACCGGAAGGCTCGTTCCCTTCACCCCAAACACAAGTTTCCATCACAGGGCGATTCATTGAGAAAATTGCAAAGGTTTTGGCAGGATGGCTGGAGCAAGACGCCAAATGAGATTCGTCACTGGCTTCTTACAATTAGTCATTTATCTTATGTAACCGCTGTTTCCTGTCTGCTTTGAAATGGGCAAAAGACCAGTTCATACTGTACTGCATATTTTCTTTCTCTCTCTCTCTCTCTCTCTCTCTCTCTATACTGTATATACAAATAGTTGTTTATACTGCATATTGCTCATTATATACTGTGTTGTCAAAAGTACCGACTTCGATACCAAGTCGGTACTGAAATTTTAAAAATGTGACACTTTGAGCGCTGTTGAGTGGATTCGTGACCACCTCTGATTGGTCATTGTGTTCACCCGCTCAACATATATGTCTGTGATTGGCTACAATAATCATCGCACGGGAGCGTTTGAAAGCGGGAATGGGAGTGTTTGAAAGCAGGCACCTTTCAAACACTCCCGTGTGTATCTGTGTAAGCGCTCGGTGAAGATTGTCATTGATGTCTATTTACAATATGTTTCTGAAGCGTTGATCAATGTAGCCAATCACAGACATATCTGTTGAGCATGTGAACACAATGGCCAATCAGAGGTGTTTAAGAATCCGCTCAACAGCACTCAATGTGTCACATTTTTAAAATTTCAGTACCGACTTGGTATCATGGCTGGTACTTTTGACAACACTAATATACTGTATGCTGCACTATACTATTTTGAAAAGTATGTAAAAATAAAAGTTGTGCATTTTGCATTCATGCATTCATTCAGCAAGTGCTATCCATTATCCTATTGTTTAGATTTGAAAAATTCTGATCAAATTGTGGCTGATATTTCTTTCGGTTCATTCATCATAATGGATTGAGTGCAAGTTGAGTGCATTTCATTTTTGGTTTCAAATGTGGAGAATAATGTGTGCCATATGCACATTTATGTATGCATGAAATATCCAGATGCAATGCACTCAATTTGACCTTCCATTTCTCGTGTGACAAATGAAGCAGAAGTGACAACGGCACATTTTAGCATCTCATTACAAAAGCTAAAACATTTTTACACTACATTTGTCCAGATAACTGGATTCCATTTGCTAATTTATACATGCAGTCATTTGACAACAGTATTGTTTATCATTGCATAATGTGTACTAATTCACATAGTACTTAAAATAGTAGTCAGTATACAGTGTGCATTAAGCAATACACCATTCTGATTCTGGCGGATACCTACTGAGAATTCCCATACCGTGCACAGCATGCATACTGCAAAAAATAATAAGAGTAGTATGCCATTAATTCCCCCTTGTATTAACTAGCTTAGGCATAACCACATTAAAGTTTTATGTTTTCCTTTAATACTTTCAATATTGTGCTTTAATAATTAATGGATCATCTAGAATTACAACAATAGAAGCGCTCTGCGTCCCGTGTGAGTTCACACTGAGGTGTGTGAGACGTTTGGCCACCAGATCCTCTTGTTTGTGAATAGAGCATTTGTGCAGCTCTCAGCTCGGCTTTCACACTCCAATGTTTAGCTTGGGAAGTATTTGGCCTGGTGGTAATGGGCAACAGACCCTTCACACGGCCGCCCGACACAGACACTTAACAGATCTCTCGGCTCGGCTGGCATGTGAACCCAGCTTCATTCCTTATGTAAAAGACTCTCTAGCGTTTTTTTTTTTTTTTTTTTTTTTTTTACAAGGCAGAAATTCACCTCAAGTCTAAGTGAAGGTTGGCCTTTATCAAAAGACATTTCTAATGTATATTTATTGTCTTATTTATATTCATAATGTTATTTTCATCGACTAAAAGTTAAAACAAAGTATTAAAACATTTCTTAATTGAAATAAAGCTGAAATAAAATACAAATATTACATAAAAATTGGATAAAGAACATTTTTAAAGATAAGTTTAAGCTGAAATAAAACTAAAACTAAGAATTTTTTAGAATATATATTTACTTATATTTAGAAATGTATAAAGATGAAACAGCACACCAAAATTATTAAAAAAAATAAGGAAATAAAAGAAATATTAATTCAAAATATTAATTAAACTATAATAGTATATAAATAATACTAAATATAGTATAATACATATTATTTTGCAGGTTTTTAAACTTTTAATCAGTACTAACATCGTTTCTGATCCATTCACTTCCATTTAATATACACATTTTAATAGATTGTGGGATGAGTTGTTTATTAAAATACATTAACTAAACTTGTCTTGTACTTTTTCTATTTTTTCCCCACATTTTCAGTTACTTTTTGGTGCAAATCAAAGTTTATAATGAGTTTATAATTTATATATTGTGATTAATTTCAGAGTTGGTTGATTTTATCCATGAGTCTTTATTAAATAATTTTGAGAAAGTGTTGGCGTTTCACTCAGAGCTGCTCATCTATAAATGAGTCTCTGTCTAAAGTGTATTTCCTGCTGTTGTTTAAGTAGGAAGCTGCTGATATCATATCTGGCCTTCAGTAGTTGGAGTTCCTCTTGTATCTGACAGACTTCTGTTTTTATCAGTGCTTTGAGTCACATTTAACACCATCTTCAGCTATAAACAGATTGTTTTTCTGTTTGATCCTCAGTCATTGTTCCTAATTTGAGTCCTCAAGTATTTTAAACCATATGAAATATACATGAATATCAAGGCCAGAATGGGATATGAGCCCTGTTTCTTCTATGTAGTTTGGCACAGATTCAGAGCAGGGGACGAACCACATGACCAACACAAAGTGAATGGCTGCTCCCTGCTGAGCTCCTGTATCTTTGCATTCCTGTTTTTATAGGACTGAGATAAATGGGAATGACAACAATGCAAAGAATATTTTTAGGTTTTTTAGGTTAGTGGTGCTTTGCTGGTCTTTCAGCAGGCAGCAGTCAAATTTTAGCTGTGTTTAGCTGATCAGCATGTCAGTCCAGGGCTGTAATTATTGAGTGCCAGGCTCAAAGGCCACCCCACAGCCTTCAGAGTCATTACTGTTCTGCTCCGTCAAAAATGCTTTTATTGTGTAAACAGTGTTTTATTAACCTTTTATTAGCAAAAAAATTTTGTTAGATAAATGGGTTAAATATGGGTTAAAGAATGTAAATGAAGTTAAAGAATAAGGGTACTGTCAATAAAACTTGGCTGTCTATACAGTAGAATGGTGAAATGTTTTTTGAAATCAGTGCTACCTGACTAGAGGAAACAGAGAAAAGGCCTCACTTTTGCAAAAGGGGTATGAAAATTTTAACACCCATTAAAGCTGCAAGCAGCGATGAAAGGGCCCTCGCACCCGGGGCCACCACCACCCGGTGGCCTTAGGAAAACAGTGAATAGTGGATGAGATGCATGTAAGCAAGTAAATACAGTTGAAATATTGCAAAGTCATTTCGACGTGCCACACTTCCTGCTGCCAACAGGTGGCACTTTGACTATTACTGAATATTGCCATGTAGCTGTCTTCAGGCTAAGACTATTATCAAACATGTGAAGTTTGGGGCAGATCGGACACTGTATGCCTTTTTTGTAGATATTGGGCTGTTACATATGTCTACCGAATTTCATACCTGTACGTGAAATGTAGCGTGAATGCCACTTAATTGAAATTTTGTAGGTGGCGTGATCGAGCCATTTTGCCACACCTAATTCTGAAACCCATATCTGATGTAAACTTTTTCCACTTCTGAATGCAAAGTTTCATTATTTTTCGAGCATGTTTAGGCCCTCAAAAATGCGATTCATTTCGGAGAAGAAGAATAATTGACTGAGCAATTACAATAGGGTCCTCACACCATAGGGGCTCGGGCCCTAATAATGCACTGGGCATGTTGCTGTCCACTCACACCAGTCTGCTATAGATAGGCTTACCAGAGTCAAATACCACCTTGCTTTAGTAGGAAATACTTCTCAGCAAACTTTTAGTCATAATGTTTTTTTGTTTGTTTGTTTTTTTTATACATATACTACTGACATTGTAACAATACAGAACAGGTTGAAATTCGACCAAGTTACACTTGAAAAAAAATATTAGCATGTGAGTAAAGATTAATTTAATGAAATTTAACCAAATATAAAATATTTTATATTATTTATAAATGATATAATAATTATAATTTTATTTATATATTAAAAGAAAAAAATAAAATGTATGTGTGTGTGTATGTGTGTATATATGTATATATATATACACACACATACACACACACATATATATAACAGTATATTCTTTGTTTTGAATACGTAAAAATAAGATGTGTATACATACTGTTTTGGACATGGTACCTTGTAATACCATTGAATATGGCAATTATTCAGTACCATGCTATGTATTTACCATACTTAGTGCTATTCAGATTACTCCAGTCTGGTATTATATTCCTAAATTTCAAAGAAATCAGATTAGATTTAAGGAAGCGCCGCTAGCATATATGTATGTTTCACCAATGTCGTGAGAGACTCTAGTGACATACGCCCTCGGCTAAGCAGATTAAATTGTAGGTTGGACACAAGGTTGTGTTGTCGCCTCTGTTTGATTTATAAACAGGTATTGAGGAAACTAGAAAGACCCGTTGTGGTTAGCCTTAATCTGTTGTCTTTAGTGGTGTAATGACCTGGACTACTGCAGGTGCAGCGAGATCATGGCATGTCACGGCAGATTAAACACGAAGAGTCAAAGTCTTCCTCGGAAAATCAGATAAAATTAAAATAAAACAAAGACTATTTTACATTTGAGCATGTTTACATGCATTTTACTGCATGTATATTATAATGTAAGCCTGCAATATGTAAGGTTGTGTGAATCCTTTTAATGCTTTTCTTTTATCAGTAAATGGTCATAAACACCAGTTTCAAAGTCTTGATTTTTGCTCCATACCACCATTTTTTGCTTTGCATGTAAACATGTTTATTTAATGTACATGTCTGTTTACATTTTTATGTCAAGAGCGGGTAAAGCCAGATCGTTTAAAGCTCATGTGAATGTGGTTTTCTTGCTTTGTCAGGTTTTTGTAGTAAGCTAATTTTTTTTTATAGTTTTCACCGTGTTGGTGTGCATGTAAAATTGCTCATTTAAGAATTTATTTAATTAAAAATCTTAATTTTCTTCATTGTGTAGTGTTAGTCCTTTACACAGAGGTTTCATTAATAAATAAATAAATCTGTAAATATAGTATTGAGAGTACATATCACTACAAAAATATTTCGCATAAAGAAAATGAACCCTCTATTTAAGATTTTATTGATTTTTTTTTTTTTTGGATTTTTTTTTATCATAGTGGAAAACTGTATAAAATGTCATGTACATTGTTGTAGCTTGCAAACCTTTATTAGATAGCAACTTGTTTTTGCCACACAAAAAAGAAAAAGCAGAAAAATGTTATGAGCAAAACTGTCAAGTAAAGATTTTCAGGATACAAAACTGTACAGGTATTTATGTGAGATTATAGTAATGGAAATTTGAGGGGAATTGCAATGAAAAACTGCCCCCCCCCCAAAAAAAAGAGAGAGTGCTCCTGAAATATGCCTGTTTTTCTTTATGCTAAATATATTAAGTAATTTTCTATTGATCATAGTGTGAAATATGACCTGAACATGTTCATCAGATTCACTCATTCAAAATATGGTGCATATTTGACCAGTGACTGGGGGTTGAAATACGATTTTAATAACTCCTGATTTGAATACAGCCTCTGAATTTATTGAAGATCAGTTACTAGGATATATGACCATAAAATGAGCTTTAATTTCCTTTTCCTCAGATGCCGTCTGCTGTTGAATATCCAATTACTTTAGGAATCTGCTGTTGAATTCCTAAACATCTCTCGTTGCCGCCTCCTTTTCCAATTCCAGATCTTATGTCAGGCTCCACAGAGATGCACTAACATGGTTTTGCAGGCTGTCAGTCTAATTTTCCACCCAAATTATGGTCCCATGTGTGCTTGGATATTTTAGAATGAGCCCAAATTCCTTGGAGTTTTCCCATCAGAAATGGATGGGATAGTAACTGGATTTGTGGAGCTGTAGGTTAAGAAGTTTAACTTAATCCCTATCGGTCTTTGCTGTCAGAGAGGTCATATTACTCTACATTTCTCTAAAGGGAATGTGCTGGACCAGAAGGCTGATTTGTTGTCTTGATTTGCAGACATTGTAAGTAATCACAAACATCATCAACATACCAAAACTGACCTTTGATTGGTTTCTTCTCATGTTTGTTTTGAAATAGACTGGTGTGGACTCTATAACCTTCCTCGGGTCAGTAATGACCTGCAACTCACCCCAAAAAGGTCAGGAGAGAACAGATGTGTCCCTTCAGCTGCAGCAATCTGAGCAACTATTACTGTGGAAGGAAAGGAAGGAATAATGTAGAACATGTCTGTATATGGAAGATCTGGTATTTCCAGTGCATCATTATAATATTGGCTGTAGTTTTATACTGGTGTTTCTTAACGTTGAACTATGCAAGCACCTTATCTAGGCCTATAATCAATGTTAGCGTATTTGTACGGCAATGAACTACTTCTACTGCATAGTGATGTAATTTAGCTGAAGATAATTATATCTGAAAACATTCCTAACTAACTTGAATGCTATTATTAATACTAGTATTTATTAATATTTTGAATTAGCTTTTATTTTTATATTTTCAGTTGTTTTCTTTGTATATTTAGTTTAAGTTTTAGTCATTTTATTGTGGGCATTTTGTCATTTTTATTCATTTTATTTCTATATAACTTTTTTTTTAGCCATTTTAGTACTTCAACTTATGCCACGGCAACATTTCAAATTTTATTTTACGTTTTTTTTTTTTGTTTAAGTTTAAGTTTTCCATCTGATATTTATATTATTTTTGTATTTTACATTTTCAAGAAACGGTTGAAGATGCATCTCTTTCGTCAACACTTGCCCCATTAACTAACACTTTCTATATCTAAAAAAAAAAAAAAAAAAAAAGATGTGTGTACTGGAACAACTGGTACTAGTCACACCACTTGCATATTGTTGCCCTTTTGTTGGCTCTATTGCTTCTGTTGTCCTCATTTGTAAGTCGCTTTGGATAAAAGTGTATGCTAAATTATTAAATATAAATAAAACGATGGATGTTCCATTTTGGGCGAACTATCCCTTAAACTAAACTAAAATAAGACCAAAGTTGCCAATGAAAGACATATTTTGCTGTCGTTGATTCGCTCCTTCGATGGTTCCTCCTTCCTTTTTTGATAATGATAATGTGGTATTACCCTTGGGGCTTTTCCGTGTCTAATCCACTATCTCCACTTTAGTTGAGAGCGTGACTTGCAGTGTTTTTCATTAGTTTTCATTTGTGCCCGACATGATTAACATAACCTCAGAGACTCGATGATGTGTGCTGCATTTTAATGATCTGACCGTGGCTTTTAATAAGGCCTGGGCTTAAAATCAAATCATACGCCGCTCATCCATATACACACCCGCCCCTTTACGCACTGTGACAGACTGTTGTGCGTGTGAAGGGTTTGTCAGATCGTATTAGGGGATTCCTCGTTATCCTGGTACCAAAACTGTGTTTCACAGTTGGACTAATAATAATTCAGCTTGAGCTGGACCATAGCTAAGAAAATATATGTTGACATTTTCGGCCTTCAGTGAGTTGTGAATTTGGCTTTGTGTCATTAGATTTTCTCTCCTATAGTTTGAAATGTTCATGCTCCATCATTCTGCCTCATTTACCACAAAGTCAAAGTGGAGGAAATATTGACCAGTATAATTTTCTACGCTGACGTGGAGTAGAGCTCAGATGTTTATATTGGATTTCAGTAATATTTTTTGTCTAGTCATTTGCTCAGTCACGTACAATAATATTAGTGTAGTTTCCAGATAAACAGTTTGATGTGCGTTTTTCAGCTGATTCCACACAGGCTAATATGTACAACAGAATTTCCTAGCAACCACATAGCAACAGACTAACAACCATTCCGTACACCTCAGCAGCTTCAGGAACACCTTAGCAACCACTTAGAACGTCTTAGCAACCTGGCTGGGTAACAGCCATTCAGAACATCTTTCCAGCTGCATTTCAACATTCTTGCAACCACCCACATGCCTTAGCAACCACTCAGATCACATAGCAACAGACTAACAACCATTCCCAACACCTCAGCAGCTTCATAGCAACACCTTAGCAACCACAGAGAACATCTTAGCAACCTGGCTGGGTAACAATCATTCAGAACACCTTGCCAGCTGCATTTCAGCAATCTTGCAACCACGCACATGCCCTAGCAACCACTCAGATCACATAGCAACAGACTAACAACCATTCCCAACACCTCAGCAGCTTCATAGCAACACCTTAGCAACCACAGAGAACATCTTAGCAACCTGGCTGGGTAACAATCATTCAGAACACCTTGCCAGCTGCATTTCAGCAATCTTGCAAGCACCCACATGCCCTAGAAACCACTTAGAACACGTAGAAACCACATAGCAACAGATTAACTATTCCGAACACTCAGCAGCTTCATAGCAACACCTTAGCAACCACAGAGAAGATCTTTGTAACCTGGCTGGGTAACAACCATTCAGAACACCTTGCCAGCTGCATTTCAACATTCTTACAACCACCGAAATGCCTTAGCAACCACTCAGATCACATAGCAACAGACTAACAACCATTCCCAACACCTCAGCAGCTTCATAGCAACACCTTAGCAACCACAGAGAACATCTTAGCAACCTGGCTGGGTAACAACCATTCAGAACACCTTGCCAGCTGCATTTCAGCAATCTTGCAAGCACCCACATGCCCTAGAAACCACTTAGAACACGTAGAAACCACATAGCAACAGATTAACTATTCCGAACAATCAGCAGCTTCATAGCAACACCTTAGCAACCACAGAGAAGATCTTTGTAACCTGGCTGGGTAACAACCATTCAGAACACCTTGCCAGCTGCATTTCAACATTCTTGCAACCACCGAAATGCCTTAGCAACCACTCAGATCACATAGCAACAGACTAACAACCATTCCCAACACCTCAGCAGCTTCATAGCAACACCTTAGCAACCACAGAGAACATCTTAGCAACCTGGCTGGGTAACAATCATTCAGAACACCTTGCCAGCTGCATTTCAGCAATCTTGCAAGCACCCACATGCCCTAGAAACCACTTAGAACACGTAGAAACCACATAGCAACAGATTAACTATTCCGAACACTCAGCAGCTTCATAGCAACACCTTAGCAACCACAGAGAAGATCTTTGTAACCTGGCTGGGTAACAACCATTCAGAACACCTTGCCAGCTGCATTTCAACATTCTTACAACCACCGAAATGCCTTAGCAACCACTCAGATCACATAGCAACAGACTAACAACCATTCCCAACACCTCAGCAGCTTCATAGCAACACCTTAGCAACCACAGAGAACATCTTAGCAACCTGGCTGGGTAACAATCATTCAGAACACCTTGCCAGCTGCATTTCAGCAATCTTGCAAGCACCCACATGCCCTAGAAACCACTTAGAACACGTAGAAACCACATAGCAACAGATTAACTATTCCGAACACTCAGCAGCTTCATAGCAACACCTTAGCAACCACAGAGAAGATCTTTGTAACCTGGCTGGGTAACAACCATTCAGAACACCTTGCCAGCTGCATTTCAACATTCTTGCAACCACCGAAATGCCTTAGCAACCACTCAGATCACATAGCAACAGACTAACAACCATTCCCAACACCTCAGCAGCTTCATAGCAACACCTTAGCAACCACAGAGAACATCTTAGCAACCTGGCTGGGTAACAATCATTCAGAACACCTTGCCAGCTGCATTTCAGCAATCTTGCAAGCACCCACATGCCCTAGAAACCACTTAGAACACGTAGAAACCACATAGCAACAGATTAACTATTCCGAACAATCAGCAGCTTCATAGCAACACCTTAGCAACCACAGAGAAGATCTTTGTAACCTGGCTGGGTAACAACCATTCAGAACACCTTGCCAGCTGCATTTCAACATTCTTGCAACCACCGAAATGCCTTAGCAACCACTCAGATCACATAGCAACAGACTAACAACCATTCCCAACAACTCAGCAGCTTCATAGCAACACCTTAGCAACCACAGAGAACATCTTAGCAACCTGGCTGGGTAACAACCATTCAGAACACCTTGCCAGCTGCATTTCAGCAATCTTGCAAGCACCCACATGCCCTAGAAACCACTTAGAACACGTAGAAACCACATAGCAACAGATTAACTATTCCGAACAATCAGCAGCTTCATAGCAACACCTTAGCAACCACAGAGAAGATCTTTGTAACCTGGCTGGGTAACAACCATTCAGAACACCTTGCCAGCTGCATTTCAACATTCTTGCAACCACCGAAATGCCTTAGCAACCACTCAGATCACATAGCAACAGACTAACAACCATTCCCAACACCTCAGCAGCTTCATAGCAACACCTTAGCAACCACAGAGAACATCTTAGCAACCTGGCTGGGTAACAACCATTCAGAACACCTTGCCAGCTGCATTTCAGCAATCTTGCAACCATGCACATGCCCTAGCAACCACTCAGATCACATAGCAACAGACTAACAACCATTCCGAACACCAGCAGCTTCATAGCAACACCTTAGCAACCACTCGGAAAATCTTAGCAACCTGGCTGGGTAACAATCATTCAGAACACCTTGCCAGCTGCATTTCAACATTCTTGCAAGCACCCACATGCCCTAGAAACCACTTAGAACACGTAGAAACCACATAGCAACAGATTAATAACTATTCCGAACACTCAGCAGCTTCATTGCAACACCTTAGCAACCACAGAGAAGATCTTTGTAACCTGGCTGGGTAACAACCATTCAGAACACCTTGTCAACCGCATTTCAACATTCTTGAAAGCACCGACATGCCTAGCAACCACTCATAACACATAGCAACCACATAGTAACAGACTAACAACCACTCAGAACATTTTAGCAACCTCATAACATAGCTAATAGTCATTCAGAACATCTTAGCAGCCACGTAACAACACTCTTGCAACACTCAAACACCTTAGCAACCTCATAGCAAACTGGCTAACAACCATTTAGCAACTTTAGCAACTGTATTTCAATATTCTTGCAACCATCAACACTCCCTAGCAACCACTCAAACACAGCAGCAACCACAATGGCAATGGACTAACAATAACTCTGATTGCATTAGCTGTCGCATAGCAACACCTGGGCAACCAAACAATATCCTAGAAACTACATTGCAACAGACTAACAACCACCCAGAACACCTTTGCAACTGCATAGCATCACCTGGCAACTACTCAATCTGTTGCTATGTAGTTGCTTGGGTGTTCTTAGTAGTTGCTAAGGTGTTGCCATGCGTGTTGTTGAGGTGTTCGGAATGGTTGTTAGTATGTTGCTATGTAGTTGCTTGGGTGTTCTAACAACCATTCTAAACACCTCAGCAACACCTTAGCAACCCCTAGAACAATTTATCGACTGCATGGTGACACCAGGCATCCAAACAACATCCTAGCAACCACATAGCAACAGACTAACAACCATTCAGAATACCTCAGCAACCACATAGCAACACCTTAGCAACCCCCTCGAACACTTTAGTGACTGTACAGCGACACCTGGCAACCACTCACAACAGTTTAACAACCACCTAGCTGATTAACAACTGCTCTTGGACACTTTAGCAACCATCCAGAACATCCTAGCAACTGCATAGCAACGGGCTGACAACCACTCAGAACATCATAGCCAAACTTTTTACATTTCCTCTGAAAATCTAATTATTTATATGTATTTTATGGCATTGTTGCGATTTCAGGCTTGTTTTTCACAAAACTCCCACTTTCAGTAGTTTCCTCATTTCTGGCATCACCAATCACAAGATTTTCTCTTCTTGTGAGTGAGCAGCAGTTGTCAGATCTTGTGCATCCCGTTAGATGTGAGCAATGGTGAAATAAAAGAGCCCCGCAGGAGAAAAGCTCTTTCAGCGGCGGATGAATGGATCATTGTTGTGCCGTCTCTGCGAGCTCAGCCGGTGCCGTATGCTGCCAGAGACCAAGTGCCTGCTGATCAGATCTTTAGAAAGGGCTTCAGTGAAGGCCAGTTTGTCCTTCCTCCACAGGGTGGCATTTATGTGATAGAGCACTTTAAGAGGTGGCAGATATTTGGGTGATATCTGAAAGCTGATGAATGCAGCTCTGTCAGCAACTCATGATGGACGTCACACTGCCTGTCCAATGCAAACGGCTTTTTTGTTTTACATGTATACTCTTTATAATCTTTGCACAAGAATTTTACTTTGCATATTTCACTGCAATACTTGGAATTACTTTGCTGAGTAATAAAGACTGAGTTTTTATATATTAGCTATTTAATTGTGCATGCATTCTAATTTCCTCTTATGTTTACATACAGATTACCTTTGCTGCCATTTTACACTTATGTAAAGTTATATTTAAAATAAATTTAATTTTGTTTCTTATATTGTAAATCTTCAAGTTTCAGTATGCATTTTTTCTTTGTTGGACAGCATATAGGTAAAAAGGTTTTTTTTTTTTTTTTTTTTGGCCTTTTTCCTGTTTTTATTCTTAGGCTGTATATGAAATAGTCCACAATAATAATTTCACCTTTTAAACCATTTGATGACTGTGAAAGACAGTAACAATTTAAACAATGTATATTATTTGTGAACTAATGTTCAGCTTTTCTTTTTTTAATAATCAACTTATTTTCAGCAATGATCAAGCTTGTATGCACACAGACCCAGACATAAGATGTACCTATAATTTTCCTAAGATGATTGCTCACTAAAACCCCCACAGTCATCATGTTTTCAGGCCATTTCAAGTTTGATTTTGACACGCCATTAAGTGGTGGTATCTAAGTGGCTGAGTTGTTTACTTTCTTTTTAAATTAGTCTTCCTGTTAATGCCAGCATTGTCTTCAATTAGGGCGATTCGAGAACGCGCACAAAATCAAGAGGCGGGATTTATTGCACAAACCAATCATATTCCACCATAACCAATCACATCCAATCATAGAGCAATGGAGGCATTGCCTCCTCTCACATGGCTTTCCCCCATTCATTCTCAATTACCCCCCATCAAACCCAGTGCACGCTTTAGGGTGTCTGTTTAAAGTCAATGGGCTCAGGGGAGGCAAGCCTCCCACTGTAACTTTACTTGCAGGTGTCATTGTTGGACAGTATTACTTTATAAAAACAAGTGACTTTTACACTTTGTCACATTTTGTAATATTTGTGTTGTTCATTTTTTGTTTTGTTTTATTTTTGTTTATTTTCTGTAATATCGATTATTTTCTCATCCAGTTTTTTTTAGAGGAGACACTGCCTTCCTTGCCTCCTTGGAGGAAACGCCCCTGGGTGAAATTAAATTCTGTATGCAATACACTATGTGCTGCTAAGTGCTTTGATCTTTAAGCATTTAACGTGACATGAAAGTTCATTCATTGGTTATTTAAAGTGTAGTGAATATGATTTATTTATTGAATAATATTTATTTATTTTAGACAAGATTTGGCATGTGGTTGCTCTTGACCTTTGTATTTGTTGATGTCTGGACATCTGAGGTCAGTCTGATGGACGTCAAAAATGCAGTGAACTATGACTCTCCTTCATTGTTTTGACTGTCTTTGAAATGATTCACACAATCCGGAATTAAATGTGATCAATCTTTCTGTCTTTAACCATGAGTTTCCATGAGCGAATCTGTGTGGATCTGCGTGCCCTTTCTACAAGTTCTCATCGTGAATCTGGATCCATTGTCAGGCTGTTGCTGTAGTCGGATCTTTCCTGCTCATGCTGACTGGAATTTCAATGAGAGCGTGTCTCACTCCCGCTGACTGGAATTCTGTGCTGCCAAGATTAATGGCCGGATTACATTTTACGTTCATTTAGAGCCTTATTTTGTTTCTTGGGGAAGACGTCATTTACGTTTTCTGTGAGTTTCCAATGTGAATTTTTCTTTGTTGGACAGGCAGCACACATTACCTTTATTTTTTTGCTTTTGTTCTTCTACTGTATCTGAAATAGTCCATAGTCATTTCACCTTTTAAACCATTCGATGACTTAAAGGGATAATGAAAATTATCCTGTAATTTACTCACTCTCAAACCATCCTTGGTGTCCTATCTTCTTTCAGATGAACACAATCAGAGTTATATTAAAAAATATCCTGCCTCTTCCAAGCTTTATAATGGGGGTGAATGGTGCCATTCTTTTGAAGCCCCAAAAAGCACATCCATCCATCATAAAAATAATCCATACGGCTTAATAAAGGCCTTCTGAAGCGACGTAATGGGTTTTTGTTAGAAAAATATCCATAATTATAACTGTATAAACTGTAATGCTTCCAATTTTTGGGCACGTTTATACTTGGCAGTCCTCTTTGCATTGCATTATGGGTCATAATGTTTACATTAATTGTGCATCATAAGGCAGAATGCATTATGGTTAATATGGGCACTATATGTGGAGTTAAATTGTTCACTAAAACACTACAAAATGGCCAAAATAGTGCATTGTGTAGTAAATATTAATGATTTTGGGGCAGTCCTTATTGTTGAGCCCTAAGAAGTAGTTCTAACTTGTGCTTCTTTCTAAAAATGTGTCTTCCAATAGCACAGCCAAATGCATCCAATTGTGTTGTACTATAAATACCGTATTTTCTAGAGCCAGATCTGTTTTGGATGAAGGTCACCAATAATGACCAGCTGTTGAAATGAAGGGGAATTTCCTGTGGATGAGAATCGACCATCTTTCGGTTAGTCTGATAACGTTTTAAGTTTTAATTGCATTGCAGCGGAAGAATGGTGAGGCTTTGAATGCAGCGCCGGACTGTGGGATAGAAACATCTGGATCCAATGAAAGCAACACGTGGAAGCCCAGAAAGGGAGGGATTCAGCTACTGTACCGCATCCACTGGGGCCCGTTGAGTCTTGCTCTGAAAAGATGATACTTTTTTTTTTTTTTTTTTTTTTTTGTAGTTTCCCATAGTGCCTTTGTTTTCATCTTTGCCCTCTGCTTGCTGACATGGTTAAACAGCGAACTGGAGCCAGTGCTGTATGCAGCGAGGGGTGTTTGCTAAGATGTTAATAATGTACAATATTGCTCATGATTGGTGTTAGTGATCTGCACCAAGGTTTTCTTTCTGATTTAGTGATTTTGTTGTTAACTTTACTGCCTTGAAGCATACTTTTGCTAACCACAGGCAAATGTCTCACGTTGCAGGCATGTCTGGATTTATTTATGGCTGGCTGCTGTTTCCCACATTTTACAATAGAGAGGAATTAGGATGCATCCGGACTGGTAGGGTGTGAAGTACAGCTGTCTGGGTCTAAATTAGGATTTATCACCTACAGTGGTACGTTAGCATTAATTGGTTTTCTTTACTTTATATCACCGAATGTCTCTTCAGCTTTAAGCACAAAGATGCTTGTGTTTAAATATGGCATGAAATTCAGCAACTACTTTTGCTTCAGTAATGTATAGGGATGCACAGTATATAGGTATTGGTTATTGGCTAATTTAGTTATATATTTATCAATGTCAACACTCAAGTTAATTTTTAAATTAATAATGAGTAATTTAATAACACTAATAATTTAATAACACTTTAATATATGACTGTTCAAAAGTTTGGAATTTATTTGTTTTTGTAAATAAGTCTCTTTTGCTCTCCAATGATACATTTATTTGGTCAGAAATACAGCAATATTGTGAAATATTATTACAATTTAAAAGAACAATTTTCTTTGTGAATATGTTGTAAAATATAATTTATTTCTGTGATCAAAGCTGAATTTTCAGCATCATTACTCCAGTCTTCAGTGTCACATGATCCTTCATAAATCATTCTATTATGTAAATTTGGTGCTCAAGAAAAATTCCTGATTATTATCAATGTTGAAAACAGTTGTGCTACTTCATATTTTTGTCATTCTTTAATTAATAGAAGGTTCAAAAGAACAGCATTTATTAGAAATACATTTTTTTAAGTCAATTTAATGCATCCGTGCTGAATAAAAGTATTAATTTCTCTCAAAACACTGTAATCTTTAGCAAGTCTTAAGGAATAACAATTTTTATACTGAATATTAGACTATAATGCTGTGATGCCTAAATTCACTTGTAGAAATTGATTTTAAATAAAAAAATATTTCTTTCTTTTTTTTTTTTTCATCATTAGTCATTTGTTAATATTATTCAATATACCTGGAATGGAAATGTCATTTTAGAGATGCAGCAATGTATTACTTTACAAAGAAAGATTATGAAGATCCTTTTTTATTTTAGATTAACATCGTAATCATTCAGAAGACCATAAACATATTATAAATAAAAGTCATTTTCTTTCATATTGACTGAAAGCACTGAATATTTCCTGTGTGTTTGGTACAAAGGCGTTTGTGTTTAAAATCAATGGATGTTTCAGCTCTTTATCTGCCCAAGTCCTTATCTGAGCTTATGTTTCAAAGCAAACACATCGTGCCGGGCAGAGATCTCTCAGCTCGCATGACATCAGCTGTTTACACTGGGGGGTCAGATTCCCACCGACCCCTGCGTGACCTGGTCTGCTTGCCGTCCCACGTCGCAACGGCCTCCAGCTGCAGTTTGGAGAGTGTGCGGCTCCAGTGTTGTCCGTGCCAGCGGTCGGTGTTGGCAGCAGGCGGAGAGTGTTCGATTTGGCAGCTCTCCCTGTTCCCCCTGCGGCTTGAGGGCCCTTCTGCTCATACCGCGTGGAAACAGCTGGTGCCCGGTGGGTTTGTAGACCACCGCACGGCTGCTTCAGGAAGACGAAAACAAGATGCTCTTGTGAAGATCCTCAGCGAACCTCTTAGATGTTTCGTCTAGCATATTTGCTTGTGTTGCAACCTTTCGCACTTAAATCTGTTTTTATGTGCCTTTCTAGCTTTTTTATAAGAAAAGAAATAGAATTTTGCAGCATTGTAAAAGTATTTTAATCAATTTAATACATCCTTGCTTAATAAAAGTATTAATTTCTTAAAAATAGTCGGTAGTGCAATATTTAGCAAATCTTAAAGAATATCTTAATTTTTTAATACTGAACATTAGGCTGTAATGGTGTCATGACTAATTTCACTTATAGCAGTTTAATCTAAATTCAATCTGTTCGTCATATAAAGCGATCTGAGTCTCTTCAGAAAATTTGTATGGATTAGTTTTAGGATCTCTTTATGGACTTTTTGAAGCGTCAAAGTAGTCGCATAGCTGTCTATGGAGGACAGAAAGCTCTCAGATTTCATAAAACGATATCCATTTGTGTTCCAAAGAAGAATGAAAGTCTTATGGGTTTGGAATGACATGAGGATGAGTAATTAATGACAGAATTTTCATTTTTGGGGTGAACTAACCCTTCAATTGCCATTTGTGGTGATGCTCATGTGCACTAATCTCGTTAATATGATCATTCTGACATGATTTCCTCTATTTTTGACCCTTTATGATCATCTGTTATCACACATGGAAACTTCAGCATAGCATGCACTAAATATCACATTTAAACAGCCTTTCATGTCGTCCTGAGAGACTATTATTCACGGGGAGTGGTTTGCCTGGCGTTACTGTAAACATGCACACAGCTCCGCTCTACTTGAAGAAGCGAGGAACGCAGATATATCGGCTCATTTATCTTCCGTAATGGAAATTCTCCATATATTAAATGAACGCCTGCTTCCCATAATCACTGCACGCGTTAACCTCAGCTCGCCCTCTGTGTGCCATATTTAAACTGTGTGTTTCTGGACGTGAGCTGGCAGATGCTGTTTTGGTTGGCTGGATGTCAGGTGATGAAATCCAGAAAAGTATTAAAGAGCTGTGTGGAGGATAGCGGCGTGTTTGCTCAGGTTCAGTGAGGTTAACCTCTTCCTGCATCGCGTTCATTGTAAAAGAATCAGACCTACAGCAGTTGTGTCCCATGAAATTAAGGAAACGTCTGTGCTTTTGAGTTTTAAATATAGAAAGGTGCTGTTTTCAATGCTTTTTAGTTGATTATAGTGATTCACCGAAATTAATCTTTTACAGAAACTCTGAAAGTGAAATTATAGATTTAATTTAGATGAAAACTAAAAGTTAAATTAATCAATTAATCATTTTTTTTTAAATAATCAACAACTGAGTTGTATATAAACATTTAAATTGCACACCTTTCATTGATATAATTATTTCTACTCAATTCAGTGTTTGAATGTAAACCGTTATACGTGGCTGTAATAACTTTTCATGACAGATTTATTAAAAAACATTAAATAATGAAGTTTAATAAGTTAAAATATAATGAATTTTTATTTTTCAAGCTAACTAAACTAACAATATATGGCCATTTAATGGTTTTTCTGAGGTAAGTTATGTGGCATTGTTTACAGTCCTTTGTTTCATATAAAAAGTAAACAATCACAAAACGTATTGCAATTTATTGGACGGAAGGTGTACTTCAAATAATGTTTGGTAAGGTTTTGATCATGCATCAACTGAAAACAGCAATAAAAGATCTGGGTTAAAAACAAGAGTTAACATATTGTCAACCCAGCACTAGCGTCCACACAGAGGACATGCTTACATGTTATAGTTCATCCATATTGTGGCACCAAACAGAAAATGCAGCACTGAATAAGCACTAATTAAACATCAGCGTCCCGGTCAATGATTTCGGCCTTCCAAAATGGTCTTGGCTGAAACCAAACATTCATTTTTGGCTAGGGTTGGCTAGGGATTCCAATTCCAATTCTTATCGATTCCGATTCTTTTTGATTCCTAATTTTAATTCCAATAATGTAAAAGTCTTATTGCAAAACATTTCATTGTAGCTCAATACTATGAACAAAAATCAACAGGCTAAAGAACACTTACACAAGCAACTTTTCCCTATGGTTTAAAAATACCATAGCAAAAACAACAAGCCTAACTAATATAAATTTCAAGCATTATTAAAGACAAGTAAACAAGTAAGACAAGTAAGATTTTACCAGACCGGTACAGAAACTGTAATCAAATGTAAAATAACACAGACTTTTATAAATAAAATATATAGCTGCCGATTCCAGGATTCGAATAGATTTCGATACCCAACCCTATTTTCTGCAGAATATTTTCATTGTATCACTGCTTTATTATGAATCTAAACACATCCCTAGTTTTCCCCCTGTGAATCCTGTATGAAAATTCCCAATAGGATCCTTTAGGCTGCGAATGAAAGCAGACATTTCAATAGAAATGCTGTGCACTGTTCTTTATTATTCTTTTTGACTGGAAATGGCGATGGCGGTCAGTGTGTGGGGTGTGTGTTGTGTGTGTTTTCGTGCCAGACAGGACTGTAACGTCAGCTGTGCTGCACATGTCTGTGTTTGTGTCGTCTGGCCTAGTTTTAACAGTGAGGTCATGGGTCACCTGCAGCAAGCGTCTTGTTAAAACTGTTGTGAAATCGCCAGTGGCCAATTAGGAGAGTGTTTGTTTGCCAATGCTTGCTTGAATGACAAACTCTTGTTGCTGTTGTCTTTAGTGTTTGCCGACACCGTTTACTGTAACTATACATTTCAGTGAAGTCTTTCATCCCTGCCGCAGCGTAAATAGAAACTGAGAAGGTTGATGTTGAAGTCTGAATGAAATTGCGTTTGCAACCTATTTTACCAGTGAAACAAGACATTCATTCTTTAAACACGATTCCACATTAAAATAAATGCTTTTTGCCTGTTTACACAGGTGCCTGTACCAATTGCTGTATGTGGTTCATGTCTAACAAGCTTCATAAGTGATTTTCTTCTCTATTTTAACAGCAACGTGCTCCAGGGAAGGTGCTGTTTGACCTGGTTTGTGCTAACATGAACCTCATCGAAGGAGATTACTTTGGTTTGGAGTTCCAGGACCAGCGTAAAATGACTGTGAGCAACACTCATTTTCAATTCTGATGTCAATGTGTGAAAGATAAGCTAACTTTATAAACAGTATTCAGGTGCTGACGTTCCTTGTCCCTTTTAGAAATGTAGACACAGTGGCTCTGTTTCAAACCCTAGTGAGCTACCTGTCTAGATGGCATTTGTAGGCATCATAAACATGCTTCTGACTGGAGATCAAACTGTTTTTTTATTTTTTATATATATATATATATATATATATACATACAAATATATATAAAATATATATATATATATATATATATATATATATATATATATACACACAGTTGTGCTCAAAATTATTCATACCCTTGGTAAATATGACCAAAGAAGGCTGTGAAAATAAATCTGCATCATTAATACTTTTGACATTAATTTCTTTTATTTAAAAAATCTACAAAAATCCAACCTTTCATTGGAGAATAATAATTTTAAATGGGGGGAAAATCTCATTATGAAATAAATATTTTTCTGTAATACACATTGCTCACAATTAATCATACCTTTTATTCAGTACTTTTTGCAACCTCCTTTTCCTAAGAGAACAGCTCATTATATGACATCTAACAGGAACAGTCTAGATTATTTTATCTGTTGGTATTTGATAAAATCCATGATACCATGTGTCTGAACAAGATGTCCAGGACCTCCGGCACAAAAATAGGCCTGCAACATTAAAGATACAGTAGTATATTTCATTGTACACATGGGGTACATGAGGCAGCAAACACTCAAGATTGTTTTGGTGCACACAGGGGTAAAAAGTACCCCATGTGTACAATGAAATATACTGCTGTATAATACACAAAATGAGGCTTCTGCCATGGCCGCCCCAGTTCTCTGACCTGAACCCTAAAGAAAATGAGTGGAGTGAACTGAAGAGAAGAAGCACCAACATAGAGCTGTGAATCAGAAGGATCTGGAGAGATTCTGCATGAAGGAATGATCTCTGATCTCTTGTCAAGTGTTCTCCAAACTCATCAGGCATTATAGGTGAAGAGCTGTTCTCTTGGCTAAAGGAGGTTGCAAAAAGTATTGAATAAAAGGTATGATTAATTGTGAGCAATGTGTATTAGAGAAAAACATTTATTTCATAATGAGATTTTCCCCCCATTTAAAATTATTATTCTCCCATGAAAGGATGGATTTTTGTAGATGTTTAAAATAAAAGATTTTGTAGGTTTTGTAGATGTTAATAATAAAAAGTATTAACGATGCAGATTTATTTTCACAGCCTTCTTTGTTCAAATTTACCAAGGGTATGAATAATTTCAACTGTGTATGTATATGTGTGTGTGTGTGTGTGTGTGTGTGTGTGTGTATGTGTGTGTGTGTGTATATATATATATATATATATATATATATATATATATATATATATATATATATTAATGTTTATATATTTATATTAATGTTTTGTTGTGTGATTCATTTAACTCTTTTCTCAGGTGTGGTTGGATCTGCTGAAGCCGATTCTAAAGCAAATCAGACGTATGTATATCTGATATGAATAGTGAACATTGACTACAGACAACACGATCTGACAGCACGTCAACATGCATCATGTTTCTCTGTCTGCAGGACCCAAGAACACCATCCTACGATTCGTGGTGAAGTTCTTCCCTCCTGACCACACACAGCTATTAGAAGAGCTGACCAGGTATAATATAAATATAATATCAATAATAATAATAATAATAATAATAATAATATATATATATATATATATATATATATATAATTTTTTTTTCTTCTTTGAAATAATATTAATATTTGATTTGAATTTCATGAATTTCACTTCATTAATGGATGATTTTTAAAACATTTGTTTTCAGTTAATTTTTATCAAAAGTACAGTTTTTCATACCGTGACACACTTCAAAATCTTATAAAAAAAAAAAAAAAAAGATAGTCATTCTCAGTTTGCATTTCAATAAATAAATGTTCAGTACATAAATGTTGGAGACATTTATTCAGTTTGATTGTAATGTGGCCTCAATCACTCACTATAGTAATATAATGCATCTCATGTCGAAAAGTAAATGGCTTTTAAATCATGAAACTGCTTTCAGGCACTGCCTG
This sequence comes from Elopichthys bambusa, assembly GCA_037101425.1. Lineage (NCBI taxonomy): Eukaryota > Metazoa > Chordata > Actinopteri > Cypriniformes > Xenocyprididae > Elopichthys > Elopichthys bambusa. The sequence goes on along the minus strand of CM074436.1, from coordinate 5,988,048 downwards.
AATGTCCCTAACTGATGGCTTATTTATGGCCAAACTGCATTTTAATATTCTGCGGCTGATTGTGTTGACACGCTCTTGCCTGACAAGCGTAATGAATTTTACAACACGTTCATGCTGCCTTCACAGACAGAATGACTTGTGGCACATTTCCCTGTCGGCTTTAGAAAGTCAGGCATCAGTCAAGAGAACGATTTGTGCCGTGAGAGAAAATCTAAGGCAGAATAAGAGCTGTGTTTGGGTCTCCCAGGTTTCCTGGAATCTCTGTGGATCCTCAGAGCGACACGCTGTTCTGGCCGGACCCTCAGTAGCTGTTGGCAATAGAGAAAGTGTTTTTTTGTTTTTTTTTTCCTGAGATGGCTGCGTATTATATTTCCGCCAAACCTGAATCCTTCGTCCAAGGACATTTTGCCTTTGCAAAACACTTCAAGCTGTAAAAATCTTTTTGATGGATTATGTAAACATAGCTGGTATCGTACTAGAACATTTTGGAGATCAGTTAATGCCAGTGGAAGAACTGGTACCAAGAACTGGTGGTTGATTTGAAAACTGAAGATTGTGTTTTAATTCTATTTTAAGTGTTCGATAGATTAAGGTGTTTTTGAAGAAGTGTTATTTGTATACTGTTATAAAACGGTTAGTTCCTGTCCTTGATTCTGATTGGTCAATAGCTGTGTTTTATTCACAAACACCCTTAGCAACCACTCTTAGCAACGTAAACTGAATTGAAGAGTAGAGTATTGTGAGAAGGAGATCGATTGAGCGAGTTTATTACCTGCATTCAAATTTAGAATTTTTTTTTTCAGGTCAGTCTTATATCCATAATAAAAAACCTGTTTAAATGTCTGATGTATTATCTTGTCCTTTTAACAGTTATGGGGTTTTCCCGTGACTGACGGCGCTAGTCAAAGCATTTGTCAGTTGCGTTTATTCTGTATTCACAACAACTCAGTCTTTTCAATATAAAAGTCTTCGCTACCATTATGATACCATTATGACAAAGTTTGCTAAGAGGTATTTTTCTACTAAAGCAAGGCAGTATTTGACTCTGGTAAGCCTATCTATAGCAGACTGGTGGGAGTGGACTTGGACAGCAACATGCCCAGTGCATTATGGGTGTTGAAGTTTTCCTACCTATTTGGCAAAAGGAAAGACAACAGCCTTTTTTTTTTTTTCTCTGTTTCCTCTAGTCAGGTAGCACCGATTTCATTCCCCTCCCCCCGACTTTCTACTGTATAGGCAGCCAAGTCTATTTTGCCAGTAGTGAAGTAAACCTTTAACAAAAACAACACTTTGTTTTGAAGGAAGAAGGGTTTATGGGTGGGCTGTATGACAGAAAAATTGTATTTCACTGTATAAGTAATTTTATGCCACAGACAGTCACAGTGTATATATCGTCTTATAATTATTTTGGATGGAAACTCAGTTAAAAATAGCTTGTATTGCACAACCATGTGGAAATGCCTGTTTTTTGGGGGTTTTTTTTGGTTTTTTTTTGATAATCCAGTGAATTAAATACTTCACATATGATGGCGCTTCATATCATTTGATTATTTTCTTTTTGTATCAAAAACTTGAAGGACAAACCAACAGATTAGATTGTTCATATTAAATGTCTGGCATTATGTAGCTTGTATTAAAAACAAAAGATTTGAAACAGCAAAACTGATAATATACATATATATTATACATACTGAATCTAAAGCACAAATTCTGATTTTATGCAGCTAGTTAAATTTAAATATCCAGCTATATCTAGTATATCCAGCTAATATTACAATTTCACAAAAGCCTCAATAATAGTTTCTGTTGACATTTTTTTTTGTAATAAAACTAGTGCTGTCAAATTGATTAATCTCATCTAACATAAAAGTCAAGTCACCTTTATTTATATAGCACTTTTTACAATGCTGATTATGTCAAAGCAGCTTTACAGTGATAACTGGTGAATAATTTTGTCCAGCTTAAGTAAATTCAGTATTGATTCATTCGGTTGTAAAAATCAATAATTAGTTAATTTATCTATATATCAGCACTGGAGAAAACAGTGATGTCATCGTCCAGCTCAGTTCTGTTCGCATACAATGGTGTCAATGCAGGCACGTTTCCCCAACTAAGCAAGCCAGAGGCGACAGTGGCAGGGAACCCAAACTCCATCAGGTGACATCAGATGACAAAACAGTTATAAGAATGGAGAAAAAAACCTTGGGAGAAACAGTTCTCCTCCAGCCAACAGCGAACAGTGCATGATTATGATTCAGGCAACGTTACAGGTCATAAGTCCAATTGGGATTGCAACAGTCAAAATATTTGGTCCATTTCCATCTAGTTGAAGATCGTATTCATCACGCTGGACGGTTTGTTGGGAATCTGTGCCACTGGCTGTCATGTCGGTGAGGCCTTCACAGGGATGATCTAGTTGACTCAATCTCTGCTGACACTTCAGGGCTGTGTTGTCGTCGTATCTAGGCACAGGTCCTCCATCTGATCTGGATATGGCCTGGATCCGTCTGACTATGATAAACCTCTGGATAAACAGAAAGACTACTATTAGCGTAGATGCCATTCTTCTTCTGTTGTAACGAGTACATCTGGTGTTATAGGAAGTGTTCCCGGTTCCGGCTGACCTAATTTATGCAGCCTAACAATCCTTTAACGGATTTGAAAATATAAATTGATAATGTGTTATGTGTATGCCAGGGTAAAGAGATGTGTATTTAGTCTAGATTTAAACTGACAGAGTGTGTCTGCTTCCCGAACAATGCTAGGAAGATTGTTCCAGAGTTTAAGAGCTCGCTCAGATACTGCGGAGCTAAACCATTTAGTGCTTTGTCAATGATTAGCAAGATTTTAAAATCTATATGGTGTTTAATAGCGAGCCAATGCAGTGTTGACAGAACCGGACTAATATGGTCATACAGTGGTATGCGAAAGTTTGGGAACCCCTTACAGAATCTGTGAAAATGTGAATAATTTTAACAAAATAAGAGAGATCATACAAAATGCATTATTTAGTACTGTCCTGAGTAAGATATTTTACATAAAAGATGTTTACATAAAGTCCACAAGACAAAAAATAGCTGAATTTATTAAAAATAACCCTGTTCAAAAGTTTGGGAGCCCTTGGTTATTAATACTGTGTGTGGTTACCTGGATGATCTACGACTGTTTTTTTTGTTGTTTTTTTTGTGATGGTTCTTCATGAGTCTCTTGTTTATTCTGAGCAGTTAAACTGAGCTCTGTTCTTCAGAAAAATCCTTCAGGTCCTGCAGATTCTTCAGTTTCAAGCATCTTTTGCATATTTGAACCCTTTCCAGCAGTGACTGTATGATTCTGAGATCCATCTTTTCACCAACTGAGGGACTCAAACACAACTGTTAAAAAAGGTTCAAACATTCACTGATGTTCCAGAAGAAAACACGATGCATTAATAGATGGGAGGTGAAAACATTTTGAATTTGAAATGTAAATTGTACATAATTTGTCTTTCGGGAAAAATGTAGATATCTTCTGTCACTTCCGGAGGGCAGTACTAAATGAAAAAAAATGATATTTCAACAAAAAGAGAAAAATGTGGACATCTTTATCCTGTTCAAAAGTTTTCACCCCCGGCTCTTAATGCATCGTGTTTCCTTCTGGAGCTTCAGTGAATGTTTGAACCTTTTTTAATAGTTGTGTTTGAGTCCCTCAGTTGTCCTCAGTGTGAAAAGATACAGTCACTGCTGGAAAGGGTTCAAATATGCAAAAAATCCTTGAAACTAAAGAATCTGCAGGACATGGAGGATTTTTCTGAAGAACAGAGCTCAGTTTAACTGCTCAGAATAAACAAGAGACTCATGAAGAACCATCACAAAACAAACAAAAAAAAAAAAACAGTCGTAGATCATCCAGGTAACCACACACAGTATTAAGAACCAAGGGTTCCCAAACTTTGAACAGGGTCATTTTTAATAAATTCAGCTATTTTTTGTCTTGTGGACTTTATGTAAACATCTTTTATGTAAAATATCTTACTCAGGACAGTACTAAATAAAGAATAACATGCATTTTGTATGATTTCTCTTGTTTTGTTAAAATTATTCACATGTTCACAGATTCTGCAAGGGGTTCCCAAACTTTCGCATACCACTGTACATCCTAGTTCTAGTAAGAACTGTTGCTGCTGCGTTTTGGACCAGCTGTAGTTTGTTTATCAAGCGAGCAGGGCAACCACCCAGTAGAGCGTTACAGTAATCTAGCCTTGAGGTCATGAACGCATGAACTAACTGTTCCGCATGTTTCATTGAAAGCATATGTCGTAGTTTAGATATATTTTTAAGATGGAAGAATGCAGTTTTACAGATGCTAGAAACGTGACTTTCAAATGAGAGATTGGTATCAAAGAGCACACCCAGGTTCCTAACTGACGACAAAGACTTAACAGAGCAGGCATCAAGTGTTAGACAGTATTCTAGGTTACTACGTGCAGAGGTTTTTGGTCCAATAATTAGAATCTCTGTTTTTTCTGAGTTTAGTAGTAGGAAATTACTGGTCATCCAATTTTTATGCATTCAATGCATTCCGTTAATTTTGTGAATTGGTAAGTTTCGTCAGGGCGCGAAGTTTGTAAATATATCAAATGTGTGTGTATATATATGTATACATACAGTACACAAACACGCACACACATGAGTACTTTGATCCGACTGGACCAGCAGAAAATATGGTTATTGTTGAGCCGTGAGTCCTGTTCGATCATATAATCAACTGAATAATGATTCTGTTGTGGTTCAGTAAATGTGTTTGGCAGCAGCACAATAACAGATGGACATACTGAGAGAGAAACGCTGCCAAACTCAATTAGAACGTCTCTTTATAGTTCACGTCTGCACTTAGCGTCATGAGAAGATGCTATTAAAGCATGACTGAAGTGAGGCTAACCTTCAAACACAAGGACTTGTATTCTGCCCTCTGATCTGTTTCCTGAAAATTCCAGAGAATATTGATTTTTAAAAAGTTAAATTGAATTAAAGATGTATGCTCTTACCTAAAATAGTTTGTTACCTTGCTGACATCAAACTCTATTGAAATCAATTACGTAATTATTGCACACATTAAATTGATTGTAATTCACTCAATAAGCGTCTGTCGCTGTACCGAAACCTTTACATTGATTTACTGTCTGTCATTCTGATTCAGTCTCTTTGCTAATTATGTCCTTATCTCTGTCGACAGGTATCTTTTCGCCTTGCAGATCAAGCATGACCTCGCTTGTGGACGTTTGACCTGTAACGAAAGCAGCGCCGCCCTGCTGGTGGCTCATATAGTGCAGTGTAAGACATACAAGTCTTTAACAGCAATAAGGGTGTAATTATTTACTGTGGCAAAGATTTAATTTAATTTTGATTCTTTACGAAATACAGTGCGTGGTTCAGTTTGTGCATCTGCCTCTAAAGTAAATTAGAAAGCTAGATTTGGTCAAAAGTAGGATAAGAAATAATACATTGCATACTACTCTAGAAGGCCTAATTATAATCAATGACTAAATTTTGTAATAGATTCATAGGAGTTTCATTGTTAGGTCAATCTTGCACTTTCATAGGATTCAGTTTGATGATTTTGGCACAATTTATACAGTCAAACACAATCAAAGACATTCACACAAATACATTAGGGAGCTGAAAATAGGTCAATAATTGTGTTTAGGACAATAGATGCATTGGACACAATAAATTATAATAATTATCATATATACCACAAAGCAGTATGTTTTAGTGCATTAATCTTGTCGTAGACTTCACATTGTCAAACTGATGCTTCAGCAGAATTCCTGGTGGTTTATTTAAATGACGGTGCTGTCATTGGGTGGATGGATCAGATTATACTCTGTGTTGTCCCTCAACCAAAACCATGTTCAGATCATGTCAAACAAGCTTTGCTTCCACATCACCACATCATAGACTGGGTAGTTGCTATGGAAACCACTGTTGAGCATAATGAGGACTAGAGTAGTATCAGAATCAAAAGACTGACCAGTTATATAAAGCAAAACCAAATAACAAAACAAAAAACATTTATAAACTTTATATAACATTTATAAATCTTTAATTTTAAATTAACATTTTTTTACTGTATTAAAACACTGTGTTAAATAGACTGGCATTAACATTGTATATATTGTATATAACATACACAATGTATATATATATATATATAATGCACACACAAACAAACATGTTTATATTGTATATAACATTGTGTGTGTGTAATATATATATATATATATATATATATATATATATATATATATATATATATATATATATATATATATATATATATATATATATATATACACAGTGGGTACGGAAAGTATTCAGACCCCCTTAAATTTTTCACTCTTTGTTAAATTGCAGCCATTTGCTAAAATCATTTAAGTTCGTTTTTTTTTCCTCATTAATGTACACACAGCACCCCATATTGACAGAAAAACACAGAACTGTTGACATTTTTGCAGATTTATTAAAAAAGAAAAACTAAAATATCACATGGTCCTAAGTATTCAGACCCTTTGCTGTGACACTCATACATTTAACTCAAGTGCTGTCCAATTCTTCTGATCATCCTTGAGATGGTTCTATACCTTCATTTGAGTCTAGCTGTGTTTGATTATACTGGTTGGACTTGATTAGGAAAGCCACACACCTGTCTATATAAGACCTTACAGCTCACAGTGCATGTCAGAGCAAATGAGAATCATGAGGTCAAAGGAACTGCCTGAAGAGCTCAGAGACAGAATTGTGGCAAAGTACAGATCTGGCCAAGGTTACAAAAAAATTTCTGCTGCACTTAAGCTTCCGAAGAGCACAGTGGCCTCCATAATCCTTAAATGGAAGACGTTTGGGACGACCAGAACCCTTCCTAGAGCTGGCCGTCCGGCCAAACTGAGCTATCGGGGGAGAAGAGCCTTGGTGAGAGAGGTAAAGAAGAACCCAAAGATCACTGTGGCTGAGCTCCAGAGATGTAGTCGGGAGATGGGAGAAAGTTGTAGAAAGTCAACCATCACTGCAGCCCTCCACCAGTCGGGGCTTTATGGCAGAGTGGCCGACAGAAGCCTCTCCTCAGTGCAAGACACATGAAAGCCTGCATGGAGTTTGCTAAAAAACACCTGAAGGAATCCAAGATGGTGCGAGATAAGATTCTCTGGTCTGATGAGACCAAGATAGAACTTTTTGGCCTTAATTCTAAGCGGTATGTGTGGAGAAAACCAGGCACTGCTCATCACCTGTCCAATACAGTCCCAACAGTGAAGCATGGTGGTGGCAGCATCATGCTGTGGGGGTGTTTTTCAGCTGCAGGGACAGGACGACTGGTTGCAATTGAGGAAAAGATGAATGCGGCCAAGTACAGGGATATCCTGGACAAAAACCTTCTCCAGAGTGCTCAGGACCTCAGACTGGGCCGAAGGTTTACCTTCCAACAAGATAATGACCCTAAACACACAGCTAAAATAACGAAGGAGTGGCTTCACAACAACTCTGTGAATGTTCTTGAATGGCCCAGCCAGAGCCCTGACTTAAACCCAATTGAGCATCTCTGGAGAGACCTAAAAATGGCTGTCCACCAACGTTTACCATCCAACCTGACAGAACTGGAGAGGATCTGCAAGGAGGAATGGCAGAGGATCCCCAAATCCAGGTGTGAAAAACTTGTTGCATCTTTCCCAAAAAGACTCATGGCTGTATTAGATCAAAAGGGTGCTTCTACTAAATACTGAGCAAAGGGTCTGAATACTTAGGACCATGTGATATTTCAGTTTTTCTTTTTTAATAAATCTGCAAAAATGTCAACAATTCTGTGTTTTTCTGTCAATATGGGGTGCTGTGCGTACATTAATGAGGAAAAAAAATGAACTTAAATGATTTTAGCAAATGGCTGCAATATAACAAAGAGTGAAGCATTTAAGGGGGTCTGAATACTTTCCGTACCCACTGTATATATATATATATATATATATATATATATATATATATATATATATATATATATGTATATGTGTATGTGTATATATATATATATATATATATATATATATATATATATATATATGTATATGTGTATATATATATATGTATATGTGTGTATATACATATATATATATATATATATATATATATATATATATATATATATATATATACTGTATATATAATACATACACACACACATACATACACACACAAAACGTTTCTTTGTGTGTGTCATATATAAAAAAGATGCATAATAAAATTCTCTGTTTCTGTGGTTACAGCTGAGATTGGAGACTTTGATGAGGTCCAATGTAAACAACATTTACTCAACAACAAGTACATTCCAGAGCAGGACACATTGATGGACAAGATCATCGAATACCATCGGAAACACGTGTGAGTGTGAAGTCATGACTCATGACTCAAAGTGAAGTCAAACCAGTTATTTGGTTTAAAGTATGTTTGGATTTTAATGCAGTATGGTCCATCTGAAAGCAAACTTAACATCAGCATTACATGATGAGTGTGCTGTTTATTGCCACTTATCAAGAAGCTTCTTATTTAGCAAAATTCCCTCTATGTCTTTTCTGATTAAGCAGACTGTTCAGGGAGTTGGTAATTGAGTACAATTTGTGGATTGCTTTGACATTTAAAGTTCAACCCATTTTTAATGTAGGAGGTGCAGTATACTGTGTGATATTTATCAGTGAGCAGGTTTCATAAGCAATTATAAGAAATTATAAAAGATCTGTTGATTCTGAAATGATGTACAGAGTGTTGAGGTCGTACTTATTAAGCTTAAGAATATCTACTTAATCAAACTAGTAGATATTCTTTGCACAAACATATGTTTTCTGAAAAAAAAAAAAAAAAAAGGCTTAATTTTGAACAATTTAACCTTTCCACAGTGGCCAAACTCCAGCTGAATCGGACTACCAGCTTTTGGAGATCGCGCGAAGACTTGAGATGTACGGAGTTCGTCTTCACCCTGCAAAAGATCGAGAGGGTACAAAGCTCAGCCTCGCTGTGGCTCATTCTGGTGTGCTGGTTTTTCAAGTAAGTTTGCAGAGTTTTGTCTAAATAAAGAAGCATACTATTTAAAGTTTCACCCATTGTAGCTATATGAGATGAGTAATGAGGTTTATCCTGGAACTAAGATAGTAACTCATTTCTGCTTTTATTGAAGTTTTCCTATTGTCTTATTCTCCCTAAATGCACTTTTATATCTTTTTCATATGACTTCTAAAGGGACACACCAAAATAAATGCTTTCAACTGGTCTAAAGTCCGCAAGCTGAGTTTTAAGAGAAAGCGTTTTCTCATAAAACTACGACCTGATTTAAATGTAAGTGCTTTCTTTTTTAGTTTGATTATTTTATAGCAGCATCTGAATGTCTCAACTCAAAACTATGTCTTGAGTACTGGATTCACAAATAAGTTTTGGTACTTGCATAAATATTTTCTGTCCAATTGCCCTCTAATTTAGGTGTTTCAATAGGAAAAATAAGACAAAATGTCTCTGTTCTCTATAGCAGAGTAACTGTCAGGATACTCTGGAGTTCATGATGGGAAGCAGAGACTGCTGCAAGGTGTTTTGGAAGATTTGTGTGGAGTACCATGCCTTTTTCCGCCTGTTCGAAGAACCCAAACCCAAGCCCAAACCTGTTTTGTTCACCAGGGGTTCCTCCTTCAGGTTTAGGTAACAAATTGTGCAGATAAATGAACTTAAATTATGCAGTACATCAGCACATCATCAGAAATTAACTTTACCATTAAGGTACATTTCAAATCTGTAGCTTTTTTCCCTGTATTTATTTGCTAAATAATCAGAGTGCAAGAAGGTCTCAGTTCTTGCCAAATGGTTAATGTTTTGACAAACACATTTTCTGCTTCTTTCTTTGTTTTTGAACCTGTCTGTCATGTTTTGTCTCATCAGCGGCCGCACACAAAGGCAGGTGATTGATTATGTAAAGGACTCAGAATTCAAAAAGGTTCCATTTGAAAGGTGAGATTTCTCTGTTGACCTTTGTCTAAATGTCACTACCTTTCTGCTGCATTTCATTTCCCTCCAAAACAATCAACACACCAATGAGAAAGACAGAGTATGAGTGCGGTTATCTGTTTCCCAAGAACCTTTATTGAGATAAATCAAATTATGCATTCATTGCCTCATTTACACGCCACTTCATGAATTTTTTTTTTTTTTTTTTGACACCCAGATATGATTGATCTGTATTCTATTCAAGCCACATAAATATATCTCCATTTAGCATTTTCACCAGGTGGACTGTCAGGCTAAAACATTTTTCTAAAAATATGTCATAGAGATTTGAGTCCTTTTTTTTTTTTACTATTAACCAGTAAGCCACCCAGAACGACCTTTGGAAATAACTCAAAATACCCAAAAATACCCACTTAGCAATGCCTTATCAACCACTCACATCACCCAAATATCATGCAGCATCAAGGTTTTTAAGCACTAGATGTATAAATCTAATTGTTGTTGTAGCAGTATTGTCGTATTCACTGTGCAGTAGTCAAGGCCTTTTCATTATTGTATAGTAATCCAATCAGCCAAAATAGGGCCACAATTTTGAACCTAGTGAGGAGATCCCCTTGGAAAAACCCCTTGCTAATTGTTTCCAATCTTCTATCCTCAGAAAACACAGTAAAATTCAGTCCAACAGTGGTCCTTCTCCATTTCCACCAAGGCTGTGTGCTGAGGGTCAAGTAGAGGTGAGTGTAATCTAGCGTAATCTAGTGTAATCAAGTGTAGAAATGCATTAAAATATCCCATAGTATACAAATTTAAAGTCAAAATTGACCCCAATTACTTTCTTAATACACATTACTGGTCTTATTGTGAACGATTCATCGTTGCATGTTTTTCAAAAGTAAAGTAAAGTTCAACCAAATTGTAATAACTTGCTGTGCCTTTGGTAACTTGGTCTGCTTCCATTCTGGTATAGAATGTCCAAGTTAAATGGCTTGCATTTTCTTGTTGACTTGTTTTATGCCTCTTATCCTCTTCCTTCTCAAATCTTTGCCTTCTACATGTTGCAGAGGAATGCCAGTGCTTCAGGACAACAGGCGGATTCACCTATTGGGCGCACCCAAGTGACTGTTGAAAACCCGGCTCTCCAGCGTTACACTGGAAGCCTAACCTCACAGACCAACGGATGCCGAAACGGGACCCATGATGAGGCAGATGCTCGATTAAAGCCATCCCCATCCAAGCAGCAGGCCGAGCATCTGAGCACAGGTCTAGCATCGCATGCTGCCAAGGGTAGCAGCTCCTCGATACCTTACATCGACTGCAGTGATATAGATAGCGAATATGATGTGGTCAAAGGCCGCGTCACCAGGTCTCACTCCCACACACATGACAATGATGAGGTTGAGCCAACTGGCCGTAGAACAAACAAGAGTAACGGTTATGGAAACGGTCAGCACAATGGACAAGGGGCAAGCAAGGCTAGATTTAGGGAGTATCCTTTGACCACCCATCAGTTGGGGAAGAGTTCAGACACCTTCAGTGGTAGTCAATTGTCTAATGGGTCATTTTGTGGTAACGGATCACCACGCACTGCTCTACCCCTGAGCAGTACCTTGGTGGATGAATTGTTTCAAGGTATGGATAGACGTGGTCTGGTGTCACCTTCCGGTCACATAGTTGGTTCCCGGAGTGCAAACTGTAGCCCGGTGATGAGCAGCTTTCACAAAACAAACTCCCTGAACCATCCAGAGCAGGTCGGCTATAGTAATCGTCGCCGGTGGGATGATGGTAGCCATTACCTTACCAATGGCCGATCCGGGAGCGAGGCTCAACATTATGGGAGTTACTCCCCAATTATCACTCGGCCCCCACACTTGCAGAAACTCCATAACGGCATGCGCAACCGTTCTGACACTGACCCCATGATTCTGAGCCAGTTAAGTTCAACCCCAGCCAATGAACCACGATCAGTGGTCTCAAGGGCTGAACGTATGGCCGCCCTAGAGCGCCGTGTTGCTGCTAATGGGTTTGGAGCACCTAGCCAAGCCCGGTCCAGCAATGTCCAGCGACTCTATGGAAGCCGGCTGAGTGCTAATGACCACAGCAGCCCAGTTCATATGATTGATGGTTCCACTAGTAGTGGAACGGAGTCTAGTGATACAGAGTCGGATGCAGGCAGCAACTCTTACAATCAGCCCCTTGTCTACGGAAACCCTGGGGCAGCCAATTCCTCCCCTATGCCCCGAAGCAAGTTCTCCTTTGGCAGTCTCCAACTGGAGGACGAGGGCCAAGGAGGAGAAGATGGCTATGGTTATCTCATCAATGGTGAGGAGAGGGCGCAATCCTTTAACTGCTAGAGAAAGTGAAGTGTGCCTGGTTATTGGTTGACTCTACACCCATTTTGCCACTTGGAGGCCCGGTCAAGATACCTAAAAGGTGTGTTGTGTAGTTTCTGTGCCGCTAGTGGGCATAGTATGGCCTGAAATAGCATTAACCAATTGGGGCATGGCTGTCTGTTTGGCAGATTTAGTGGCACTATTTGAGCAAATAATACACATTTCAAGTTGAATGAGATTACCAGTGATGGTATTTTTGCAAGATTTGGAGGGTTTAGGGAGAAGACTGTTCTACCTAAAGGAAATACTTTAATATTTCAAATATGCACAATTCATAACTATTACTCTTTTAAGATTAACTTTAGATTAATAAGGAATTGAAGGTCCTACTGCAAAGTGCCATGTTTGCAAACATAGGGAATGAAAGCTGATTAGAGCTGCTAAAACGTTACCCATATTATTGCTAACCAGTTGATTAGTCATTGAGTATTGCCAAAAGTTTAATATTGTGAAATATTTCTTTGACAGTCTTGTAGAATGAAAGAATTACAAAAAAATACTAAAAGATGCCATACCTTTACTTAATCTGTAAATACCTTTCTGTTAGCCATAGCTTACAGAAGCTAATGTGTTTATGCAATAGCAATTAAATGTCACAGCTAGGCTAGCTGGTTTACAGTTGGCACTTCAATATTCTGATGGTTAACTTGTGTATAAACTTAAACTAAGCTCGTATTGTCATATAAATAGATCATACTGGTTGGGTGTTTGGTATATTAGATAAATTGAGAGATTGTGTAGACAAAACGTGAGATAAGAAACAGTGATGTTTTCATGCTAGCTTTGTTATTGTTTCTTTGGGTTTTTTAGGAACTGGTAGTTGTAAGTTCTTTATCTTTGCCGTTTGTACCGATCTGGTGGCAATGTCATGTTTGCCTGCCCATTTTCCAGCATGCATCACTCCTTAAAAAAATGACATTGTATAGATCTCATATTATTTTGTTTTGCTTCGCTGCTTAATTTCTTTTTTTCCTAAACAAACTGCTGTGTCTTTGGCACGCCTCATCAGTGTCATCTGTCTGCGGTGTGTTTGCAATGCTTGATGTTCACTCGATTTCTGAGTATATTAACCTGTGCTCAGGTTGCATTGCTTTTAAGACTTCTCCTGCCCAATGTCAGCATTGTTCTTGCAGCATGTATCTCTGGAATGCCTCACCTTGTCTTTTTTCCTTCTCTCCTGGAAGCATGTCAACCTGTCCTTGTCTCCAGCATTTTGCTGCCCTATCCTTTTCACATGTGTAAAAGACTTGGCATTGACACGGGACCCTTAAAAAGCAGTGGTCTTTTGAAGTGGAGATGTATGTAGGTGAGATTTGGACAGACTCAGAGTAAGAAACTTGTGAGGCTCAGCATGTGAAGTCTGAAAAGATTAGAAAGGTTTCCAAGGGCTGTCTAAAATGTCCTTCAACTTCAATGTTCAGTCGGACCTTTTATCCATAAGTTTCTGCACTTTTGCTCTCTCGGTTTTTGCTTATTGCCTTCTGATGCATTAGGGAAAGCATTTGCATTCACATACTTGTATAGTAGGGGTGTAACGGTGCACAAACACGACGGTTTGGTACATACCTCGGTATTAAAGTCATAGTTCGGTATGGGTTCGGTACAGCAGGGGGGAGAAAACGAAACGTTAAATTGCTTCTTTTTTCTAAATTTAATTATACAATTATTTTAACATGTATTAAATAATTAAAACATTACTATCAGGTAAATAAATATAATGAAAATATAAGGTAACAGTGCATATATTTAGTGAAACGCTCCCCTCTAGAGTTAATTTCTCTAGTGAACTAAAATGCTGCGGTCACTAAATAACTTGCCTGAAGTAAATGTAATGCTACGTGAGATGTTATTCTCAAGTTGTTTTATTGATTTCTTTCAGTGGTCTAAACACTGGCTGAGATATTACACGTAAACACATCTATGCATAGATCATCTGTTCTTCTTCTGCACTTTTTCCTGTTGTGGCAGTTAGCAAACAGCATTGCATTACCTCACGCGCCACCTTCTGGATTGGAGTGTGGATCACCTGTGACTGACTTCATTTGTCGTCTGACTGTATGCACTGAACCATGACGTCCGAACCGTGATGGTTCGGGGACGAATACGTGTACCGTTTCACCCCTATTGTGTAGTATAATTTTCACAATCTTGTCTAAAAATCTTAAACATATAATCTTATTTTCCAAATGCCAACTTTTCCTGTTCTTTTGAGAAGTATTCTTTACTTTTGCATGGCAATATTATGTCAGTGAAAAGTTTTCGAAAGTGTTTGTGAAGCCATTTGCAGGACCACTGCATTTTTGGGGCCCGTTACATGAAAAGAAAGCATTGACGATATTGATTGGAAAGCACTAGTTTACGCCACTGTTGATATGAATGTATATAATCTTCACTGTCCCAGCGTTCCCAATGATCTGTAATTTATCATTATCAGTGACCAAAGTAGCATTCCTAGCATTTTGTAAGTTTACACTAAAATGTGATTTAACTTTCTTTTAGGTTTTATCAGAATACTATAGCAGTATTGAATGATTCACTCTTTTTCAGCCTGTGATTCCTCCATATTTTTTCAGTATGAAATGTACGTTGCTGAGGTATACGAAAAGTTCCAGATATATTTGTGTAATATATTGTATTTGTACTTTTTTTAAAAAAAAACTCATAATTAATAGTGCTATCACTGTGGCACATATGCAAAACAATTAACCATAAGTGTATGTGTTTACAAACCATCTGACGTAGACTGTACTAGAATAACCAGGTAAGCAATGGAAAGTTAGCCTTTAAACTATTCCTCCCTGTTACAATCCTGTAGCACTTATAAATGGACTTTCTAAAGTTGCAAGGTTGTTCATTTTCTCGATGCCTGTTCACAGGTTCTGTATGATTGATGTCTGTTGGGTTTTTTTTTTTTTTTAACTACTACAAACCCTTTTCACTACTCTTCCCTTGTCTTATTAATTACTGGAACACTTTAACATTGTAAATGAATGTGTATTAGTAGCAATAAAACTTGGTACTTGTAAAGCGGGACTCCAGATGTTTACTCCGATGCCTGATGGTCACCCTTAGATGTTAGCGCCCCCCCGTGTGTCTTGTCTTGTGGTAGAGTAGCCGTAGTCGTTTTAGTTGTTTGTTTTGCATGTTTGACGACGCATGTGTGCGTGCCACCACGAGGCCTTTGTCACCAGATTTGGGGCTCTTCCATCTTCCTCAATAATGGCTGCGCTGTGGACACTCAGTGCATTTGAAATGTCCCGGTTCGCATGTCACATCCAATTCGTGCCAAGGCATGGGACACGAAACGTTGTTGGGCAAGTATGTGAATGTACTTGTGTAGTGAATGTAGTGGTCTGAAGATAAAACATGTTCCCCTCCCCATCACCCAGGGAATGTGTTATGTATCTCAGCAGTGTCCTCAGGCAGAAATCCCAGACTAGGATGGTGTGACTCACTCATGTCTGGATCCCGATGTGGTGCTGTCAGCCATAGTCCATTTCTAAACACAATGTGTTGTGTAGCTTCACCCCTTGGCAATGATCTTGATAAATCAAGAATCTTTATTTGTAGTGTTAAGGATAAAAATGTCAAAACTACCCTGCAGAAAAGACCAGCTTAAACTGGTATGAATTTGCATGCCAGTCTAAGCTGGTTGGACCATTATAGCCATGCAGTTTACTAGTAAAATTAAGATTTGCTGTAGTGTTTGGTAAAACTGTTGACCAGAAGTCTTGCTAGTGATGAATTCTGGTGGTCTAAATGCTTGCTGGTCACTAGTTTTGCTTCTTTTTCAGCAGGGTAGTTTTAAGACATTTACATGTTGTACCCTGGTATTTGATTGCATTTACTTAGTGCAGTAAATCCATTTGCTATTTGATTACCAAGTCTATATTACTTCAAGGCTTTAGCATGACCTGCCTGTTCTCCTGTAGGTCCAGTTTCCAAGAGCCCTCAGCACAACGAGTCTCCGTCTGCAGGCAGGGTGATGGTAAACGGCCAGAAACAGAGTCTCAGCATTGGCCAAAGTCCAGATGGACGGCAGCCTTCTCCTCTCACCAGCCCCTTACTGACCGATGCTGGCTTCATCCGCACAGACGACGAGGACGAGGTTCGGAGGAAGGTTTGTCTTTTGGGGAGGGGATAGTATTTGAGCACCATGTGCTAGTAAAAACTGACTTTGGTGGGTCACTTTGGATGTTTACTGCTACATTATGTGGTTTAAGTCAAATTGTTGACATTTGATAGTCTGGTCCTTGCTGATGATAGCATAGTGATGGGTTTTCAGCAATATAGTGATAAACTATATACCAAGGGTGTCCGATCCTGCTCCTGGAGGGCCACTGTCCTGCAGAGTTTAGCTCCAACCCTAATTAAACACACCTGAACCAGCTGATCAAGGTCTTACTAAGCATACTAGAAACTTCCAGGTGAGTTGTAGCTAAACTTTGCAGGACAGTGGCCCTCCAGGACCAAGTTTGGACATCCCTGCTATATAATATACTGTCATAAAAAGTCTACACTCCCCTGGTAAAACAGCTGTTTTTTGTGATGTAAAAACAAAACGAAACAAAGATAAATCATGTCAAGTACTTTTGCACATTTAATATAAAAATTACAACCTATGCAATGCCTCTGAAAACCAAAGTGACACATTTCAGAGAAAACAAAAATAAAAACTTGGAATAACTAACTGCATAAGTGTGCACACCCTTTCATAATTGGGTTTGTGGCCGTGCAAAAAAGTATGACATGCAGAACTTTATTTTACTTAGTATTTACTCAAAATTCACTCATAAAGATCAAAGCCACTAGTTTTTACGTGTTTTCTTGCTAAAAAAGTACTTTAAGGGCAGTTAGTTTCTCTCTTCTATGGCAAAAAGTTACATTTGGACCCTGTTATTGTTTTTGTCAGTCAAAGCAACTTCCTTTTGTAGTTCATGAACAACACAGCAATCATCTCCTCAGCAGTCGATTTCAAGGTCCCTCGGCTAATTTCCCCTTTAAATTTCACATTGCTTGAACTAAAGGTGCTCTAGACAAATTAAGGTTACGATGGAAAGACTGCTTTAAAAGTGTTTTATCATCAGAAGTGCCAGTGCATTTTGGTCACGTGTCTCTGTGGACATCTCAGAATAGGAGACCTAGATAAAGTCAACCTAAATTCCAGTCTATTTAGGGCAGATTATGTAGCGGCGCGTGAGTGGTTCAGTGAACAGTGAGAGTTTTACTTTGAGACGTTGCAGTGTGTGTGTGTGTGTGTGTGTGTGTGTGTGTGTGTGTGTTCACGCAAATGAGCGAGAATCAAATTTAGTTTTGTCGTACATCTTGTCTAGTGATTTGCTACTTTCTATTGCACATTGTTGGCACATGGTTTCTCATTCAGTAAAAAATGTTATTGGACTATGTCACCTTATTTTTATATTTCTGCTCTATTTTTATTACAAGAGAAAGATGCTTATATTTAAATATATTTAATTTATGCTTCTGTTTGCTATAAGTTTATTCTTTGTTTGGAGTACAATAGCATATGGCCTTGAAGATAATGGACAATATCATAAAAGCCACAAAACACTCAGTTTGATTTCATGGCATCTTTATATAGAAATTAAGGCTGTCAAAATGAACGTGTTAATTTTGCAGTTCATTTTTTAATGCGTTAAAATTATTTAATGCAATTAACAGAGCATACGTTTTTTTTCTGTCATCCTTTGGCTGCGCTACAATATATGATCACGCTATCATTCATTCAAGTGCTCTTAAACCATTCAAACGCAATAAGATGCAAAAAATTACTCACCTGTACTGGCACGCTGTCTGTGAAGCGGCTCTCTGTGAACAAACACTCGAAATGTGCGTGCAGAATGCCTTTTCAGACAGTGCATCAGTGCTGCATTGAATTCTCTTTCTTGCTTGAATGGACAAAAAAACACACAAAATTATGTCAAAATTCCCGCTTTGTTGAATATTCATCGTAAGTGCAGTCTTAAATGAGTTAAAAAGTGTTAAATGTACGTAAAGAGTTGTGAGAATATCGGATGTGTGTCAGATCTTAAAGTGACAGCAGCCTAATAAACCTCCTGCTGTCTGTCATTAATGTTAATCAAAGAACAAAAGACAAAGATAAAATCACTCGCGGCTCTTGACTGAAAAACTTTTGTAGCTTTAATCTGTATATTTAGCCTAACTGTAAAACCTACCTGAACATCTTAAAGCACTGTTTACAAGGTTACATGGGTCAATAACAACAAAAACAATAACTTTTTGGTGCATTTTAGCAGGGCAGGTAAAAATTGTTGAGCCATGATGTATTAAAGGCACAGCTAAATATGATTTATTTATTACAATTGGTTTATGTAAAGATTTCTTTTAAGTTCACCTAAATTAAAAGTTGTTATATTTTTAAAATTGATAGCTTTCAATTATACAGCAATGTTAAATGGCTATAATTAATGGCTAAAATTAAGGGGAAAATCCATGTAATAGAGACAGTATCAGTACTGGTATCAGTGATACTGGCCTTCATTCATAGTGCTTAGTAAAAAGATGCCATTAAACAAATATTTAAAATATACTGTCTTTATGTTGTTTACATTATTTTGGAGGTTCAATGTGAAAGTATTCCAACATAAAAATATATTAATGTAATGTTAGGTGAGATTAATCGTAATTTAATTTAATTTAATTGCTTTTTCTGTCCCTCTCTCCTGCTCACAGAGGTTCCCGACTGATAAAGCGTACTTCATCGCCAAAGAGCTCCTGACTACAGAGAGAACGTATCTAAAGGATCTGGAGGTCATCACTGTGGTAAGACTGTAAATACTCTTTCATGTGATCTGTGTGTTTTTAGGATGTTTGTGGTCTTCTGCTGTGTCAACATTAAATACCTCATTTAAAGTCTAATGGATTATCTAGGACATTGCTGCTGTAACGTATGCTGTTATTATGCTTTGCATTAGTTTTAAAATACTTTCTCTGACCCCAGTTTCATACAGAGATTTTTTTTTTTTTCTTACATTTTCTGGAAAAAAAGAAAGAAAAGTGAGTGTATGCTGCCCACATTACCAGTTGTTTGGAAGGGTGTTGCTAGGCCGTTACTATGATGTTTTGTTAGCACTAGAGGTTGCTAGGCAGTTGCTAAGGTACTGTGAGTGTTGCTAGGCAGTTGCTAAGTTTTTTTTTTTTTTTTAGGTAGTTGCTTGGGTGTTGCTATGCAGTTGCAAAAGATGTTTGTGGTCTATGGTGTTTTGTAGTTGTTAGAACATTGCTAGGCAGTTGCTATGGTGTTTGGACATTGAGAATGGAGAATGTTTGGACATTTTAGGGTGATCTGGGATGTTGCTAGGATGTTGCTAGGACGTTGCTAGGTGGTTTCTAATGTTTTCTGGTAGTTGTTAGGATGTTGTAAAGACGTTTAAGGTGCTGGGTAGGGTAATAGCTCTATTATTAGTTTTAACCTCTAATATTACAGTAATGTACCAAATGAGTGGGTTCCCTGCATAGTTTACAGCATTAGTTGGGAGAGATTTTTTTTCATCAAATTATTATCAGTATGACTAAAGAATTGACTAGAAGAGGCTTAGTCGGCCAAAATTTTATCAGTCGGTTAGTCGCAGAAAAAACTCCACAGGAAGTGGCAAAGTCAAGCAGTCCATGATGGACAGATGGTTAACGATGGGTCCTTGTGGTAAATACAGTATGTCGGGCAGGAAATCCAAACGTTCGCCTAACATCCAATTATGGCTTACATGTTAGTAGTAGCAACTTTACATGGCTGCTCGCTCTAACATTAACTTAGATAAATGTGCGCTAATATTAGGTGCATATCTAAGTTTGTGCAGAGTGTAGAAGCTGAAGTATAGCACGATTACTGCATGACATGAAGGCGCCAAAGCGATCACTTGCATTTTTTCTGATAACAGCGGAAGCAACTTTAAATACTCCATCATTTTTGGTCATACAGATAAGAGTAATACATCATTCAAAACTGTAAAGGGAATTTTATTTATGTAAACTCGCCATAACAAGACAATGCTGTGCCGTAAAATAAAGAAAACAAACAGGATGCGCTTTCTGCTGTCTTGGTCTCCCTGAAATGGAGCACAATTCAGCCTATAGGCTACATGCCTCATAGATATGAGAAATATATCTTTATAAAAGCTTGAAATGACTTTTAAACTAGCCAATTCAAATTGAAAAGAAATACTCTCTGCTTATGTAATCCATATGAAAGCTGCATTTCTCTCATTCACTATACTGCGGAGATGGCGAGGCAGAATCGTCAACTTCGTCTTTGCAGCCGACACTGACTGAAAACACTAGTTTATTAATAAATAATTAAAATGTCGCCTTGTTTTTTCGGACCCATTCATAATCATTACTTTTGCCAGGGCTTTCGGCAAGTGTTTTGTGTGTGCCTGAGCGCGGAATAGGCTGTATATTATATAGTAATTACATTTATTGACTAATGGCTTAAATGAACGACTAATGGTAGACTAGAAAAATCTTTAGGGGACCTTTACAAATGAAAGGCTGTGCCAAGAATTCAAGATAAGCAGTAGCCATTGTTCTTCTGCTGTTTGCCTCCTCCTGTCTGTACGTCGGTGGTGTAATGAGTCTCTTTGATGTCTTACAAGGTAACGGAAAGAAGCAGCAGGGCGACACGTTTACACATCTCATAAATATTTCCTTTTGGCTTTTGGATCTGAGGCTGCTGTTTGGATCCCAGTCTTCCACAGCCACCCACCCGCCTGCTCGCGTTATTACAGCTGCTTCTGTTCAACAGTTTAAACACCTAGATCTCGACACAACTGTCTGTACTGCCATTGAGGTGTGCTGCACAACTAGGGTGTTCCAGTACACAGTACTGTTTTGGTCTAGGTGTTGGGTAGGACATTGCTATGCCTTTCCCTGATTGTTGCTAGGGTGATCTAAGTGGTTACTAGGATGGTAGGGTTCTGTGTGACGCTAGGTGGTTGCTAAGGTTTTTTGTTTGGTTGCTAGTGTGTTCTGGATAATCGTTAGCATGTTGATAAAGTTTTTTTGTTTGGTTGCTAGGGTGTTAATAAGCAGTTCTAAGGGTGTTCTGTCCAATAATGTCAATATGCAGCTGCTAGGCTGTTTTGGTTAATCGCGAGCATGTCACTAGGTGGTTGCTAAGGTTTTTAGATTGGTTGATAGGGTGTTAATAAGCTGTTGCTAGGGTGTACTGGATAGTTGCCAGCATGTTGCCAAGTAGTTTCTGAGGTATTTGGTTTGTTGCTTAGGTGTTGATAAGCAGTTTCTAGGATGTCTTGGATAGTTTTTAGTATGTTGCTAGGTGGTTTTTAAGGTATTTGGTTTGTTGCTTAGGTGTTAATAAGCAGTTTCTATGATGTTCTGGATAGTTTTTAGTATGTTGCTAGGTGGTTTTTAAGGAATTTGGTTTGTTGCTTAGGTGTTAATAAGCAGTTTCTATGATGTTCTGGATAGTTTTTAGTATGTTGCTAGGTGGTTTTTAAGGTATTTGGTTTGTTGCTTAGGTGTTAATAAGCAGTTTCTAGGATGTTCTGGATAGTTTTCAGCATGTTGCTAGGTGGTTTCTTAGGCATTTGGTTTCTTGCTAAGGTGTCAATAAGCAGTTCCTATGTTCTGGATAGTTGCCAGCATGTTGCTAGGTGGTTTCTAAGGTATTTGGTTTGTTGCTAGGGTGTTAATAAGCAGTTTCTATGATGTTCTGGATAGTTTTTAGTATGTTGCTAGGTGGTTTTTAAGGTATTTGGTTTGTTGCTACGGTGTTAATAAGCAGTTTCTTGGATGTCCTGGATAGTTTTCAGCATGTTGCTTGGTGGTTTCTAAGGTATTTGGTTTGTTGCTAGGGTGTTAATAAGCTGTTGATAGGTGGTTGCCTGTTATTCATGATGGTATAGAATCACAATAGATTCTTGTAAGGTCTGGAGTCCTGATGAACATCTTGCAGTATCCAGAACATGAGAATGAGGAGACAAAAACTCTTTATTCTGGGATTCTTCTGTCATCACGTCAGAGAGTCTGTTTGAGATAGTCATCACACTGTGTCCGGGGAAATGCCCACAGCTGCTGATCTCTTCATGTTTGGATTTGTGTGAAGTAGTCAAATGGTTTTATAGTGTGTGATTTCATGTTTGATGTGATGATGATGGAAAATGTCTACAAAGGCTTCAAAGGATTGATGTGTTCCTCCATTCACTGTAAAGGGCCATTTCATAGGAAATTGATTTTGACTAAGAATTTGATGAACTAGACGTTCCCTCACAGCTCATCTAGAACATTGTGGTTGTGAAGTTATGGCCCTGTTTACACCTGGTATAAGTTGCATTTTGGTCAATAGGATCACAAGTGGGCAATGCTAAATACATGTGTAAATGTGGTGTAAAACATTTTGAGCTTGTCCACTTTCAACCACTTCCAGTGGCAGTCGAAAGTGCAATCGACTGGATTGTTTTTGTAGTGTAAACGCTCATGCGGTTGAATGTGTTCAGTCATAAAAGACCGCCTACTCTCCACCTACTGACTTAATGCGTAAATACTATGGGAAGCATGCTAGCCAGACTAGATTTAAACTTTGTTGGCTGAATACCCAAGTTTGGGTTGAAGATGAAAATGTACCAAGCACAATGTTCTCTCACCATTCCTGTTTTCTAACACGCACGGCGTGGCCTTGCGGCTCTCAGAGCAGAAACAAAAATGGCTGCTCTCGATATGTTTTTCTGTTGTCTGCGGGCACGTTCATATGTAAATTGCGCAAGATTATTTTGTCTGTTAGATAAAAAAATCTGAAAAACCCATATATTTACATGCCCATAGACCCTCCCTCAAAGAAATCAGCACAGAACGACCAAAACGCATCTTAATACCAGGTGGTGTATCAAGGCCTATGTTGTGAAAAAGATGCCACAATGAGCTCAATAACATATGACCACCCAAATTTACATATCAACACCTATTTAGTAGTCATTTAGTAGTCATTTTAACGATTGTATCGTTAAAAGATCGCAATCTCGATTCAAACACCAACGTGACTGTGTCTATTAAACCTTTACAAAATCACACTTGAACATTCAGATCTGCGTTGGTGCTGCCATTGAACCAGAGAGAGCAGTTCTCATGTACAGTATAAGTATGAAACAGTTTCACAAACAGTCTTTTCACAGTATCATTATTTCTGTTACAAATGTTCATATTATCACAGAAGAACTGGGAAAAAAGTTTATAGTTCGGATATAAACGCTGATGTCTACAAAAGCGATCACAATAGAGTAAACCACCTTTTAAAATAACTTGCTTAAAATAATGAGTGTATTGATTACATCGTTATGCCAGTAGGTGGCGACAAGTGACTGTCAAAAATGTATTTGTCATTAAATTATTAAAAAAAAACACTGATTTATCCAGTAATGAACATTAAGTGAATTATTTATGAGCGAGTCATTGAATCATTCATTCAAACCATTTTTTTTAATAATTAATTCAGAGTAATTAAACATTTAAAATAGACTGGAGCAATTAACATTTTTTTCAGAACCTCTAGTAAATTGTATGTAAATTTGTTTAGTTTTCTTCAGAATCGTGGGAGAATCGTGATCTGTTTGAAACAAACAAACAAAAAAAATCATGATTCTCAATTAATCCAGAATTGTGCAGCTCTACTATTTAGTGACTTGACCCAATGAACATTAGCAGAGCTTATTTAAATATAGAAGAGAAGGTGGAAAAGGATTTTATAACTGAAAGCATCGCTGATATAATCACTGTTCTTTTGTTTCTCTTCCTTTTTATATGATTTCAGTCCTTTCAGAAGTCCATTGGGAAGGATGAGGCCATGCCGGATTCCTTGAGAAATCTCATTTTTGCCAATTTCGAACCGGTGTACAAATTCCATGAGACCTTCCTGAAAGAAGTGGAGCAGCGACTGGCTCAGTGGTGCGTATTTCAGATATGTGTGTGTGTGTGTGTTGTATTGGTGTTAGGAATGTGCACAATAACAGACACACACCTCAATGTGTCACTGAGTATTTTGCTACACTGTTAGATGCCTTTTCAACTGCCTGTCAAACAACTATTATGCTCCATCAAATGTAGATGACTGTGAAATTAACCTCACATGACTGAAATACCTGTCTTGACAATGCATCTGTCAAGAACACTATATTTCATTTCAAAATTGATAGAATGAAATGGGCAGAAAGTGAAGCCTGTTGTGTTGTGACATTATTTTACTGACATTATTTTTCTGCTGCATCAAAAAAATAAAATAAAAAAATAAAAAGTAAAATATATATATATATATATATATATATTGATGCAGAAGAAAAATAATGTCAGTGTGTATATATATATATATATATATATATATATATATATATATATATATATATTAAATATATTAGAATTAGCCAAATTATTATTGTGCATTTTTTTTGAAAATATAAATAATTTTCATTAGATATATTCTAATTGATATTGCATTAAAAACTAAAATTAAAAGTATAATAGAAAATATCTGTCTAGAAACCTTATATCTAAACAGTACCAGTCAAAAGTTTGGAAACATTACTGTTTTTATTGTTTTATTGTTTTTGAAAGAAGTATTCTGCGCATCAAGCCTGCATTTATATGATCAAAAAACAGAGAAAAAAAAAGTGATATTGTGAAATATTATTACAATTCAAAATAATAGTTTTCTATTCTGATATACTTTAAAATATAATTTATTTCTGTGATGCAAAGCTGAATTTTCATCAGCCATTACTCCAGTCTTGCAGTGACACGTGATCCTTCAGAAATAATTTTAATATGCTGATTTATTATCAGTGTTGCAAACAGTTGTGCTGCTTAATATTTTTTATATATATGTAACTTGTGATACTTTTTTCAGGATTATTTGATGAATAAAAAGTTAGAATAAAATAGAAATCTACACTACCGTTCAAAAGTTTGGGGTCAGTAATTTTTTTTTTTTCTTTTTTTTCTTTTTTTTTTGAAAGAAATTAATACTTTTATTCAGCAAAGATGTGTGTAATTGATAAAAAGCACAACTGTTTCCAATATTGATAATAACTAAGTATGAAATCAGAATATTAGAATGCTCATAATATCCTATTTCTATATTATATTAATATTTGTTTCTATATTAGCCAAATTAATATTGTTTTTTAGAGTACAAGTCTCTAGAAATGCTCTGAAAACAAGGCACAGCACAGAACAAACCTGCAGTGCATGTGTTCTCCGATCCGACAGCATAATGACAGTAACTGATGAAGCTCTGCCGAGTGAACTGTTCTCTCGTGTTCCCTGTCTGCTCTTTCCAACGTGGCTGTAATGTTTAATACCGGTCCGTGGGGAGCAGATTTGGACCTGTATTCAAAGACAGGATGATAAATCGTGGTTTTTGTGTACGGTGGCTGGTGTGATCGCTCTCAGTGAGGGTTAAGGGGAACAGCTTAACAGCGTTGATAGATGATGTTGAGTCCATTGATGTTCAGTAAGTGTCGAGTTCTTTGTGGAACGATGTGCAACAGAGACATCTACTGGAGTACATGACCACTTTGGTTCAAGACTTAAAGGACTAGTTCACCCAAAATTGAAACTCACCCTCATGTTGTTCAAACCTGTATGACTTTCTTTCTTCTGTCATACACAAATGGAGATGTTTAGCAAAATGTGCTTATTCAATAAAAGTAAGTCGTGACTGGGGCTGTCAAGCACCAAAAATGGCAAAAATCCTAAAAAAAAAAAAAAAAAAAAAAAATATATATATATATATATATATATATATATATATATATATATAAAGCAAAGGTTGTACAGCAACGAACATGCTAAAACTTTACATATATCATAATGCGATTACTATTTCATGCCAAAATACTGTACTGTATAAGTAAAAAAAATAAATAAAAAAAGCAATATTAAATTGCGAAATTACTAAAAAATTAACTAAATTGAACATGAAAGCTAAAAACATGAAAAAAGTTAACTAAAAATATTAATAAAGCTATAATACAACTAAAATAAGACTGTTATGTATATGTAATTTTCATTGTTTTTAGGGAAGGTAGATCAAACGCACACATCAAAGGAGACTACCAGCGTGTTGGTGACGTCATGCTGAAGAATATCCAGGGTTTGAAGGTCGGAACATCTAGATCTTTCTGTGGCAGCATTTTCTTTTATATCAGTGAGATATTAGTTTTGGGCATCTTGTTTTTCCCTCTTGAATTTCTCTCTTTATACATATCTATCATTTTGACATGACAGTAAACCACATAAACACAAGATACACAGTACACACACATATATTATGTAAACAAACTTTTTTAGATGCGATTAATCGATTGACAGCCCTAATAATATATATATGTGTGTGTATATGTGTATATACAGTATCTCAAAGAAGTGAGTACACCCCTCACATTTTTGTAAATATTTTATTATATCTTTTCATGTGACAACACTGAAGAAATGACACTTTGCTACAATGTAAAGTAGTGAGTGTACAGCTTGTATAACAGTGTACATTTGCTGTCCCCTCAAAACAACTCAACACACAGCCATTATTGTCTAAACCGCTGGCCACAAAAGTGAGTACACCCCTAAGTGAAAATGTCCAAACTGGGCCCAAAGTGTCAATATTTTGTGTGGCCACCATTATTTTCCAGCACTGCCTTAACCCTCTTGGTCATGGAGTTCACCAGAGCTTCACAGGTTGCCACTGGAGTCCTCTTCCACTCCTCCATGACGACATCACGGAGCTGGTGGATGTTAGAGACCTTGCACTTCTCCACCTTCCGTTTGAGGATGCCCCACAGATGCTCAATAGGGTTTAGGTCTGGAGAAATGCTTGGCTAGTCCTTCACCTTTACCCTCAGCTTCTTTAGCAAGGCAGTGGTCGTCTTGGAGGTGTGTTTGGGGTCGTTATCATGTTGGAATACTACCCTGCGGCCCAGTCTCCGAAGGGAGGGTTAATGCTCTGCTTCAGTATGTCACAGTACATGTTGGCATTCATGGTTCCCTCAATGAACTGTAGCTCCCCAGTGCCGGCAGCACTCATGCAGCCCCAGACCATGACACTCCCACCACCATGCCTGACTGTAGGCAAGACACACTTGTCTTTGTACTCCTCACCTGGTTGCCGCCACACACGCTTGACACCATCTGAACCAAATAAGTTTATCTTGGTCTCATCAGACCACAGGACATGGTTCCAGTAATCCATGTCCTTAGTCTGCTTGTCTTCAGCAAACTGTTTGCAGGCTTTCTTGTGCATCATCTTTAGAAGAGGCTTCCTTCTGGAACGACAGCCACGCAGAACAATTTGATGCAGTGTGCAGCGTATGGTCTGAACACTGACAGGCTGGCCCCCCACCCCTTCAACCTCTGCAGCAATGCTGGCAGCACTCATACGTCTATTTCCCAAACACAACCTCTGGATATGACGCTGAGCACGTGGACTCTACTTCTTTGGTCGACCATGGCGAGGCCTGTTCTGAGTGGAACCTGTCCGGTTAAACTGCTGTATGGTCTTGGCCACCGTGCTGCAGCTCAGTTTCAGGGTCTTGGCAATCTTCTTATAGCCTACGCCATCTTTATGTAGAGCAACAATTATTTTTTCAGATCCTCAGAGAGTTCTTTGCCATGAGGTGCCATGTTGAACTTCCAGTGACCAGTATGAGAGAGTGAGAGCGATAACACCAAATTTAACACACCTGCTCCCCATTCACACCTGAGACCTTGTAACACTAACGAGTCACATGACACCGGGGAGAGAAAATGGCTAATTGGTCCCAATTTGGACATTTTCACTTAGGGGTGTACTCACTTTTGTGGCCAGCGGTTAGACATTACTGTGTTTGTATGTATGCATTTATGTATGCATGTATATATGTATGTATATGTGTGTGTGTGTGCCTGTGTTTGTGTATGTACATACTGAATATATACATATCTATCATTCTCAAAAAAAGAAATATGACCAAACATGATATCATATACTTTGCAATATACTGTACCATAGGACTGTATGATTACTGTTCAGACACCATGATATTTACAAAGAATACTGTAGTATTATCGTCATGGTAGTTCCAAAAATCCATGTTTTTGGACAAGTACCATGTAAATACTATGGTATTATTGGAGTATTATAATTTAGTAGTTTATTTTTGGCCGTAATATGATGGTAATTTGGAGCGATGTTATTTATTAATTATGCGCATATGTCATTTTATTATTATTATTATTATTTTTTAAATATTGCTGTTTAGGTTTAATTTATTTTTGTTTCAGGTTTAGTTTTAGTTTTATTTAGTTTTTATTTCCAGTTGACCATTTTAACTTATTTCAGTTTATTTCGTTTAGTTTCATTTTTTCAACTAATTTCTTTTTTCTTTCTTTTTTTTAGTTTAATTTCAGGTTTATTTCAATAAACAGAAATGTTTTTAATAGTTTTTGTTTAATTTAACGATAGTATCTCTGCTTTGAAGTACCGTAGTGTTATTACCATGACAGATGTTTCACTGTTTCTCTCTGGCTCCTCAGCTGCTGACGGCTCATCTTCAGAAGCATTCGGAGGCGTTGCTGGAGCTGGAGAGGACATGTCGCTCTTCCCGAAAGCTAGAGGGTTTGTGTCGAGACTTTGAGCTTCAGAAGGTCTGTTACCTGCCACTCAACATCTTCTTCCTGCGGCCGCTGCACCGCCTCATGCACTATAAACAGATCCTGGAGCGCCTCTGCAAACACTACCCACCGACACACGACGACTTCAGAGACTCGCGAGGTACAAGAACGGCTGCTTTCATGCTGTCAAGTGTCTGAGACTTCCTTCTAAATCACTTGAATTGTGACCTTTGTCTGTTTCAGCTGCGCTTGCTGATATTTCTGAGATGGTTGTGCAGCTTCATGGCACTCTCATTAAGATGGAGAACTTCCAGAAACTTCTGGAGCTCAAGAAAGACCTCATTGGCATCGACAATCTTGCCATTCCTGGACGGGTTAGTTCTTGAAATAATTTACCTACCTAAGACATGTTCCTGAATGTGAACAAGTTAGTTTGAAATGCTCCAGTCTCTCTTGTTGACCTGGTTTTGTGTGTTTTGGTAGGAGTTTATCAGGCTTGGTTGTCTCAGCAAACTCTCTGGAAAAGGTCTACAGCAGAGAATGTTCTTCCTGGTAAGAGCCGCTCACTCTCATATACTAGTCAGATAGTACTAGACATTTAGATGGTTGGTTAGATTTATAACCTATTCAGACTTTGTGGCATCCCTTAATAAAAGTACTGTGCTGGTATTACAAACCCGATTCCAAAATAGTTGGGACACTGTACAAATTGTGAATAAAAAAGGAATGCAATAATTTACAAATCTCATAAACTTACATTTTATTCACAATAGAATATAGATCATATCAAATGTTGAAAATGAGACATTTTGAAATGTCATGCCAAATATTGGCTCATTTTGGATTTCATGAATTCTACACATTCCAAAAAAGTTGGGACAGATAGCAATAAGAGGCCGGAACAGTTAAATGTACATATAAGGAACAGCTGGAGGACCAATTTGCAACTTATTAGGTCAATTGGCAACATGATTGGGTATAAAAAGAGCCTCTCAGAGTGGCGGTGTCTCTCAGAAGTCAAGATGGGCAGAGGATCACCAATTCCCCCAATGCTGTGGTGAAAAATAGTGGAGCAATATCAGAAAGGAGTTTCTCAGAGGAAAATTGCAAAGAGTTTGAAGTTATCATCATCTACAGTGCATAATATCATCCAAAGATTCTGAGAATCTGGAACAATCTCTGTGCGTAAGGGTCAAGGCCTGAAAACCATACTGGGTGCCCATGATCTTCGGGCCCTTAGACGGAACTGCATCACATACAGGAATGCTACTGTAATGGAAATCACAACATGGGCTCAGAAATACTTCCAGAAAACATTGTCGGTGAACACAATCCACCGTGCCATTCGCCGTTGCCGGCTAAAACTCTATAGGTCAAAAAAGAAGCCATATCTAAACATGATCCAGAAGCGCAGGCGTTTTCTCTGGGCCAAGGCTCATTTAAAATGGACTGTGGCAAAGTGGAAAACTGTTCTGTGGTCAGACGAATCAAAATTTGAAGTTCTTTTTGGAAAACTGGGACGCCATGTCGTCCGGACAAACATTTGGCGCATCATAAAGAGGAAGATGCGACAAAGAAGACCAAAGACAGTTGAGCAACTAGAAGCCTGTATTGGACAAGAATGGGACAACATTCCTATTCCTAAACTTGAGCAACTTGTCTCCTCAGTCCCCAGACGTTTGCAGACTGTTATAAAAAGAAGAGGGGATGCCACACAGTGGTAAACATGGCCTTGTCCCAACTTTTTTGAGATGTGTTGATGCCATGAAATTTAAAATCAACTTCTTTTTCCCTTAAAATGATACATTTTCTCAGTTTAAACATTTGATATGTCATCTATGTTGTATTCAGAATAAAATATTGAAATTGGAAACTTCCACATCATTGCATTCCTTTTTTATTCACAATTTGTAATAATAGTAACATTACCAATAATAATTATATTATTATTATAAAATATGTAATTAAATAATAACAACAACAATAGTATTATTATTGTTGTTGTTTTTATTATTTAATTGTATATTATTATATATTTAATACTACTACTACTATTACTAATAAAACAACAATAATAAAAATATTATTGTTGTTGTTATTATTTAATTATATAATATTATATATTTAATAATAATGACGATGATAAGACAATGATAATAATAATATTATCAACACTAATAATTGTTATAATATTAGCCATTATTAAATTATTATGCTACATTTATTTTATAATTATAATAATAATAACACTGAAAATAATAATTATATTATTAACATTATTTTTGTTTTTATTATTTAATTATATATTATTATATTTAATAATAATAATCAAAATAAAATATTGTTGTTATTGTTGTTTTTATTTTGATATTTTTATTATTATTTAAATATATATTATATATTTAACAATGATAATAATATAAAAAAACGAATAATAATTTGTTGTTATAATATTATTTATTATATTCAATTATTATGCACTATTTTAATTTTTTATTTTATAATAAAAAATTTAATAATATGGTGCAATTTTCTAAGTTTTAATTTCATTTACAATAAAAAAGTACCAAAATATTACCATGTTTTATGGACTCCTACTATAGTAATACCATGATTTTCTTCATGATATTCTTAAATATTTAATGAAATTCAAGTGCCTTTGTGTCTTGGACTACCAGTTGAAGTCAGTCATCTTTCTTGATGGTTTTACAAGAGATAAAATAATGCATACTAATGTTCTTGAAATTGTCTGCAGTTCAATGATGTTCTGATGTACTCGAGTCGAGGGATGACGGCCTCTAATCAGTTCAAAGTGCACGGCCAACTTCCTCTTTATGGCATGACGGTGGGTAATATTTAATTTGTTTCTTTCAGGTCTATATATTGTGACTGTAACTTTCAGTACGACTGGAAGCAATAATGAATGAAAAGCACAAGATTCCCTGTTTCCCACAACATTTCTATTTCAGTGTTTGTTTTGGACGCTGCCTCCATCTCTAGTTACTAATTGCACATTCACACAAACAAGAGATCCATTGTTCTGCAGGCCGCAGCTCCAGCATGCCTCAGTACATTGTGTATTGCATGTAAATGTAATTATCCAGAAACACACAGCATTCAGATGTTGAATCGCTGTCTTGATGAGGTTTTAATTGAAGAATAATGAACATTTGGTACCTTGGTACAGGGCGATCAGGGGCCAAAATAACCTCAATGACAAGATCCCTTTATGTTCTTTTGACTTAAGATTCATACAGCATGTTACTAACCGGTGGGTTAATCTTTCATCTTGATCTTGTTTGTGTAGATCCGTGAGAGTGAGGACGAGTGGGGCGTCCCGCATTCATTCACTCTGTTTGGACAGCGGCAGTCTGTCGTCGTGGCCGCCAGGTAAACTGATCATGATTGTGTTCGAGCTCAAGAAATTCATGGGTACATCATCATGATGAGGGTAACTGATTATATAAATTGTCAAATGCAGTTCCAAGTAAATCAAGTTTTGTATCAGTAGATTATAAAGAGTTACACAGTGTTGTTCTGTGTATCACATAAAAAATACGTTTACTGAAATGAGTTTGAAACAGATCTGTCCTGAATTAATACTGCATTAATACTGCAGAAAAAAATACCACAGAATATTTAGTTAAATTTATTTTAAGTAGTTTATATAGTTTAATTAAACAAATAGACCCAGCATTGGATTATCAGTGGACAGACCCCAAGAAAAAAATCAAGAAAAAAAAAAAGAAAATATTATATTTACAATAAATATTAATAAT
The DNA here is from genome assembly GCA_037101425.1 of Elopichthys bambusa. NCBI lineage: Eukaryota > Metazoa > Chordata > Actinopteri > Cypriniformes > Xenocyprididae > Elopichthys > Elopichthys bambusa. The sequence continues at coordinate 5,955,240 of CM074436.1, read as the reverse complement.
TTAATAATGATAATAATAATAATAATAATGCTTTGGTGGTTTTATTATTTCATTATATAATATTATATGTTTAATAATAATTATAATAAAAATAACACTAATAATAATAATAATAATAATGTTGTTTTTATTATTTCATTATATATTATTATATACAGCATTTAATAATAATGATAATAACACTAATAATAATTTGTTATAATATTATTTATTATAGTTATGATTTATTATATTAATTTATTATGCTATTTTATTATATTTATTTAATAATTATTATATTATTATTAAATTATTATATATTTAATAATAATGTTGTTGGTGGTGGTTTTATTATTGAATTATATGTTTAATAATTATAATAAAAATAACACTAATATAATGAAGTAATAAAAACATTATTATATTCATTATATTATTATATATTTTATAATAATAATAACACTAATAATTATTTATAATATTATTTATTATAGTTGTATTATTTATTATATTAAATAATTATGATATATTTTTTGTTATATTTATTTAACAATTATATATTTAATAATAATAATAATAATAATAAACATAATAATAATAATAATAATAATAAATGCATTTATAATCAATATTTATAATGATAACAATAATTATGTAATGATGTAGTGTAAATATTTATTTTGATCAAATTGCTGTTTTGAACATTTTATTAAACGGCTCAATAGATTACAGTCTGTTCTGTGCCAAGACTAATAATAGCCTTTAACTGTGGTAAAATGTCAGTATCACTGAGTCTCTAGTGTCTTAACGCTGTGATTGACAGGAGCTGCATCACTAACGTCCTCATTGCTTCCACAGTTCAGCGTCTGAGATGGAGAAGTGGGTGGAGGACATCAAGATGGCCATTGAACTAGCGGACAAATGCAACGGACCCTCGGCTGAGATCCTGTCCAGTAGTTTCACTGACAACAGTAAGTCACAGACACTTTTCTGTATGTTAATTACTGCTAGTACTGATTTTACTGATCTGATACAGGCCACTTAGATACTAATGCTTACAAGTCCATGACATGTAAAAATATGTTTCAGTTGAATAGTGTGCTTATTCTATTAATAACTGACACTTGCTTGGATGTTTTTCTGTCTAATGCGATGATGCAGATGTTATTGAGTGTGGTTTCAGTGTTCAAACACAGTTTGTGGTCACTCTACACTATTTTAACAGAGCAGTTGACGCAGTTCTCATTGTTTGCAGTGGATCATGTTTCACAGGTTTCCAGTCCTCCCATCCTTCATGTCAATCTGTTACACACACACACACACACACACACACACACACACACACACACACACACACACACACACACGCTCTTTTACTTCTGCTTTATTTAACTATATCTCTTCTGCTTTTCTTTCTTTGTATTGTTCCTGTCATCTAGACGTTGGCTTTGATGTCATTGTGAAGTGACTGTTTGCTCACTGTTCTCTCATATGAGCTGGTGCATGAACTCGGATATGATTGCAGTATATTGCAGTATTTTTGTTCACTGTCATTGTGTCTCATATTTTACCTCATGAAAACCTTTCTGACTTCAAAGGACAACGTCCACCTGCTTTATATTGAATGTTGTAATTGTATTTATTTATTTACTGATTTATTTATTTATTTATCATTGTTTATTAGTTTTTTATTAGTTAGTTATTTATGTAGTTTATTTATTAGTTATAATTATTTATGTATTATTATTATTATATTTTATTATTATTTTAAATAAAAAGCTTACAAAAATGTATAATGGTCTAATAAAAATACTTAACAAAAAATGTATAATGGTAATTTGCAGGAACTACTTTGATAGTACCATGGTACTTCCAAAAGAAACATGGTACATACAAAGTAACAAAAAAATTAATGTTATTTGTTTATTTAGTTATTTATTATTTTCATTTAATTTAGTTTATTTATTTATCATTGTTTATTGGTTATTTATTTGATGTAGTTTGTTTATTTATTAGATATAATAATAGTTTTTTTAAAATAATTATTGTATGTATTATTACACACATTATTATTATTATTATTATTATTATTGTTTTAAATAAAAACTGTAAATAAGCTTACAAAATGTATAATGAAAATTTGCAATTACTAATTTGATATTACCATGGTTCTCCCAAAAGAAACATGGTACACACAAAGTAACAAAAAATACATTTTTTTTTCCCCCCCCGACATGGTACCTTAGTATTAAAAGTTTCGGTAACATGGTATTACTACCTGATCTACCAAACAAAACATAGTGATGAGATCACACAGTAATACTATGGTACATATTCATGCACCCTTGATATTTACATGGTACTTTGAAGTTTCTGGAAAAAAATATTTTATCATGGTACATACAGTATGGTACAAAAAACACCTTTTGTTGTTTTCTTGTGCAATGCCTGTTTAAATGGCTGTTCTTCCCACATTTCCCAGAATCCCCTGAGGAATCTAGCGCCGACCAAGAATCGGAAGATGACCTGAGCGCCTCTCGGACGTCTCTCGAGCGGCAGACGCCTCACCGTGGTAATACCACGGTTCACGTGTGCTGGCATCGCAGCACCAGCGTGTCCATGGTGGATTTTAGCGTAGCATTAGAGGTACCGGAGCGCAGCCGTCGTGTTCCTGAGCTTCCAGTCTCTGTGTCGTGTGCCTTTCCTCCGTTGTGTGTCTTTGTTTGTGTTTAACCTTCTTCTCTCTCTCTTTCTCCTCTGGGAACTTCGACTGTTTTCAAGGCGTCACTCCTAATTGGTCCCACATGGAGTTTGTGCACGGTTTCCATTTTCATGAATTAATATCTGGAATATCTGGCATCTCAATTGAAGCAGAGAGTTTTATTGGTAGCTGAAAGTAAGGGTGCTCCGATCAGGATTTTTGGGGCCAATCACGATTAACAATCACTGAAAGCAGTATTGGCCGATACTGATCACTGATACCGATCACCGATACCGATCACCGAAATAAATAATAGGCCAACTCTTCTTAACAACAATGTATTTTAACTATACAAAAATTGAGATGAGATGCTATCATGAATTGACAGCTCTTTATTTATTGGCAAGCAACATATTCCATTCCCACTCTTAGAGGTGATAGCATTTCTGTGAAATAAATAATAAAAAATAACAGTCTTAATCAAGAGAAAATAATTTTTTTTTAAAAAACAACACTTCACAGTCTTCACTGTATAAATTAAATGTAGATTAATCCTACTAAATCTACTAAAGAGCAGTGAGTGATTTTCTTTGTCTTTTGTTGTTTGATTAAGATTAATGACGGAGACGGCAGCAGGAATATTAGGCTGCTGTCACTTTAAGACAGAATGCACAAATCCAATATGCTGTTACACGTGCAACTTGTTTCTCAACTGCTTATGTTTACTTAAAACATATCCAACGGTGTTTTTGGTTTGTGTGTATATTTGCCCTTTTAGCTACGAATACAAAGTATACTTTGCTTCTCCGTGTAACACTCTGTCTCAGAGCGCATAGCCAGAAAGCTGCTTGGGAAACAGTATCACTTTCGCAGCTTAATGCAGTTTTAATAAATGATCAGTTTAGCAACAGTAAACTGTGTTTTATGACAATCACTGAGCTAGCTGATTTAGTCATTAAGTTTAGGCTTTTATAGAGGAACGAAAGAGCACTGTGTAAGAAATGGACTAAAATCGCACAGCCCTAGTTTCTTGCTGTCATTGCTGTAGGGTTGCTGTCATTGCAATTTCTCCACTCTCCGCAAAGACGTTGCAAATTTATTGTCCTTTTCAGACTCCCGGTAGAACTGCCAGACCTGTGAATTTAGTGAAGCGGTTTCAGCTGTGCATTGAAAAATTGTCGCGAGTTTATCTGATGGGCTCTTTTGAGTGGCCTTTATAGAGACCACCAATAAAAAAATATAAAGCGATTGTCGGCCGATAACGATCGGCGATCCATCGGAGCACCCTTAGCTGAAAGCATTATCAGATTCACTAAACTTAAATGTAAAAATAACCAAGTGTGCAAACACATGAGGATGAATAAATAATGACAGAATTTTCATTCACTGCAGGAAATCCTGTTCCTAACGAGTATTTTTGTCTAATTATCCAGTTAAAATATCAATACAAATCAATTTATTTGAGAAGCAGTGCTGCATGAGATATTAAGACTTGTTTTCAGATTTTATCTTTAAGTATTTTTTTTGTCTTATTACAATATAAAACCTTTTAAAATTGATTCAGCTACTTCCTTTCCAAAAAATCCTTTAATCTTCAAGGTTTTGAAACTGCTTTAAACTTCAAAAATTCAAACTTTTTAAACTCTCTCTATAAACTATTTCACACTTCAGACTTTTACAATTTTACAGTTACTTCAAACTTTCAGGTTAAGTATTCTCAAGCAAACATCAAAGTTTGTTCACTATATTTTACTCATCTATTTTAATATATAAACCTTTTTGTTATTTTTAAGTGGAAATAAATTGCCAGTGCAGTAAGACAAAACACTCACAGTATATTCATAATTAATGACAAATTATATCATGGAGAGCTGCCTCTCAAGTCAGTTGATCCTGTTTTAAGGATTTACATATATCTTTACTGGAAGGAATAATTCTAAACTCCTTAAGAAGTCTTTTTGCAGTGTCTTTCCTCCACGTTCAGACTCTCTCCGTGTCCCTTTTCAAACCCAGTGTGTCTCTCATGTCTCCTCTGACTCTCTGTGTTTCTCTTCTCTTCTCTTCTGTCTCTGTCCTCCGCTGTGGTAGAGGACCCTAGTCCAGTCAGTCTCTCAGAGGCTCCCATTGCGGCCCCGCTGAGGGCCCAGGGGCCGGTGTCTCTCTCTCTGGTGTGTTGGTATCGTGTCCAAAGCCTCTCCTTTAGTGAAACCTGCAGGAATAGAGAGGTAAAACATAGACCCGTATAATGTACCATTTCACTTGCGCTGATTTGCTAGAAAACGTTAAAGTGTGCGACAAAAACATCTGTTCCAGAAGAGACTGGAGCTTGCTTGGATGGTTATTTGTGAAGTTAAGCTGGTTGTTAAACACTACATGGCATATTTAACCTGTTAACCAGTAAAGTCACATTTAAATTTCTTTCTTGATAACGAACAAGAGATTCAATGAAAGTCCTGTTATTACAGGCCATCCATCAAACCAGTGTTGTTATTGTTGTTAACTATTAAATAAAATTAAAAAAATTCAGTCAAAAACTTAAATGAAAATGAGAAATGTTGCCTTGCAATACTAAAGTACTTGAATTACTCAAACTGAAATAAGAAGAAATTATAAAAAATGTGAATTTTTAAAAAAATCATGAACACATATTACAACATTTTGTATTGTGTTTCTGTATAATACATTGTGTATGTCCGTATCTGTAAACATGCTGCAAAAACTTTTTTTATAATATAAATATATATATATATATAGTTGTAAACTAAATTACTAATCCAAAAATAAAATAAATTAAAAGTAAATACAAACATATTTAAAAAAAGAAAAAAAGAAAAGAAAAGCATATTACAAAGTTACAAAAAAAAGAAGAAAACTGTAAATATAAAAAAAGCCATTTTAAAGTATTAATAAATACTAAAATAGTATTTAAAAATACTAAAATAACGCTGCTTCAAGTGAGTCAATTTTGTCCAATAGTGGATTTGACATTCCCACAGTGTCACACAATCAATGATTTGTTTAAGCGAATGATTGTTTTATGTTTATATCACCACCACTTATTGACAGTTACTGAATATTCTACTGCTGTGCGCATATAATAACTGATATGAACGCGGTTGTCAAATGACAAACTATTTGTCGTCCCTCTGAACACTGACTGTACTTTGGGTTGTGTTGGTGTTTGTTTGTTTCACTTCAGTGTCTTTCTCTCATGTTGAATGTGCTTGATTCTTCTTCGGGTGTTTCACTAACAGCACAAACATGACGAAACATCAGTGTTTCAACCCTCTGGTTGGTCATACAGGATGCATTCTTGCAATGATAATAATTAAAAGACGCTAGAATGGAGAATGATACAATAAAGGTAAAATAAAATTACCTTGACATAGCATCTTAAAAATGCAGCGTTCGTGTCAAAAATGCTGAATACACTACAAGACGCAACTACACGGCCAAAATTGTTTGTCTGACACCTGCATGGACCAACAATTAAAATTAAAATCGAATTGAGTTTGAATCCTGTATGAATGGACACTTTTTCTATTCAGATCTGCAGTTTATCAATAGTAAAATTTCCTTGAACATGGTGACATTTTGTGCTGTCAGTCTGATACCTTTGTTGTGCCCAGAGTCCAAAATGTACAAAATAATACACATAAATATATATACACACACACACACACACATATATATATATACACAAGTCAAGTGAGTAAAAAATGCTTTTGGTAAATAAAAAACAAATCATGTTAAAATGAGGATTTTTGTTTACGTTATGAATTATTTAAAACAATATAAGATATTTAAATCATGCATTACGTTAAAATGTATAATTATGCATAATTTAAAGGGATAGTTCACCCAAAAATGTTGTCATTTACTCACCATCAAGTTGTTCCAAACCTGGATTCATTTCTTTCTTGTGCTGAACACAAAATAAGATATTTTGAAGAATGTTACCAACCAAACAGTTACTGGTCCACATTGACTTCCATCAAAATCCCTTTAAGACAAGTCTTTTCACTCGGCGGCCATCTTTGAAATGCCTCTCGGGCATCCAAGTGCAGCTCCTATCTCTTTGAATGGGGAAACATCAAATTCTCCAAAGCTGTTTGCCAAGCTTTTGATTAAATTTCATATTTGGAATCACCAATGAAATCTGATAACAACGGTCTCATAAATGTTGTTTCTAAACGCTCAAATCATGACAAAAAACTGTATTTTTCAGGCTGGATCAAGCTAATGCGCATGCGCAGTCCTAACTGCGCGTCTCTTGTGCCTTATTTCGGAGGCGCGTGTCTGACTGTTTCTATAGAAACCGTCAGTGATGTGATGACTTTACCAATCTGTGATTGGCTCTTATTTAGAAGGTGGGACTTATTTCACCATATTGCGCGTTGCACTTTCTCCTGTTCAAAACAATAGGAGTGAGGCGTCTATAGTCTTTGCTTCCATAGTTTTTTTTTAGTTTTTTTTTTATGGAAGTCGATGGGTTGTTGGGTGAACATTGTTGGGTGAACTAGTCACAATTTTAGCTCTTAAATCACAATTTTAACTCTCGTACTCTATATTGTGATTTAAATTATGAATTATGTTAAAATTCCTAATCACTGTTTTCTACAAAGCTGCTTTATATTTCATATTTGATGATTTTTACACAGTTATTTGACAGAACTGAATCAACACTGAACTGACTTCAGCTGAACAATGACACTATTTTCACTACACTAGCTGCTTTATAGCAAAATTGAATTCTGTTTGGATGATTATTTTCCTGTTTAACACTGTAAAGCTGCTTTGCAACAATCTGTATTGTATAAAGCGCTATAGAAATAAAGGTGACTTGACTAAGTAGATTTTGGACCCTGGTTGAATCTGAAGCATCTACTCTCTGTTTTCTCATTGGCTTTTTTCTTTATTCTTCAGAATCAGCTGTCTGGGAATCTGCTGAGAAAGTTCAAGAACAGTAACGGTTGGCAGAAGTTATGGGTGGTCTTCACCAACTTCAGCCTGTTCTTCTACAAAACACACCAGGTGATAAGTGCTCACAAAATATTACATTGTTGCAGGACTTTTAATTCATTCTCTGACCAGAATGACAGTATTTCTGCAGAAATCTTTGGCCATGTTTGATCTGAAAGTCTCTTTGCAGGATGAATATCCTCTGGCCAGCCTTCCTCTGCTGGGATACTCCATCACCATTCCCTCAGAGTCCGAGAACATCCATAAAGACTACGTCTTCAAACTCCATTTCAAATCACACGTCTACTATTTCAGATCCGAGAGCGAGTACGCGTTTGAGAGGTATGTGATTTTTTTTTTTTTTTTTTTGTGTTCCTGTAATAAAAATACCTTATTACAAAAATATATTATTTAGGGATGCATGATGTATCTACCACCATATCAGTATCGGTATATATGAACATTTTTAATGTTATCGTTATCAGCCTGTAAGAAAATGTGGCCGGTATATTAAAGTCGATAAATAATGAATTATTTCCTTCAGATGTGCACTGTTCATCATGGTTTTCAATTGCTTGAAATCCCTTTGAAAAGGAAAATGTAGTTAAGTGCAATGTGCAGTGCAAGTCTGTCATATAGGCTACATAAAATAATGAAAACACTACTGTAAAAGAATGTTGTGAATTGTTTGTGTGTCCGTGTTTTAACGCGTTGTAATTGCGATTTTACATCTTGCAATTCTGACTTTTTTCGCAATTGTGTCAGAATTGTGAGATATAAACTCGCGATTCTGAGAAGTGTTTTTTTCCCCTTAGAATCGAACTTTATAACTGACAACAATTCTGACTTTATATCACGCAAATCTGAGAAAAAAGTCAGAATTGTGAGATAAAAAGTTGCAATTATTATTCTTTTTTTTTTTTCTTTTTTTTAGTCTGTGGTGGAAACAAGCTTCCATAGTGGCTTGCAAATATGAAGAATTATCATTTATTGGTATCGGCCAAAAGTTTTTTTATCTGTGCATCCCTAATATTATTTACAGAATAGTACTACAAAAAAATAAAATAGAATAGAGTAAAAGAATATAAAATATGTCAAGTTAAAACAAAAAGTGCAAATATATATAAAATATATATTTTTAATTTATTTTGTTTCTGTAATAAAAAATACTTCATTACAGAAACATGTTACAAAAAAAAAAATTATTTACAGAAAAGTGCTACAAAAAATAAAATGGCTAAGTAAGATAAAATAGATAAATAAAACAATAAGTGTATGACATTTTTAAAAAATATTTTGATTTGTTTCTGTAATTTTATACACACACACACACACACACAAATACATGCTACAAAAAGTATTATTTTTTACTATATAATTATATTAAAAAAATATTTTATGTAAAATTACATGCTACCAAAAAATTCAATAATATATTTATTTATATTTATATGTATGTATTTTATTTGTTTCTATAAAAATATAAGTGAAACAATACATATACTATATGCTCTAATTTTCTCAGAAATAAATAAATAAATACATTTTTAATGCAGTTTTGTGTGAAAATGTCTTGACAGTCCAGTCTAACAAAGAGCTGGAAAAAAAAGGAGACGTTAAAAACTGTGGATATTACTTGTGGTCCATTCTGAACACTGGGAATTGAATGTCAAGTCAATTTCATTGAATTTTGTGATCCATTATTGTACTCTAATCCTAAAACCTCTTCCTGACATGTGTTCTCTCGTAGATGGATGGAGGTGATCCGCAGTGCCACATGCTCTTCCAGTCACATCCGCTCTTTGAGCCGCAAAGAGCCGCACGCCTACTGACCAAAGAGACCCTCGGACCGCCTGCTGAAACACCAACACACACACACACACACACACACTGGCCGTTTTAGTCAGGTTTTCAATCAGGTTCTCCTAACACACTTTAACATATTTCTTATGGCAGCGGGTTTGAGCAGGAATTGTTTCATGTGCTATATCGTCATTTCACTTTATAGAAAAAAATTCAGATTTTGAATCGGTTCAGATGTGAAGTTTTTTGAGAATATCAAGTTCAGAGTCCAGAGAACTAGTACAGTATCATCACAACATCGCGCGATGGATAGATCACCAGGTAAAAGTCAAACACTTCCAGTTTTGCCGTTTGTTTTAAATGTGCAGAAAGACACGATATCCTAGTGAATAAACAACAGTCCATGTTCATGATATGCAACTCATTTGTGTAAATTGTTCGTAAAATTGGCAAGAATGCTTTCAGGAATGGTTTTATTGAATGGTTATATGCGATGAGTTATTATTAAGAATGTTTTTGCAAATGTTTTATTGATTTGTACGTGACAGTTTATGTGCGAGAGCTTTTTTTAAATGGTTTATTGGGTGCTATTGTGTACGTGAAACCGGCGTCATTGAGTTGAATGCGAACTATTTACGAACAATTTACACATGAAATTGTTCTGCTTGTGTTTAATGAACTAAATGCCTGTAAAAGTAAGTTGAGAAATTGTCAATTAAATTTTCAATATCGGGACAGTTTTTAACTGTAGTAACACCACAGCTTTTATTACTGATGTTTATGATGAATTGTCACCTTCTGCCTACATCTTGGTGAAAAAGAAAGAAAAAAAAAACCGGTGAAAGATGTTCAGGTCATATTTCACCCCAAAATCGAAAGGGAAAAAAATTAAGTTTTTTGCTTGCATGAAGAAAATAAAGCCTATTTTTAGGACCATTTTATTTTTTTATTGCATTTTTCATGACAATATGCTCTGAAATGTGCATTATTTTACACACACACACATATATATATATATATACACACACACACACATATAGTACAATAGTTAGATTACATAATGGTATTATTTGTTGAATTTATACAGATTTTAATTCAAATAAAATTTTTTCATTACTGTATTGCAGTAGAAATTTAGGAAAAACGTGTCATGAAAAATCTTACTGCTTCTAAAAATACGCTTGTTTTGATGCAAAATAAAATGGCACTTTTTAATTTTTGGGTGAAGTGACCTGGGCGTCCCGGCTCACATCTGTAGACCGCCGTCAATGCACAAGCTGGATTTGTAATGTTTAAATGCATCATCTCTGCTGGCCTGAGACTCTATGGCACATGCTGCCTTCCAAGCATTTGTACCGCACTCCAACCTTTCTTTTGTAGATGTTTTTATACAAGTTTTGATACTAACTGTGAACCACTCCACACTAGTTGTGTCCGGTGAGGGAACACCACACAATCCCTCATAGTTAGTGATTACTCTGTCATGGTGCAAGAAAAAAAAAGTCTTTCTCTGAAGGAAGCAGCTGCCTTTTGTCTAAATGCTTGAGTGCCAAAATTCTTTTAATCTTTTTTTTAAGCATTTTAATTCTTTCTTAATGCATATTATATATATATATATATTAAAAAAAAAACAATATGGATTATATGTTGGCAGAAATGTATGTTTGACAGTGCGTGAATATGTTTAGAATAAACAAATCCATATATATATATATATGTCATGTGCTGCATTTGTTGTCATTTACATTGCTTTTCTAAAGAAACAAAAATGAAAACATTTTGAATGAATTTATTGATTCTATTGTAAAGTGCAATTCGGAAAACTCATCTACAGCATATGTATAGATAGTCCTAATATGATTGTTCCCATTTCTTTTTACAGTTGAATCATCCTTTGAATATTAAAATTGACGCTGTAAACATAGTAATATTTTGAGTGCCGCATGTGAAGCGCACTGCATGATTTAAATAACAATGTCTAAAGAAATTATGACACCTTCTGATAACATTTTACATAGCAGATAATCAGTGCTGGGTAGATTACTTACAAATTATAGTGTGTTACAGATTCCAAATTACATGACAAAAATTGTAGTTAGTAACAATCCATTACATTACACATTTTAGGTAATATAATCAGACTACTTTTTTTATTACTTTTAGATTACTTTTGACTTATCACATTGAATTGAATATGATACTGTTGTACCATATTGATATACAAATACAAAGAGAAAGACAAAAGTTCATTCTTTGAATATATATGAACTGCATTAAACATTACATTATGTCAGGGTTTCTGAAACTGGGATGTGTAAAGGAACTGCAGGGGTTTGTGAGTTTATTTCATTTTTAAAAATTATGATTTAATTAGTAGCTTTTCATTAATTTTTAAATAAAAATGTATTTGGAAAAAAAGAGACAGCAATACATGGTTAAATGACTTTTGACATACTATCTCTGTATTTAAAAAATGTAACTTGTACACTAGTGTATGAAAGATGGGTTCAAGTGTAGTACAAGTGGTAACTAATTACATTTTTTAACACAGATAGTATATTAAAAGCACATTTTAGTTAATATTCACGGTGTCTCAAAATAGCAAAGTTGAGCATACTTAGATGTTATTAAGATTATCCTAAGAATTAATAAAGAAGTATATTAAGTGCATTATGGAAGTGTAATTTTTTTCCACCTGGGCTCTGTTGTGGCTGGTAGATTCCCAGAGAAATGTGAATACAAAATCACTCAAACTAGTATATTTTCTTAATGAAACCCTGGTAAATGTTACTACAATAGTTATTCTGGGCTTCTGTCTTCACGAGGCACATAGTTTAGCCCGTGATCACCGTGAGCATCATAACTCTCATATGTTGGTTTTTGGAGCCACTCGGGTTCATATGTAGTCGTGCTGTACATAAAGGCCTCGATGATACTTCCAGACTTTGGCGTGTTTTCGCCTTCACCGAGCCCGTCCTGCACCTCCAGCTGGACAGTTGTGCGCTGGTACTTCTCTGGACAACTTTCAAACCAGTCCAGGAAGTCCAGCATCTTCTGGTCCACGCGGTAGATCTCGCCCTGGACGCGCTGACCCTTCCCAGGGACGTTGAGCAGGAAGGGGATGTTGTATTTGGTGGCGATCACGAGCGGGTATTGCTCCACTGTGCGAGCGTGAGCCACAAACTCGGCCCGTCCGTTGGCAGTGTCCATAACCCCGTGGTTGGGCTGGCCTTTCTTTAGCGTCCCGTACACGAAGACTTGATTCATGTGCACAGCGGGAAAGACACTAACAATGACCTGTGGGTGAAACAGAGGACACACTTCATTATGATTCGAAATAAATTCACTGACAGTGTAAACTGTCTTCATAATAAATCAATCAACATTCATTATCTTGAAAGAGAGCCTATTATGCTTTTTTACACGTTCATCTTTCTGTAGTGTTTACTGTTGCTGTCTGAGCATGAAAAAGGTCTGCAAAGTTACAAAGTTATTCTCTATATCAGTGCGCCAGTGGTGTAGTCTCTAAAGTCTTTAAAAGGTCAAATATTCAGATCAAGAGTATAAACATTATACTGCAAACCGTACTGTATAGCATACTTTATTTTATTTTTATATAAAAGTAAACTAACAACATGGCTAGTGTACTTGTCTTTTACATATTTACATATATATATATATATATATATATATATATATATATATTTTTTTTTTTTTACATGCACGAATCGTTATACTAAATACTATGCACAAAATATTTAATAAAACAAAATATATGTTAAACAAATATTGTTGATCACATCATAAAAGCATGCAAATACATGCATATTTAATAAGATGACGTTCAGTCACTTCTTTTGTGTTTTCAGATGCTGGTTTCAAGGAAAGGGACTTTTATTCTATTCAAACCAAGGTGTCAAATGATCAGACATTATAGCAGTTTAGATGAAAACAGAACAATCCTTATATGATGCATTATTAGTTGCTCGATGATATTAAATTAGTGTTGACAGAATCTCATGTAAACACTGCACCTTCTCCATCCAATAAACATCTAAACGAGAAGAAAAATGTCTTACCGACAATATACTGAATCCTTTCATTACTAAAGGTCAAACTGTCGGAGATATCGGAAAAACAAGTTTGTCTGAACGAAACAGACTTCCTCTAGTTCCTCCGCCTTCCAAATAAGGAAATGACGTTATCATCATACGCCACGAGAGGTGGGCGGGGTTCGGTGTACAGAGACTTTCGGTTTGTATATTCAACAGTAGAAATCTCACAACACGAGATAAAAGAAACAAGGCATTACCAAAGTACACTTTTAAAATTTTAAATATTAACATTTTTAAAATATATTAACGTAGGCCTAGTACAATATTTTTTTTTTTCTAAACTTAATATCAAAACTTACTAATATTAAAATATATTTTAATTCACTTAACACTGAATTACTTTTGATAATATGTAATTATTCAGTACAAATATTGTGTTGTTTCTTCTAATACTTATTAATGCATATATATATATATATATATATATATATATATATATATATATATATATATATATAAATTAAAAATAATACAATCTGGATTATATGTTGGCAGAAATGTATGTTTGACAGTGCGTAAATATTTTCAGAATAAACAAATCCATATATATATATATATATATATATATGTCATGTGCTGCATTTGTCATTTACATTGATTTATAAAGCAACAAAAACATCTTGAATTAATTTACTGATTTTATTGTAAAGTGCAATTTAGAAAACATCTACAGCATGTTACAAAAGATTCTATTTCAAATAAATGCTGTTTTGAATTTTCTATTCATCAAAGAATCCTGGAAAAAAAAACAAAAAAAACAAAACAAACAAGTACACAACTGTTTGGTAATAATAAAAATGTTTCTTGAGCAGAAAATATTAGAATGATTTCTGAAGGATCATGTGACACTGAAGACTGGCAAAACGATGCTGAAAATCACAGGAATAAATTACCTTTTAAAAAATATTCACATAGAAAATAGTTATTTTAAATTGTAATTATTTCACAATATTACTTAAATTAAATAAATGCAGACTTGGTAAGCATAAGAGACTTCTTTTAAAATTGTACCAATCCCAAACATTTGAACGGCAGTATATATAAACATACATGAATATATAGATAAATGTATAGATAGTCGGCCAGTACTGTGGTTTGTATGGTACTGTCACACACAAAACATTACCATCTTTATAAGGCTATTATATTTATATACCACAGCAATAAATGAATAATGCCATCTGATACCACATTAACACCCAGGGTCCAAAATGAACACTTGCCAAGTGCAAATAAAATAAAAATGGGCTTCCAGTACTAAAAGCCAGTAATGGTTTTAAGTGTAAATGTAAAATACATGATTTAAATGACAAAGTCTCTCTTCTGATATCATTTTACATAGCAGATAATATACAATACCATCAGAAGTTGATCTATGGCGCCTCAAGGTTTTTTTCCCCTCAAAAGCTGTATGAAATTATGTCTAATTAATTTGCTAAAATATTTGAAACCAAAATTGCAACGTCAGCATGTGAAACTCTGTGAGGCTCTTTGAGAAATGTGAATATATGATGACCAAAACCACACTTTTTGTGTGAAACATTAGGAAAACATTTTTTGTTCTTTTGTTGTTGTTGCAGAAATAAAGCGGTAGGAAACTTAGCAATGCACTAACAGTTTTGTTGTAAAATGTCTGAATGGTAAATTAAATTCATGTGATACTGGCAGGTGTGGTAAAACCCTAATAAATCTTACTACAGTAGTTACTCAGAGCATCTGTCTTCAGGACACAGCCCGTGATCACCGTGAGCATCATAACTCTCATATGTTGGTTTTTGGAGCCACTCGGGTTCATATGTAGTCGTGCTGTACATAAAGGCCTCGATGATACTTCCAGACTTTGGCGTGTTTTCGCCTTCACCGAGCCCGTCCTGCACCTCCAGCTGGACAGTTGTGCGCTGGTACAACTCTGGACAGTCTTCAAACCAGTCCAGGAAGTCCAGCATCTTCTGGTCCACGCTGTAGATCTCGCCCTGGACGCGCTGACCCTTCCCAGGGACGTTGAGCAGGAAGGGGAAGTTGTCTTTGGTGGCGATCACGAGCGGGTATTGCTCCACTGTGCGAGCGTGAGCCACAAACTCGGCCCGTCCGTTGGCAGGGTTCATCATCCTGTGGTTGGGCTGGCCTTTCTTTAGCGTCCCGTACACGAAGATTTTAGTCATGTGCACCGCGGGAAAGACACTAACAATGACCTGTGGGTGAAACAGAGGACACACTTCATTATGATTCGAAATAAATTCACTGACCATTTTAAAAGTTTAAAAAAATGAACAGAGAGAGAACATATGATAAATCCATCTATTAATGCATTATTTGTTGGATTTTCAGACATCTTCAGAGTAAGATAAATAAACTGAACTTGACATTTCATGATAGCAACTAATGAATGTATAAATAATGATCTGTTAAGCATTATATAACTTGGTAATATTAATATAAGCTAATGTTCTTCTTTATTGATCTACAATCTGTTTTTAACACTGGGGTTGCCAGGTGTCTGAAAACAACAATTAGGCAACAAAGTTTATTAAGATTTTCGTGATTTTATATCACCTTTGCCCACTAAATATGTTAGCTTGACTTATTTAAACAACCATTTACATTTTGTCCTCATACCAAATAAATGATTTCATGTCTGAGTAAAGGACACATTTTCTGGTCAAACAAATATCGTTGATAACATAATAAAATCATGCAAAGTCACATGGTTGTTTAATAAGATGACGCTCAAACAGTCACCAAAACTTTCGAGAAATGGGACTTTTATCCTATTCATGCCAAGTTGTCACATCTCCATTTAAGACTGAAGATGATCAGACATTACCGCAGTTTAGATGAAAACTCACGTGAACACTGCACCTTCTTCTCCATCCAATAAACATCTTAATGAGAAGGGAAAAAAAACATTTCTTACCGATAATAAAACGAATCCTTTCATTTCTACAGACTCGTTTTGATCAACCGACGGAGAAAGTTTATCAACTGTACGAACTGCTGAAACAGGACTTCAACCTGTACCTACTTTCCGCCTTCGAAATGATGAGAAATGAGAAAATGGAGCGTGACATCACGTGACATCAGCGATAGGCGGGGTTTGGTTTAAAGATACTTTCCATTTGTATTTCAAACAGTAGAAATCACATAGTCATATAAATACATATACATATAATTACATAATAAATGCATAATCATTGCTGCAATACGATGCATTTACAGCAGATCAACATTAGGTCAAACTGAGCATCAAATTACAACAAAAACAGCCAAAAGTTTACTTTAAATACATTCTTTATTAGTACTACTAATATTAAAATGTTACAGTATTAGTATTTTTTAAAATATTAAAACGTACTACACTATACAATATTAAAATGAAAAAAAAAAATGAATACACTTAAATGTCTCTTAGCATAAAATGAGTTTTTAAAAACTTTATTTCCAAAGGTTTACTACAAGATATAGTAATTTATAGCTGTCAGATTTGTCAAACTACACACAGTAATAAATGACAATGAATTTTTAACACTTCGTATTTAAAAATTATTACTGATATTAATATTAATGTTATTTCAATAATAACATTGTGTTGTTATCTGGTATAGCAGAGAACTAGCGCCATCTAGTGTTCGGTCTGTGTATCAGCAGCACTGTGACCTGCTGGATTACTGAGAAAAACCACTGAGATTAGAGTTACTGGACTGGAAATGATTCAAAATACTAGCTTTTGGTGTTATTGTGACAAAGGTGTGCCTCAGTTGATATATAAAAAATAAATCGAATAAATATTATTGTTCAATATATACATATTTTTGTACAGCCCTATCTTAAAAAAAAAAAAAAAATATATATATATATATATATATATATATATATATATGTGTGTGTGTGTATATATATATATATACACACACACACATTTTTTTTTTTTTTTGTATATTTAATTTTATGAAAACATTTCTCCTACAAAATGATATTGTAACCCATGGAAAGTATCACTTTTTTTTTTTTTTTGTTAGGCCTAGTCAGAAGCTAAGAGGCTGATCATTGTCAAACAGATAATATTTAATTTTTGACACCTATGAATATGTATTAACATGTTTTGTTGTTGTTGTTTTGTGCTTTAAGATTAAATGATCCATGAAATGTGAAGCGAAAAGGATTTTTACAACCTTTAAGAGGTCAAGCCCTTCAGAAACCCAGATGAATATTTCTGTTAAATAACTCACAGACTCATTAATGTTGTGGACGCCCGCAGGACATTTACAGGCACATTGGGGATGAGATTTAGATTTGCTTATTTTAATAAAACTCATCGAGCTTGAAATAGATGGACAGAGCACATTACATGACCCAACTGTGCAAAACATTATAGGATTTCACTGAGCCGTTTATTGTATATCTGCACACCATCCATCCAGTGATTTATACATGTATAAGCCACATATATGAAGCTTTGATGGTTTCTTTAAGCGTGTTTAACACAGGTGTGTCAGTCAGTCTCTCCTCACACACACAATCTCAGTTTAAGCTGCCTTCAATCAGTGATACTGTGTTGATCTTCACAGAGCTTGACGCTGATGAGGCACACAATAAAATATATATTTATTAAATTAGATAGATAAAAAAAGATTAGATAGATATTCGCATAGAAAACAGCTATTTTAAATGTAATAATATTTCACCATTTTTTAGTTTATTTTTTATCAAATAAATCCTGCCTTAGTGAACAAAAGAGACTTCTTTCAAAAACCAACCCCATACTTTTGAACAGTCGTGTATACTGTCACGCTGCGGGTGAAGAGACGTGTTTATTTGACGTGACATAGAGATGGTGCAGGTTCTGGACAGCAGGGACACAGACGTGTTAGTCAGGCTATAGAAACAGGAAACAGAGCAGCTTCGGCTGTCTGACAGACACTGTAGAGACACTGTACATCACTGCGAGAGACAACACATTAACACCTCGCACTTGACAGCACAGACGCACAGAAAAATCATTCGTTCTGACGGTAATCATGCACGTCAACAGGTTATGACTAAACCACACTAACTCGCACAAAAACATCCCAGACTCCAGTCACAACAGACCATAATACATGAATGAAAGACTGAATACACATCCACATATACATTCCAAAACAGTCATGAAAAAATTATGAATTATACGATACGATGTCCTTGAAAAAAGAGACAGCAGCAGATTTAACCCTTCAGTTTGTGTATTCTCTCTCTCTCTCTCTCTCTTTGTGTGCGATAAAGGAAATTGGTTTGAGTTTGCGGTTTGTTGGACACGACCAATGACAATCCGGTGTGGGAATGTAACATTTCTATGAGAATCGTGAGGCAAGTTGAAGAAGCAATAAAAGCAGATGTGGAGCTTACTGCTTAATCAGAACAGACAGATGCATTATTGTCCCTAGAGCGAGGAACACGTCCCACGATCACAGAGACACCGGCGCTTCTGTGTTCTGACATTACTGTGCATCACCCACACAACTAATTTAGCAAGGAGTTAAAATGAACTACGACTGTTTACCTGCTGTAGAGGGAAATGTGGTATGAAATAAGGCCTGAAATCAACTCTTAAATAAAGTGTTTCTACAAATAATCATTGTTATGCTCATTAACTAAAATCTTTTTAAAATATTACAAAAACATTTACATTTATTTGAATAAAAGAAACCTTAACTGAAATAAATTATAATAATAATATTTTTTCCAGTTAGTTGTAATTTTTGTTTAGTTTAATTTAAAAACTAAAACTGAAATTAACCAAACTAAAACTAAAATGAAAATAATACAAATTAATTAGACATATTTAACCCTCTGGTGCTTGGTGGTCAAAAATGACCCTTTTTTTCAATGAAATTTATGATGTTATGATGTACATTTTATCATGAATAATGTTTTATACTTAATATTTTTTATTTTGTAGGGGATTTTATGATACTAAATTATATTTATGCAGTAGTTATGATCTATTTATTTACTTTTTGAGCATAGACCTGCAATGAAATTTCCAACTTTAACTGTCATAAATGGACAAAAATAATTTTCTATTTTTATATGAAATATATACTTCCCAAAGCATGTTTTACTCTAAAACTGTGAGAAAATCAAAGCTATAAATCTTCTTTCCACTAGATGAAATTCACTTCCCATCCATTTCCAATGACTGTGGGGAGTACAAGTGTGACTATTTTATTCAGGACCATTTAACCTTTTCGAATCATGTCCATGATTCACATAGCAAGTGCCAAAGCCTTTACCAAGTTTCGTACCATTCAGATCCAGTAAAAAAAAAAAAAAAAGACCAAAGAGCACCAGAAAGTTAACCTTTTCACCAGAAAGAAAAAAACTCATATAACCAACAAATTACTCAAATTAAAATGAAAATAGAAAATATAAAAATAAAACTAATAAATATTAATAAATACTAAGAAACTAACAGTGTTGGGTAAGTTATACTAAAAAAAGTAATTAATTACTAGCTACTAATTACCTCTTCAACAGTGTAATTAGATTACTTTACTAGCTACTCTCTCTAAAAAGTATTGGATTACTTAAAGGGGTGGTTGATTTCACTTTTTAAACTTTAGTTAGTGTGTAATGTTGCTGTTTGTGCATAAACAACATCTGCAAAGTTACGACGCTCA
Source organism: Elopichthys bambusa (assembly GCA_037101425.1). NCBI lineage: Eukaryota > Metazoa > Chordata > Actinopteri > Cypriniformes > Xenocyprididae > Elopichthys > Elopichthys bambusa. The sequence goes on along the minus strand of CM074436.1, from coordinate 5,935,024 downwards.
AAGTTCAATACAAAGGGAGATATTTTCTTTCAAAAAATTCACTGTTTAAGGACTACAACAAACGGCTGGTAGGGACTACAACGAGCTTCTTCCTGGGTTTGTGACATCACAAAATCCACAATTTACATAAACCCTGCCCCCGAGAACAAGCAACATGGTGAGGCCATGTTGGACTGCTTCAACGCTGGATTTGCACAAAAGATTAACTTGACGGCACATGCTAGTCGATGAGTTGAATCAACTCCACAGCAACTACATAAATGTATCCACTAACCATTCAGAAATGTCCAGATGCATTCTAAAAGTTTTAACTTCTTCCTGAGTCTCTCCATCAGTGTCCGACTCCGGTTTGAACAAAAGGTTGAACACCGTTACTGACAATCGTCATTTTGTCTGCGTGAGATTCTCCAGCTTTGTTGTTGTTGAGCAACCGAAGCACGAGCTGTTAAAGCAGCAGCTCATTTGCATTTAAAGGGACATACACAAAAACAGCGTGTTTTTGCTCACACCCAAATAGGGGCAAATTTGACAAGCTGCTCTATTAATTCTATCAAATAAATAATATAAAATTGCATAAATTATCCTTGAACTGATGAAATTAGTTAAAGTGAGAAGATTACATTAAAAACATACATTTTAACATTAGACATACAATTTTGATGTTAAATGCACTATTGTTTTAAATAACTTGTTCTGTAGTCTATACAGTATTTAATGCAATTACATCAGAGGTAACTGTAATTAAATTACAGAACAGTTCATCTCTTTACTTTTTACTTGAATTAATTAATTAGCAATGCATTATACACAACACTGGATACTAAATTAATGAAACTAAAATAACACTGAGTCAGACTACAAATCACAGCAGTTTATTTTCTATTAGTAGAATTTGTGTAACATTGAAAGCTGACATGCAATGAAATTGCTCCATGAAATCTTTGTAATGAGATGAAAATGATCTCCAATAAAGCATGAAAAAAGTAAAACCCAATTACTTGTGTTATGATTATATGTGCTTGATGATTACAGGTGCTCATGATCTCCAACATTAACTCACACGTCACACTGAGAGGAGAAAAACAAAATGGAGTTAAATAACAATAAAAATAATAATAATAATAATTAAACAAAGAAAAAAAAAAAAAAAAAACAGATCATTGTACCATCTGCTAAAGCGTCATTCAGAGGGTATCAGAGGTGAGATGTTCGCCGTGCCGTGATGTTAAACTCATTATTACAAACACACAGCCAGATGTTTGAGAGTCAAACCAGCAAGGACACGGCCGTACCATCAGGTACATCGAACGTCACATAATCGCTCATTTATTCACAACCTCTTCTTTAATATTGCCATCCTGCACCTTTTTCACGCTGGATTTCAAGTTTATGCAGCGTAATTTCACAAACGAACTCATAAGGTTAAAATTTATGATAATGTATTTTCATGTTGCATTCTAATGAATGGAAGAAAAGATGCAATATTTGAGTCTCTCTGATTTTTGTAGGATCACGGGTTTGTTTTATTCTGTTTACTAAAAGAGCAAAAGCATTACTATTGTCTGCTCCACCTCTGAACACACAAAAGCTTCAATCAAGCCCTAAAGATGTTTAATGCATGTTGGATTGCACATTATTCCAGTCAATTCTCTGAGGAAAGACATAATAATAGATTTAGAGAGAGCTGAATCTAGTTTTACTGCCTGGTTTAAAACGATGGGAAATTAGGGCTCATTTACAGGGCGCTTTTGTCTATAAAAGCAATTAGTCTTTCTCTGCTAGAATATAGATCACAAGGGACCACGTGTACAAGGAAGAGCTTCGTTTGCCTGCTTTATTGTTCATACAAACAAACTTCTAATTTGGAGGCAAAAGTGTTACTGTTAGACTGTGAAAAATAGATTGATCCGTTATGAGAAATGGCAGGATCCGGAATTGATTGAGATTGGGATTGTGTTCGAGTGTGGATACCTGCCCGTTAAACTAGTTAATAAGCTTTCTGTGGACACCAGCATCCAAAACACAACATACAATCAAAACGGGACTGGTTGTATCCACCGACAGGATGTCAAAACACTACGTGACGTTTCCATAGAGACAGAAGGAAAACTAGAGTAGGCCTAATGAACGGCGAGATGTAAATCAATACGCAGTTATGAGGGCACGCTAATTGATTTTATTAATGAAGTGCGCCACTCTCAAGAAGACAAACAGATTGAAAATTATCATCTGCACTTGAGCCGTACAAAGCAGAGGTGATCTGATCGCGGTCACGTCAATACGCTGTCATATGCAAGTCCAAGCTTCATCTGGATGCACAACAAATGTCTTTTAATCTTTATTTAAGCAGGAAAAAACCTCTTAAGAACAAGATTCATACTTCGTGGGAAATTGCATGTCATCATATCCATATAGAGAAAAGTTGCTCTGGCTGTATTGGTGTGGGAGGGGCATAGGTTAATCGTCACAACCGGCAAGAAAGGTTGACATGGAGCAGCTGAGTCTCCAGCCTCTGAGGAATCACCCGTTTTAAACAAACGCTGAACAGAGGAGAGTCTGCTGGCAAAAAGAGAACATGATAAAACAATAATCAGAATTGGCTAAGCTTTTCAGAGATGGCGAGAAGTGAGGTGAAATGTTGTAAAAAGCAATGTGGAGATGACGTTTTTTTTTTTTTGGCGTTTTGGTTAGCTAGGAAAGTTTTCTTAACAAAACAGAACATTCGTTTTTGGTCTGTAGAACGTTATTCTAACATTACTCTGATGTTCCCAGAACGTTAGTTTTTGGTTCCCAGAACGTTATTTTTTAAGATTTGTTTTTGGTTAGCTAGGAAAGTTTTTTTTTTTTTTTAACAAAACAGAACATTCGTTTTTTGGTTTGTTTGGTAAGTTATTTTAACTTTCCCATAATGTTATTATAACATTCGCCTAACGTCTTTAGCTCTCTAACAGAGTTCACTGTGAAGCACTATCTATTGTGAAGTGTCGTTTCATTATGGCTGTTGTATCACTGTGCTGGAATTTATTTTCAAGGAAGTACCATAATGGGTTTAGTTACAGTAACGTCTTCAGCTAGTCAGCTTGATATTCTTTTTCATCTAAACTGGTTATATCTATTAGTAGTGTACTCATATATCTCTTAAGCCTAGTATGTTTTATGAGCAGTAATAATATTCATCCACACAGCTGAAGCACAACCAAGACAATGTTCTTCCACAAAATGCATGTAGTTTTGTTTTTTAACCGCTAGAGGGCCAAAAGTTACATAGTGTACCTCAGTTTAATTATAGTTTACCTTTTAGTAATTTTGTTATGGGCTTTTTGTTTTTGATTTTATATTTCAGCTTAAATGTATTTTTTATTTCAGTTTTAGTCATTTTAGTACTTCAAATGATTTATTTCATGCATAGTTGCCAATGCAACTTTTTGTTTACATTTTCTGAGTTTATGTTTTCATCTAATATTTATATTGTATTTTTATTTTATTTACCAAAAATGTTTTTTTTTTTTTAACAACTTTTTTAACAATAACAACACTGCAGGACACAAAAGTTGCACACGATTATTTTTGAGCAGAATTGGTATTTTGTAAGGGAAAAAAAGAATCTAACATTAATATAAAGTGAATACAAATATATATCCTTCTTAATTGTAAGTCAAATGGACTTGAATACTACACTGTACTGCATGCTTTTGAAGTAAATAAAACAGTATGTAGTAATATGCAACGTGATGTGCATTTTCTTTTTAATATATTTATGATAATATGCATATTTGAGTATTTATAGAGACTATGCATACTCTGCACAAGAATATGTAATATAAACTATTCATGTTTAAAAAGAGCAAGAAATTAATTGCACTCTGAATCGAAGCAGCAAGACATTTTCAACTACATCATCTTGCATTATGCGCCGCAGTGTGTGAGAGCAGTGGAAAGCACACATCACAGGCAGTGTAAATGCAATTTGTTTTCTTATGCTTTGAGTTGTTGCTCCGCCTTGTTGTGAATTTCTATGAATATCTAAACAGCACTAGCACAAACACTGCATATATTAAGTTGAGGCTGCCCTTGAAGCTGCCACTAGATGGGGCTAGAAATCCTCTTTAACACAAGTTGGTGTCAGAAAATGATGGAGAACAAGAGAAGGTATCGCTCTCTCGAAATCTGACCATATTATTAATTAAAGCCTAAGCCTTCCCTCGGGAGCCCACAAACAAATAAAGCTCACGATCAGCCTTGGCAATTGTGACGAGGATTTGGGGCTTCTGGAACTGTGCTGATAACATCATTACCAACAACAAAGATATTTGTACAGTTGCACAAATTGAATTTAGATTGGGCATGAGGGCCAGACAATTTCAGTGGCATGAAATTATTAGACGCTGTGAACAGGGCCGAACTGCAGGAGAGGTCATGATTAATATATTAAAAGCTGCAGTAATCAATATCAATTGAGCAAAGGGTGCTTGATATGAAGGGCTGGCCCTTGATCATTGTGTGCTTTTTATCTAAGGCCACTTTTCATTTCAGTGGAGCTGCTAACACAAGCACTAAATGACCACATGATAGATTCAAGTCTATTATAAAACAGATAGTTAAAGGCACTGCAGTCTGATTGGATGAGCCATAATCAAAGCTGCTGGAAAATAGCTGACATAAACAAACCTGCAGTTCAGTTTTATATTATTGCCTTTAGCTCATCATGTGTGTAGGCCTAGTTGAGGAGAGGTGTGCTTTACTTTACATCAAGGCTGTAACCATGTCTTGAACACTGGGGGGACCAAAGACTTTTTGATTATTATTGATCTTTTTATTTAAATGAATAAAAGATGTTCTAATTGTGAAGTAATAATCAAATTAAAGTATTTGCTAATACTTTTTTATTTAAAAATATGCCCACAATCACTCTTATTCGTACGTCTAATAATAATATATCAAGGATGTTTTTTGTCTCGTTACACTTGAAAAATGATAGCATATTTTTCAATTAAAAATGGCAAAATTTCATTAAAAGAAAATTGTGGGTAGATTACGTTACATCACTGATATTACTATCGGTCACTAAACATATATATATATATATATATATATACAGTGGGTACGGAAAGTATTCAGACCCCCTTACATTTTTCACTCTTTGTTATATTGCAGCCATTTGCTAAAATCATTTAAGTTCATTTTTTTCCCTCATTAATGTACACACAGCACCCCATATTGACAGAAAAACACAGAATTGTTGACATTTTTGCAGATTTATTAAAAAAGAAAAACGGAAATATCACATGGTCCTAAGTATTCAGACCCTTTGCTCAGTATTTAGTAGAAGCACCCTTTTGATCTAATACAGCCATGAGTCTTTTTGGGAAAGATGCAACAAGTTTTTCACACCTGGTTTTGGGGATCCTCTGCCATTCCTCCTTGCAGATCCTCTCCAGTTCTGTCAGGTTGGATGGTAAACGTTGGTGGACAGCCATTTTTAGGTCTCTCCAGAGATGCTCAATTGGGTTTAAGTCAGGGCTCTGGCTGGGCCATTCAAGAACAGTCACTGAGTTGTTGTGAAGCCACTCCTTTGTTATTTTAGCTGTGTGCTTAGGGTCTTTGTCTTGTTGGAAGGTAAACCTTTGGCCCAGTCTGAGGTCCTGAGCACTCTGGAGAAGGTTTTCATCCAGGATATCCCTGTACTTGGCCGCATTCATCTTTCCCTCGATTGCAACCAGTCGTCCTGTCCCTGCAGCTGAAAAACACCCCCACAGCATGATGCTGCCACCACCATGCTTCACTGTTGGGACTGTATTGGACAGGTGATGAGCAGTGCCTGGTTTTCTCCACACATACCGCTTAGAATTAAGGCCAAAAAGTTCTATCTTGGTCTCATCAGACCAGAGAATCTTATTTCTCACCATCTTGGAGTCCTTCAGGTGTTTTTTTTAGCAAACTCCATGCAGGCTTTCATGTGTCTTGCACTGAGGAGAGGCTTCCGTCGGGCCACTCTGCCATAAAGCCCCGACTGGTGGAGGGCTGCAGTGATGGTTGACTTTCTACAACTTTCTCCCATCTCCCGACTGCATCTCTGGAGCTCAGCCACAGTGATCTTTGGGTTCTTCTTTACCTCTCTCACCAAGGCTCTTCTCCCCCGATAGCTCAGTTTGGCCGGACGGCCAGCTCTAGGAAGGGTTCTGGTCGTCCCAAACGTCTTCCATTTAAGGATTATGGAGGCCACTGTGCTCTTAGGAACCTTAAGTGCAGTAGAATTTTTTTGTAACCTTGGCCAGATCTGTGCCTTGCCACAATTCTGTCTCTGAGCTCTTCAGGCAGTTCCTTTGACCTCATGATTCTCATTTGCTCTGACATTCACTGTGAGCTGTAAGGTCTTATATAGACAGGTGTGTGGCTTTCCTAATCAAGTCCAGTCAGTATAATCAAACACAGCTGGACTCAAATGAAGGTATAGAACCATCTCAAGGATGATCAGAAGAAATGGACAGCACCTGAGTTAAATATATGAGTGTCACAGCAAAGGGTCTGAATATTTAGGACCATGTGATATTTCAGTTTTTCTTTTTTAATAAATCTGCAAAAATGTCAACAATTCTGTGTTTTTCTGTCAATATGGGGTGCTGTGTGTACATTAATGAGGAAAAAAAATTAACTTAAATGATTTTAGCAAATGGCTGCAATATAACAAAGAGTGAAAAATTTAAGAGGGTCTGAATACTTTCCGTACCCACTGTATGTACACACACACAGTATCTCAGAGAAGTGAGTACACCCCTCACATTTTTGTAAATATTTTATTATATCTTTTCATGTGACAACACTGAAGAAATGACACTTTGCTACAATGTAAAGTAGTGAGTGTACAGCTTGTATAACAGTGTAAATTTGCTTTCCTCTCAAAATAACTCAACACACAGCCATTAATGTCTAAACCGCTGGCCACAAAAGCGAGTACACCCAAAAGCGGTGTCATGTGACTCGTTAGTGTTACAAGGTCTCAGGTGTGAATGAGGAGCAGGTCAATGGAAGTTCAACATGGCACCTCATGGCAAAGAACTCTCTGAGGATCTGAAAAAAAGAATTGTTGCTCTACATAAAGATGGCGTAGGCTATAAGAAGATTGCCAAGACCCTGAAACTGAGCTGCAGCACGGTGACCAAGACAATAGAGTGGTTTAACAGGACAGGTTCCACTCAGAACAGGCCTCGCCATGGCAGTAGGGCCACAAGGCCGCAGGGCAGTATTCTAACATGATAACGACCCCAAACACACCTCCAAGACGACCACTGCCTTGCTAAAGAAGCTGAGGGTAAAGGTGATAGACTGGCCAAGCATTTCCAGACCTAAACCCTATTGAGCATCTGTGGGGCATCCTCAAACGGAAGGTGGAGGAGCGCAAGGTCTCTAACATCCACCAGCTCTGTGATGTCGTCATGGAGGAGTGGAAGAGGACTCCAGTGGCAACCTGTGAAGCTCTGGTGAACTCCATGCCCAAGAGGGTTAAGGCAGTCCTGGAAAATAATGGTGGCCACACAAAATATGGTCTCTTGTCCGAGCAAAAAAGTTGCTTGTCTGGAAAAAATAGGATTTTTTTTTGTGGTGTTCCATCAGCTTTTACATATTTATATCTGCATATTTGTGATATTCACCCCAAGCGCATTTTTTCCCTCTAATCTTATTACATGCTTCATCTTTTATTTTACATTTTTACACTTGATCAATAAATTCAATAAGAAAAATAAGGCAGGACTGTAACGAATCAAATTAAATAATTTACACTGAAAAATTACAACTGCATTAAATAATGTTATGATATTCTTTATATATTTTTTGAATATACAAATAAGAAATGTTGGGAAAATTATACATTTAAACATGAAACTGAACTGCCAGTAGGTGGCGGCAAGTGACTGTCCTAGTCATTCATTCAAACGAATCGTTCAAACGGCTGATTCATTCAAGAATGAGGCAGGTGTCTTGGAATGGGCCATTGAATCTTTGATTCAACCGATTCGTTCAAAACGCTGAATCATTCAATAATAAAACGCAGCTGAGTGTCGCTGTGGGAGATGTGCGATGGTTGTGCTGTGATCTTTGTTTGAACTATTTTCGCTGCTGAAATACAACAAAAACAGTCAGTACTGTGTCTAAAATGGAAGTGACTTTATTAACTTGTATTGAATTTACTTACCTAATAATTATTAACTTATTATTGAATGAAGGCTATAAAAGTAGTGTCACATTTCCAATGATTCCAATAACGTGGAAAACAGCCCTCTTGGTCGTGTGATTTTACGTAACTGTTATAAATATAAAAAACCTCCACATTTTTATTACAGCAGCATGTTTTCTTTGTGTGTGCTGCACTCATTTGTTTCGGTTTCTCCTCGAGAGGCTGCGCGCAACAGCGCAACCTTGTTGTCGTCACTACATTTTAAATTATATATTATTATCCATTATCAATCGCCACTTACACTAAATGTAATAAACTCATGCTTGCGTTTTGGTGATTCCAAATCTTTTTTTGGAATATAAAATATTAAAATATATATAAAATATTTTTTGTATTATAGAAAAATGTTGGTATATACTTTTTTTTGTACATGTAGACATCAAATGCCACTAGACATTACTGACCATGATTTCAAGTGAAAAATGACCTACATTTTGTCAGTCCCTAATAAAAACGCATATTAAGCAGACATGGACTATGCTTTAATACTGCTGTTTTTGGTCATATCAGAGCTTGACAGTCCCAGTCTTCATCCACTTTATAGTCCAAGAGTGTCCAGGATATCCTAAAATTCTCTTTCGGTGCTCCACATAATTTCCGGTCGAAGGATTACCTTTACAATCAGTTGATTTGACACAGGTAGCTGTCGCTGTGTGCCACTGCCGCCCTGCAATCCCCTAGGCTGACCGGAGGAGAGATACGTGTACGAACACGCAAGGTCTTGCTAATTGATGTAAACAGAGGAAAGCTGAGTCAGCCTTTAAGCGCAGCGCTCGCGTGATTGTGTGCATGTAATGAGCTGTTCCATTATGTGTGTGCGTTTTATTCGTGAATCCCGTGGGCAGATTGCTTGAATTAATGTCAGCTTTTACTCGCCCTCTATTTTTACGTTTGCTAATGAGACATGAGACTGGAGAAATGTAATTAGAATATCTAAATCAATTAGACCACGTTGTTTCTACCACATCAAAGCCCAATACAGATTTTCATAATTTTATAACTCATGTTGTACATAAACGTCAGCCCTCCTCCTGTGATATATCTAATTCACATTTCCATTAATGTGTGTGGAGCTTAAAACGTTATGACCACCTCTATTATTTTTACAGCAGCTGTATAATTCTTCAGTGTGTTACAGTATGAGTTCAATAGTCTCCGTCCGCTGACCATCTCATGTACTGTATATAGAGTGCAACAGTCAGATTCCGGAAGTATAGACTCCTTTCATTTTCTCCATAGGGAAATCGATTTTTGATTATGATTTAACTTTTTTAACTTTAGTTAGTGTGTAATGTTGCTGTTTGAGCATAAACAACATCTGCAAAGTTCAATGCAGAGGGGGTTATTTTCTTTTAAATAATTCTCTGTTTAAGGACTACAACAAATGACTGGAAATTGTAGAAGAGGAAGAAGTAGGAGAAGAGGAAGAGTTGTTGTAGTATAGTGTTGTTGCCATGCCGTCATTTTATGCCGGACTGCTTCACAAACGAGGGTCAATTCAATGCTGGATTTACGCAAAAGATTAACATGACGGCACATGCTAGTTGATGAGTTGAATCAACAGTTGAAGCAACTACATACATTTATCCACCAACCATTTAGAAACGTCCAGTTGCATTCTAAAAGTTTTAACTTCTTCCTGAGTCTCTCCATCAGTGTCTGGTTTGAACAATGTAAGGCTGAACACCGTTAATGACACTTGTCATTTTGTCTGCGTGAGATTCTCCAGCTTTGTTGTTGTTGAGCAACCGAAGCACGAGCTGTTATAGCCCCGCCCTCTTTTGGAAAGCAGCTCATTTGCATTTAAAGGGAAACACAAAAACGGTGTGTTTTTGCTCACACCCAAATAGAGGCAAATTTGACAAGCTATAATTATTGATCTGTGGGGTATTTAGAGCTGAAACTTCACAAACTGGGGACACCAGAGACTTATATTACACCTTGTAAAAGGGGCATTATAGTTCCCCTTTAAAGACAACCTTACTGTGAGCTACGAGGCTGTTAATCAATGGTATTAGCTTCTGTTGAAACCATTAGCCCACTTAGTTTTAAAATAATCGCGTTTAAATCGCGATTTAATAATCGCACCAATCAGAGTCGAAACAAACAAAACGTGTCAAAAGATCTCTTTAGCTTCACCGACTCCCATGAAGGACCACAAATGACATAATCACCCTACACTCAGTTGTAGTTTATTTCCAGTTAGTAATTTTAGTGCTTAAACTTATTTTAGTTAGTTGCCAAGGAAACATTTATAATTTTCATTTAAATTTTCATCTAAAATGTATATTTGATTTTATTTCAGCTTTATTTAATTTAACAAAAAATGTTTTTAATAGTTTTAGATCAGTGGAAAAAAAAAGTATGCTGATTGTCAAATACTGTGTGCATCATAATTCATGTGCCCTCATCATCTTTAATCAAAATAACTTCCCCTCCCCCTTTCAGCTCTTCTCTTCTCTAATAATGTGAGGGCGGGGCAACCTGTCACTCACATGAGATCCACCAATAGCAAACCACAACCATCCAATCAATTCCCCATGGACAAAATCAAGCCCCGCCTTACATTTGTTCTTGTTTCAGAAGCCGTTTCATTCAGATATACATCACAATAGGGAAAAAAAGACACAACTTCTGTTTCCTGCTGACTTTAAACAAACACAGCTCCTTTTAACAGCTCCTTAGGACTCATTTGCCCTTGCAGCATGAACATGGTATTTTAGGGACATTTACTCTCAGTAGGGTTGATCATGCTCATGGATTCAGAAGAAATCAATGCTGATTAGAACCTTAAATCCGAAGAGAGGAACTTTGGATAATTGGTCTGGAAATCACAGGAATTAACAGCCTTCACGTCTTGTCAAAGAGCAGCGGTTACGGTTCAGTGCGTGTTTGACAGCAAAAATGACAAGTTTAAGTCTGGTGGCTTCACTGGAAAACATTCAAAATAAAGCATTTATCTATTTATTTATCTCTGGCAGATTTGCCATTCCAGTTCATAGTGACAAGTAAATAAATAAATGTAAATAATATATATATATGTATATATACACAGTGGGTACGGAAAGTATTCAGACCCCCTTAAATTTTTCACTCTTTGTTATATTGCAGCCATTTGCTAAAATCATTTAAGTTCATTTTTTTCCCTCATTAATGTACACACAGCACCCCAAATTGACAGAAAAACACAGAATTGTTGACATTTTTGCAGATTTATTAAGAAAGAAAAACTGAAATATCACATGGTCCTAAGTATTCAGACCCTTTGCTCAGTATTTAGTAGAAGCACCCTTTTGATCTAATACAGCCATGAGTCTTTTTGGGAAAGATGCAACAAGTTTTTCACACCTGGATTTGGGGATCCTCTGCCATTCCTCCTTGCAGATCCTCTCCAGTTCTGTCAGGTTGGATGGTAAACGTTGGTAGACAGCCATTTTTAGGTCTCTCCAGAGATGCTCAATTGGGTTTAAGTCAGGGCTCTGGCTGGGCCATTCAAGAACAGTCACGAAGTTGTTGTGAAGCCACTCCTTCTATTCACTCTATTCACTTCTATTCACTCCTTTTATTTTAGCTGTGTGCTTAGGGTCATTGTCTTGTTGGAAGGTAAACCTTCGGCCCAGTCTGAGGTCCTGAGCACTCTGGAGAAGGTTTACGTCCAGGATATCCCTGTACTTGGCCACATTCATCTTTCCCTCGATTGCAACCAGTCGTCAGACCAGAGAATCTTGTTTCTCACCATCTTGGAGTCCTTCAGGTGTTTTTAGCAAACTCCATGCGGGCTTTCATGTGTCTTGCACTGAGGAGAGGCTTCCGTCGGGCCACTCTGCCATAAAGCCCCGACTGGTGGAGGGCTGCAGTGATGGTTGACTTTCTACAACTTTCTCCCATCTCCCGACTGCATCTCTGGAGCTCAGCCACAGTGATCTTTGGGTTCTTCTTTACCTCTCTCACCAAGGCTCTTCTCCCCCGATAGCTCAGTTTGGCCGGACGGCCAGCTCTAGGAAGGGTTCTGGTCGTCCCAAACGTCTTCCATTTAAGGATTATGAAGGCCACTGTGCTCTTAGGAACCTTAAGTGCAGCAGAAATTTTTTTGTAACCTTGGCCAGATCTGTGCCTTGCCGCAATTCAGTCTCTGAGCTCTTCAGGCAGTTCCTTTGACCTCATGATTCTCATTTGCTCTGACATTCACTGTGAGCTGTAAGGTCTTATATAGACAGGTGTGTGGCTTTCCTAATCAAGTCCAGTCAGTATAATCAAACACAGCTGGACTCAAATGAAGGTATAGAACCATCTCAAGGATGATCAGAAGAAATGGACAGCACCTGAGTTAAATATACGAGTGTCACAGCAAAGGGTCTGAATACTTAGGACCATGTGATATTTCAGTTTTTCTTTTTTAATAAATCTGCAAAGATGTCAACAATTCTGTGTTTTTCTGTCAATATGGGGTGCTGTGTGTACATTAATGAGGGAAAAAAATGAACTTAAATGATTTTAGCAAATGGCTGCAATATAACAAAGAGTGAAAAATTTAAGGGGGTCTGAATACTTTCCGTACCCACTGTATATATATATATATATATATATATATATATTAATTTTCTTATTATTACTTATATATTTTTTATATATATATTTAAATTTTCTTATTATTAGTTTACATTTCACTGCAAGTTGTATTCTGTATATAACTATGTAGGAGTAATCTTGAATTTTTGACCAAAATGCTAAAAAAAAAATATATATATATATATATATATAAAGTTGTTAAGTTTGTTTATCATTTGTTATCTGAAGCCAATGATAAACAGACAAAAACGGAAGGTTTTCAGTGAGTACCGACTTCAATGTCTGCCTGTTCCTCTTTGAAAATTGGCTGCTGATCATCGACAGCTTTAGAAACGTGTAATTTAAAACATCTCTTAACGCATATCTGAACGTTTAAAGAATCAGTAACACATGATCAATTTCACTAGTGCCGCTTTCAAGTCATTGGCTAAACCCAAATAAAGTGTCTGAATTGAATGGATTAGGACTAGAACTGGTGTTTTTTCTTGGTCTTGGAGGTTAAAAGTTTGACTAGTTAAAAGTAAGTAATCTAGCAACCACATACCAAATCTTACAAAACATCTTAAAATCATAGCAACTCTCTGGCCGCCATTCACAACATCGCAGCCAAAGCACCACACATACATTTTTTTAATAAAATGTACAGTAATACATTCTTTTTTTTTTTTAAAGCTCTCTTGTTTGTGATAAAATATTACTTAATTCTAGTATAAACAGACTGTTCTGTGCTTTTCCTTATCCTTGAGTAAAGACTTTCTACTTATCTAACTTAATTAAAATGTCCTTCTGGGAGTGAGACGAGCGTCTCTCTGTGACTGTAGGTAATGTGTGTTCATCTGCTTTTGTTGTTTTTACTTGTTTAGGCTAAGGGAATCATTTTACAGTTAACTTACTTAACATACCTGGAAGCTGCTATTTTAATTTCATATTTCATATTTATGATAAATATACAAATTTGCTTAAATGCAGAAAGCTACTTTTTCCATGTAGCAACTTTCTCAAATGGGATACAAGAGATATTAAATTTGTATTTTTTGTTTGTATAGTGTAGTGCAGATTTTGAACCAATTTGAATGGCAAGACATCTAGTCTCATACTGTCAAAGACAAACCAGGGAAGAAATTGCTACTCTTTTGTCCTCCATCATAAATGTCTTGCGTCTCAGAGCAGCAGACGAAACGCAATAACCGCTGTCATGTTCTCCTGCATTGGGATGCTCGTGTTAGGGAATGTAATAATGTGAAACGCTTCTGGGAGGGAGTTCAACCAAATCAATATGATGACAGACTTTGGTTTCAGAACCTCCAAACCAAGATTTGAGTTGCTGTGATGTCATTGGTCTGCTGGTTAGTCCAGTTATCCAATCACATCCACTGTTGAGGCAAAATCATGTGAGTTTTTGGTTGCGCATCAAGGGATTAAATGTGTTTCCATCATAGTTTATGTTTCATATCGGATATATACATTTTTTTTATCTGCCTCAATTGAGCGCATATGCTTTTTTATGCACATTTTTAAAATTGAAATTTTAAATAAATATCCCAAATATGCGCTTAAAAACAGAAAACATTACGCTTAATTTTACTTCACTGTCAAAATCATTGCAAATATAATGTGAATATTCAATATTTCACCCTAATTGTGTCTCTCCCCAGATTTCTCCAATTTCTCTGAATTATATAATGTGCCAAAAAGTCTGAACTTCAAAAAGAAAGGGAAAGGAGAGTCTAAGGAGAGGCTAAACGCAGCTGGACATGTTATGAATCATGTGACAAGCACTTTTACGCACTACATCGACCTTCATATGGATTATGTTTTTCAATAAAGATGTTTGGCCAGCAGCACACCATACTTCAAAAAGGCCCTGAAGAAAAAAGAAAAGGGTTTTCAGTGTCTGGAGGTGAGGGTGATCCTGAAATCATCTCCAGGAGTGGAAGAAATGCTATAGGGACAAGCTTAACTGGAAACTAAAGCATACACACATACACACGTAATAATGCTGTCGTGCAAGATTCAATCCTCACAGGACCCAGACCCCCTTGAGCATCAAAACAACTACCTCCAATGCTTAAAAAAAAAAATATATATATATATATATATATAACAAATTTATTAGACCACCACCCAATGTAAGGTTTGTGCCACAGCTGCCCTAAACTAACAGTATTGTTGATTACCAAAATCATTTTTTATGTTTCTGTAATGATTAATTCACACCAGTATGTGTAAGCTCTTTAGTCACAGCAGTGTTTCTAACGCTAAAATATAATTATTGTTGTGATTTAATGGATTCAAAGATAGATCACACAAAGGTTTCATCAACAGCAACTAGAAACTACTGTATTTGAAAGTCAGTAACAAAAGAGACTGTGGAAAAGTACATAAAAACAATGTCAGCAAGAATGCAAGCTGTTATCAAGGGCAAAGGAGGCCATACAAAATAAAAATAAAATATATATTTTTTTTGGTTAATATGTGTGAATAAAGACTATTTAGTTGTTTTTTAGTTTGTTATTTGCCTAAAAAATGACAATAAAAGTTTTAGTTTTAAACAAGTTTTTGACAGATTCCTAAAATATTTTTGTGTTCTCTCCAGCACCGGCACTACATTTCCCAGCATCCCTCTGGTTCCTCACCTGCACTCCATTTGCAATCACTCGTACCTGAAGATCATCATCACCACTCATCAGCACTCCCTTTATAAGCTGTCACTATCCTCACCACTGTGTCTGGTCTTGTTGTGTTGATCTGCTCCTGTAGGATTACTAAGTAAAGACTTGTTTGAACATTCATCTTTTTCATTGTGTGTTTCCTATGCAAGCAGCGCCTGACAGAAGACCGGACCTCCCATGGATGATTGGGAAAAATTTATCAAGGTGGCTCAGGAGAGCCAAGATTTCCTTTCCTTCTCAACAGCACTTTTTCACCTCGCCCTGACCAGCCTGCTGGAGGATGAAGCCCTGAAGACCTTCCACAGCCCCAGCAACCTCCCAGACACCACCGGCTTGAACTGGAAAGAATCTTTGCTTAAGTGTCTGGAGAGCAAATGGCCCCGATCCAGAACCCTGCCCAGCCCAGTTCCCAGTCAGAGCCTGCCTTCTTCCCAGACCCCTGCTACGTCTGCTGTCCGGCCGAGCTGTCCCCCATCAGTCCCGCTGTACCACTATCATCTCCTCTCAGTGACATGGTTCCATCGCGGGCCTACTGTAAGCCACCTCCTTCTGGCGTGAGGAACCCGTGGCTTCGCCTCCGGCTTCTGTCCTGGTCTCTCCACCTCAACCTGTCGTCCTGACTCCACCTGCGCTCCTTCCTACCTCGACGTCTGCTGGGACCTACGAGCTTTCGGCTTCACCCTGGTCGGATGTCGCTTCACCTGTGCAACGGACTTGCGGGCCGTTCGTTGCTCTTCGGCCCTCCACCCCTACTGTTCTGGCTAGCTCCGCCCTACCTCAGGCTCCGCCTCCGCCCTACCTCATCGCTGCGGCTCCGTCACAGTTGTCTGGGTCGTCGGCAGTGATCCACTCCATCTGGGGATGTACTGTCACAGTCACTAGCTCAGTCACCAGCACTGGCACTACATTTTCCAGCATCCCTCTGGTTCCTCACCTGCACTCCGTTTGCAATCACCCGCACCTGAAGATCATCAGCACTCCCTTTATAAGCTATCACTATACTCACCACTGTGTCTGGTCTTGTTGAGTTGACCTGCTCCTGTTGGATTACTAAGTAAAGACTTGTTTGAACATTCATCTTCTTCATCGTGTTTCCTACGCAAGCCGCGCCTGACAGACAGGTGGTCTAATAAATTTGTTCAGCACTGACTGTGTGTGTATATAATTTTTAAATATATTTTTACAGTGTACATGTATTATTCTATTAAATAGGCGTGATAATTGAGAATGACAGAAACACATACATGATAGTGATAGAATTTAAATTCTTTCTTACCTGAACCTATGCTATAGGGCAGTTTTCTTCTGTTCTCTTCACACGTCATGATTCATTGAACACTGCAGATCCTCTTCAGCCTGCAGCTGTTACACTCAGCAATGTCTATACCTAGAGATAAATGAGAGACTTTAGCATTTATGCTCCTTTGTGCAAATGCTTCATACTACCAATAAAACTATAAAGGAAAATCTGTTTAATTTTTAGTATAACACTTGCTGCCAAAATGCTGGTCTGACAGGTCAAAGGTCAGGTGTTAACATTCAACAGGAAGTAACTTGACAAGATATTTTCAAAATAAAAGTACAAATGACAGTCTAAGTTCACAAAATAATTTGTATTCTAAAACAATAACTGTTGTGTGTTAACCAATAGTTAATTAATTATATTCAACGAAGTTGCATGTATATTCATGTTTTCCACTGTTATATATTAAAAAGTTGTTAGACCCAGCAACTTGATTTTCTGATGATTTAGTGATGTAAGTGTCACTCAACAGGTGAGGAGTGATCGACTATTATATATAGTGTGTGTGTGTGTATATATATATATATATATATATATATATATATATATAAAGAGAGGCTGTAGTCCTGTGAGTGTGTGTTTGTGCTGATGTAAAGTGGTCTTTGGGCGTTTGCTGACACATCTACAGCATTACTGATGGTCTCATCACAAAGCAGCCCTGCTCTGTGATACATTACCTGCCAAGATACCTAAAGAAGACTTTGGCAAAGTTGAAGTCATCCTTCCATTCAGACAGTTTTGCTTCCTGCAGTATTTGTGCTGGATGACAACCTAGATAACATATATTAGCAGGGAGAAGAGCTCAGAACTGTTTCTGTGGAAGGTTATCATCAAACACCATTTCTTCAGGTACGCCACTGTACTGATAACCGCAAGTGAGCAATCGTTTCTGAAAGTTTCTCAAAAAATGTCTCAGGAAGCCAAAACTTTCACTTTACTATGAAAGATTTGCAGCCCTGAGATCAAAATTTAAGACGTGTCTGAATACAGTTTCAAACCCTGATTTGTGTTATTAAAAATATACATGCAATTTAATTATATCCTATTCCATTTATTAAATAGTGATAAGTCAAGGCTAGACTTTTGGGACTTGGGTTTAGTTGCAATTTAATATTTTATTTTATTTTATTAAAATTAATTAACAATAATTATATCCTAAATGTATGAATGGATGAATAATTAAATAAATTAATGAATAATTTCAAGATAAGCTATATTGCACTGAAGGCTAGAAGTTGGGGCTAGTAGCAATTAAATCTATTAAAATTAATAAAACAAAACCAAAACCAATCCCTACCAACCAACCAAAACCAACCTCAACCAACCAACCACCCAGAACCAACCAACCATCCACAACCACCCACCCACAACCAACACCAACCAACAAACCAACCATCTACATCCAACCAACCAACCAACACCAACCAACCAACTAACCAACTACAACCAACCGACACCAACCAACCAACTACAACCAACCACAACAAAATACATCCAACCAACTAACCACAACCAACCAACCAACCAACACCAACCAACTAACCACAACCAACCAACCAACCAACCAACCAACCAACCACAACAAACCAACCAAAACCAACCAACCAACCAACCCACCAACCAAAACCAACCAACCAAAACCAACCAACCAACAAGCCAACCAACCAACCACAACCAAGATAAGTTACAGAGTAGTCAATGATGGTAGTTGGGGCTTGTAACTATTGAGAAACTTGTATTTCTCATAAAATAAAGAAAAACATTTTGTTTGTTAGATTATTTTTCTTGCAATAACTTTGTGTGTTGTACTGAAAAGGATATTTGTACCTTCAAATTATTTAAAAAAAAAAAAGCACTGGACACCAATTTGTACTTTATTTGTGGAAAGTGTCAGGAAGCACATTTTAAAATATAAAAATCCTCTTTTTTTTTCTGGGAGCTGAGCTTTGGCACTTATTTTCTTTGTCCTGACCACAGTTCATGATTCATTTAACGCTTTCAATTTTGCTTTTTTCATCTTTAGCCTGTAGCTGTTATACTCAGTAATGCGATGTCTACTCTGAGAGCTAAATGAGAGACTTTATAATTTATGCTCCATTGTGCAAATGCTTCATCCTGACAATGAGGCCATAGATGATAATCAATTGGTATTCATCTTTAGTCTAAGCTGCACAAATGTTGGTCTGATGCTAATATCATTGCTCCGAGATAAAGAAGCACTTGAGCAGGCGAGTCACATTCTCCTTCACCGCTTGCTACCCAAAATATTCAACTTTCCTGAACAAACATTAAAATCACATCTTATCATTGAGAGGGAGGCCAGAGATCAAAGCGCATGGAAATGTTATTATTGAGACTGAACATTAGGAACATTTAGAGCCCAAATAAACCTGGGACATTGAAGGCCCCACCGATAGTGCTGATGTGAAGGTGCGATACACAATAATTTTTGCCCCAAAAAAGCTATTTTACATGAAATGAACTGATAATATATGTTTAAAGGAAAAGGTCACCCCAGAATGAAAGCTTCAAAAAGGATGCTAAAGTATCATAACAATCCGAACGTAACAACTCAAACACTGTAACTCTTCATATAGTCCAGTCAACTGTTGAACTTGATCAGTCTGATTTGTGAACTAATCTTTTAGACTGAATCAATGAATCAGTGAGTTGAACAGCAGAACCACATTCAAAAGAATCATGTTCGTTCATGAATCAGCGGTCACTACTTCTCTCATGAACTTTCATGAATCAAAATTATCAGTGAATAATGACAAATCTAATTTATATGCAAATATGTAAATGTTGATAGACTGCTTTTATGGTATTTTAATCATACCCCTATTCACTTTTATTATATTTAGTAGTAGCAGTATATTAAAATGGCTAAATACAGTACAATATAAGTGTTATTAATATTATATTAGTACATTATTTTGGAAATTTCTAAATATTTAAAAGGCAGCTATCATTAAATTTAAAATTTCTATTGTGTTAACAAAATATATAATGGGATTAAATCACAATTAAATATTGTAATTACTGGCAACCATAATTAAGTCAAATTTTTGTTTAGCTTGTTTTTTGTTTATAACAAAAACATATTATTTCACATTTTCAGCGGTAGAGTGTGTGTATATGCACTGAACTCTGTTCTATAAGGATCAGCTACTTTAAAGACGCCTGACAATAGGTCAAACTATGAAGATGGAGCTTCTTTAAGATTTTATATGACAACTGATGGATGGGTTGAGACAGATTCCTGCCCTCAGGATTGCGTTATCATCTTGCCAAGGTCAGGAACCGTACAGCCATAACACGACCACAGGTTGACATATTAAAAATGATGAAACACACACAGGTTTGTGTGTGTGTGTGATTTATGAGGACACAAATTTGTATAATGACATGGGTATTACATTGGTATTACGACGTAAACATGAAATATAAGGACATTTCATGAGTCCTCATATTTAAAATAGCTTTAAAAACATACTAAATGTTGCAAATGTGATACTGATACAGCAGTTCAATAAATAAGTTAATATGGTCTTATATTTTGGACATAATATTGTCTGTTTTTGCTCAGTTGCCATTGAAAATACTACCTGTAAAGCCAGAGCAGAACTGTTGTGAGTCTCTGAGCAACACAGCCTGGTGTTTTGTTTCTGAATGAATCCATGTTATGAACGAATCGGGTGAACCAATGATTCAATAGCTCATTCATAAAGAAAGCCATGGGCTGCATCCAAAATCACATACTCTCCAGTAGGTACTTATTTTGAATAAGTAATTGCTTCACGGCCACTAAAAAAAAAGTATGTTTTATATAGTATGAGTGTGTGTCGTATGTACCATTGTATGTACGCTGCACAATCTCGCTGGAAGTAGTAGGTCATCCAGGTACTTTCTGCCTACTCTTTTATAAGTACTGTGAATTCAGAAACATTTCTTTTGTCACATACTGTTTTTTGCCTACTATACAGTAGGGAAGTATGCAAATACAGATGCAGCCATTTAATTAATTCCGGAACGAAATAAAGATATTTACCTCTGAGTGAAAAGCACTGCTGAAAAGGTGTTCATGATAATTAGTACAAGAAAGAATTAGTGTCACATCATTTGCAGTACAAAACAGAAACGGAACAGCATGTCACTGAATTCTTCATCATTCATTAGTTTGAGTAATTGCAAACAGCTTTCAGATAACACCGATGAAAAGTCCCTTATCAGAGCAAATGTTACTGCACTCAACGGTCATGACCAGAATTATTCCACCATTTGCTCTGGATTACAGAAAGCAAAAAAAAGAAAAAAAAAGAAAGAAAGATAACGCTACAGAAGACATGCAGGACTTGAAAGCAAGTCCTAATGCATACTGCAAATATTATCTGCTTTATTCACGCCGCACTGTAAGAAATTCACACCGTGTGTTTAGTGCAAGGAAAGTGCGGTAGAGACTTTAATCATGCTAAATGATTGAAAGCCTCTAACAGCGATGGTGCATTTCTGAAGCTTAAGTCAATCAATAAGTAAAGAACAGGGAAAAGAGAAAGTCGAGAAATGTATCGCTCTCACACAGTGCACAGAAGTTCTTAAGAATCTCTTACTTTGAGAGCTGATACAGTTGACTAAAATAGAAACGAGCGGTTGTCGGTAATTAGATGTAATTAGCTTCATTGCAAGAGTGTCAGTCAGTCCAGATGATTCTACAGCACCGACCTCTGTGCATTTCCACCTGTCAGGAACCTCAGCTTGAGAAAGCACTCAATTAGATCTGTCTTCATAAGGACAATGATCCAGTAATTACAGAGGTACAGCTGAGTGTTTTTCTCTTAATTACGTATCAGAAACATCTAAAGACAAGATATATTTAAAGCAATATTTACATTCAAATTTAATTGCAAGGCAGATGCTTTGTTTTCAAAGAAACATACAACAAAGTACATTCACTGAAAAAAATGTTGCTGCCTTGAATTTTTAAGTACAATCAACTTGCCTGCATAAGTCATTTAAACCTAAATTACATTAAATCAGTTGAATCTTGTATAACTTAAAAAAAAAAAAAAAGTATTTTTTTAGTTAAAGTAATGTAAGAACATTGTTGTCTAGTGTTGGTGGAGGTACAGTGATGCTAGCAGATGCTTATGTCATGGTACACTCTAAAAAATGCTGGGTTAAAAACAAACCAAGTTGGGTTGAAAATGGACAAATCCAGCAGGTTGGGTTAAATGTTTGCCTAGCCTGCAAACTTCAATACATTTTAATTATTATTCATTACACTTACTAATAAATGTTCATTTATTAAACATAAATTATCATTAAATCATTAAGCATTTTTTAGAGTGTACACTGATACCATGGTATTGGATGATTACAATATGTACCATCGTATTTGTATAATACAAGAAGTTACTTCTAAGAATATTGCATGTCCAAAAACTAATATTTAATGTAAATATACAACCCGGATTCCAGAAATATTGGGACGTTTTTTAAATTTGAATAAAATGAAAACTAAAAGACTTTCAAATCACGAGCCAATATTTTATTCACAATAGAACATAGATAACATAAATGTTTAAACTGAGAAATTTTACACTTTTATCCACTAAATGAGCTCATTTCAAATTTGATGCCTGCTACAGGTCTCAAAAAAAGTTGGCACGGGGGCAATAAATGGCTGAAAAAGCAAGAAATTTTGAAAAGATACAGCTGGGAGAACATCTAGCAACTAATTAAGTTAATTGATATCGGTCTGTAACATGATTAGTTATAAAACCAATGTCTCAGGCTACATCCACACGAAGCCAGAGCTTTCCCTATCTGATCTTTTTTTTCCCCCCTCATCTCAAGAAATATCTGCGTACACACGAAACCACTGAAACCGACTCAAAACGATGTAGTATACATGCCAGATCGGTATGTGGCGCTGTAATTTTGCCACAGGGATAAACTAAAAATGGAGAATAAGACTTGAAGAATGCGCATTAAGCTTGCACGCTGTATACAAACTTTAGTAAAGCTTAGTAATAAAGCTTTATTTTAGTAAAGCTAATAGGCTCAGTAGCTTCTACAGCACAAACACAAGCATGTAGTCCGCTATTGTTGTTGTTGTTGCTGTTTTGTGCTGTTAGCGATTGTCTGACTAGGCTCGGCACGTGGGGTGATGACATCATCGTTTCACAAAATATACGGATTGGCTGTACACACAAAAACGCAAGGGCGTCGTTTTCAGATTTATCCGCTCTGGGACCCGGTTTCAAAAAAAAGCGGTTTCACCTTCTGAAAACACCGGATCTGTCTGGACGAAACGCCTATACGATACAAAATGTTTGCGTATACAGCTAAACTCGTCTCTGAGTGGACGGGGCCTTAGAGAGGCAGAGTAAAGATGGGCAGAGGCTTCAAATCTGTGAAAGAGTGTGTAAAAAGATTGTGGAATACCTTGAAAACAATGTTCCTCAACGTCAAATTGCAAAGGCTTTGCAAATCTCATTATCTACAGTGCATAACATCATCAAAAGATTCAGAGAAACAGAGAAATCTCTGTGCGAAAGGGACAAGGCCAACGACCTTTATTGGATGACACTGCATCGCTCATCGCATTATTGTGTCAATGACATTACTAAATGGGCCCAGGAATACTTCCAGAAACCACTGACTGTAAACACAATCCGCGGTGCCATCTGCAGATGCCAACTAAAGCGCTATCATGCAAAAAGGAAGCCATATGTGAACATGGTCCATCGTGTCCTGCGGGCCAAGGCTCATTTAAAATGGACTGTTTCAAAGTGGAAAACTGTTCTATGGTCAGACGAGTCCAAATTTTACATTCTTGATGGAAATCACGGACGCCGTGTCCTCCGGGCTAAAGAGGAGGGAGACCTTCCAGCCTGTTATCAGCGTTCAATTCAAAAGCAAGCATCTCTGATGGTGTGGGGGAGTACATAAAGGTATATAAAGGTTTTAGAGGAACATATGCTCCCCAGGCGACGTATATTTCAGGGAAGGCCTTGTGTATTTCAGCAGGACAATGCAAAACCACATACTGCAGCTATTACAACAGCATGGCTTCGTCGTAGAAGAATCCGGGTACTGGTCTGCTTGCAGTCCAGATCTTTCACCTATAGAGAACATTTGGTGCATCATTAAATGAAAAATACATCAAAGAAGACCACAAACTCTTCAGCAGCTGGAAACCTATATCAGGCAAGAATGGGACCAAATTCCAACACCAAAACTCCAGAAACTCATAACCTCGATGCCCAGACGTCTTCACACTGTATTGAAAAGAAGAGGAGATGCTACTCCATGGTAAACATGCCCCGTCCCAACTATGTTGAGACCTGTAGCAGGCATCAAATTTGAAATAAGCTCATTTTGTGCATAAAAGTGTAACATTTCTCAGTTTAAACATTTGTTATGTTATCTATGTTCTATTGTGAATAAAATATTGGCTCGTGATTTGAAAGTCTTTTAGTTTTCATTTTATTCAAATTTAAAAAACGTCCCAACATTTCTGGGATCCGGGTTGTATATTTTATATTGAAAACACACAAAAAGTATAACAAATGGTATCAATATTATATATATATATATATATATATATATATATAATATTAATACAATAATAATATATAATTATATAATTTTAGTTAAAAAAAAAAAAACAATTAGCCAGCCTGGAGTTTATCTGGTTTAGTTGGTTGGCCTTTGGTTCTCTCAGTTTGACCAGTTCTGTACTGGCCAAATATCCTTCAAAACCTTCAAAACCAGTTTGGGAGATCTGCTAACCACATTTTCTCAGCAAGAATGACTAACATGTTTCTACTAGCATCCCTGGACTAAATGAGTAACACACAATCATAGAAAGATCCAGAACCCAGGCAACGGTTTCTGGCATGATTCAGACTTAACTTTTACCCTGAAGAAATAAAAAATCTGCAGTTCACTACTGTAAAAAGCAACATAAAGCCACTGTAATACCAACAATTTTTCTGCCTCAGGGGGGAAAACTGAACTTGACTGGATTAGATTAGGCGTCTCACCTGCAGTATCCCGCCGGCAGCAGGAACGGTTAAGACTCAGTTAGTGCGACTGATCCCCGGTGAGATCTTTGATTCTCTCGGTGTCACTATACTATCCTCACCTGCCTTCCTACTGGGACCACTGCCGTACGATGGGGGAGTAAACGGCTCAGACCGGCGCTGAGCAGATAAATGACTGAACTAGCAGACAAGCTTGAGAGGAGATTATGAAATGCAATGAGCTTCCTGGGTACCGTTACATATCCTACAGTAGAAGGCTGTGTGCATGCTTGTGGAAATTGCTGAGAGAGAGAGAGAGAGAGGAGAACGAGAGAGGGAGAGGAGAACGAGAGAGAGAGAGAGAGAGAGAGAGAGAACGAGAGAGAGAGAGAAGAGAGAGAGAGAGAGAGAGAGAGAGAGAGAGAGAGAGAGAGACTTGGAAAAATGAATAGTTTTGTAGCGCATACATGTGAGGAATTCTAACAGTTAAAGGCTGGCGCTAATGCATAGATATGATTTATAATTCAGCAGATATGACAGTAGTGTCATGGTGAAGGGATGATATTAGTATTAAATGGTCTCTGCAACCTTTTAAGCAGAGGGTATAGATCTGAATATAATGTTATAATCAACACTTTACAAGGTAATCTCAGCAGCTGTAATAGTAAAAACGCAGTAAAAGTTTTCAAAAAAGTTTCATGTGTAATTCTTATGTAATATGCAATCATGTTACCCAATCACAGCAGTGGGCGATTACATTGAAGTCTGAAAGAGACACAACATTTTATTCAGAGGGTAATGTTCATATTATTATAACCAAATTAATGTTTTTTATTTGTATTTTTTAAATAAAAGCATGTCTATCCCCAATACTACTTCCACAGAACAATTAGAGAACAATTGAGTTTTCCCAAATATGTTCATTTGGTTCAAAAGAAAATTAATTTTCATTCAAACACAATCAAAAATGTACACCAACATGAACTTGAAGACCATGATCAGATCTTTATCACAGGACATGTGATAAATGATTAAACAAAGATGAAACATAGTTTGATAAAGTTTTGTTCTTCAAAGTGTTCAAATATTGTCAAGAGATACCCTAAATATATATGCTTTAAAGGATTAGTTTACTTCAGAATTCAAATTTCCTGATAATTTACTCACCCCCATGTCATCCAAGATGTTTATGTCTTTCTTTTTACAGTCAAAAAGAAATTTGAGAAAAACATTCCAGGATTTTTCCACATATAGTGGACTTCAATGGCTACCAATGGGTTGAAGGTCCAAATTAGTTTCAGTGCAGCTTCAAAGGGCTCTACAAGATCCAATAAGAGTCTTGTCGATCGAAACGATCGGTCATTTTCTAAAAAATGTATATACTTTTTAACCACAAAAGCTCGTCTTGCACTAGCTCTGCAATGCGCCACGCATTACGTAATCACATTGGAAAGGTCACGTGTGACATAGGTGAAAGTACAGATCCAGTGTCTACAAAGCGAACGTGCAAAGACTAAGTCAAACGGCCTTTACAAAAAAAAGGTAAAACAACGATGTCGGATGATTTTGAATTTGGAGGAGAAACTGCGGTATGTCATTTGTGACCTTTCCAACGTGTGGCGCATCGCATAGCTAGTGCAAGACGAGCATTTGTGATTAAAAAGTGTATACATTTTAATTTTTTTAGAAAATGACAGATCGTTTCGCTAGATAAGACACTCGTCTGGGATCATGTAGAGCCCTTTGAAGCTGCACTGAAACTGTAATTTGGACCTTCAAGCCATTGATCCCCGCTGAAGTACACTATATAAAGAAAAATCCTGGAATGTTTTCCTTAAAAACCTTAATTTCTTTTTGACTGAAGAAAGAAAGACTTAAACATCTTGGATGAAAAACCTTTAATGAGTTATTAACGTGTCTTTATTAAATGCATATATACTGTTAAAATACACTTACTTACTGTAACAACACCTTATTAATAACTCATTAAATCAGTTCTCACTTTTCATCACTTTTTAATTAACTGCAACACAGTCCAAGTGAGCGGTTACTTTATATTATATAGTTTTTCCACTAAAGTAAAACACAGAAAGGTCTTCTACACTGAATTTTTTTTTTTTTTTTTTTTTTTGACATGCAAGATGTTAAACATTTCCAGTATTTTATGAACAGCAAATCTGACACTATAGCTTTTCTGAAATTCTTTCTGAAGCTCAACTGGTCTGCAAAGTCAAGCTCATTGATTCAGTTCCCAGGAAACGCATGAACTGATGAAATACTTCAAACACGTGTTGTAAATAGCTTTGGATAAAAGTATTTGCCAATTTCTAAAATGCACAAAACCAAAATTGCACTATAAAACCTCACTTTTTTGCATATCTGACATTCTGAATCACACACACACACACAAAATTATCATGTTTCAAAACTCTATCCAAACCAGATCCGTGTTTCACTTGAAATCTGATGAAAGCGAATTTTCAGTTTGAATATTCAAATTAGATTTCAAGTAGTTTAGGATACAAAACATAAGTATCATCATACAAAGTGCACAATAGTGTCAAAATACACAAAATTTCACTTATTCTTTCCTGCACAACCTAATGTGCATGATGTTAATGATGCTCATGTAGCCTATTTAGACATCTAGAAGACATTTTTATCTAATGCAGCTTCTAGTACACTACCTTACAAAACGCCACCCTGTTATTGTCAGGATGACTTTTAGAAAACAAAATGCAAAACTGGAAATAAATCAAGCATACCAGATCTGAAGGACATAACATTTTTACAAAGTGAAATTCCTTCAGATGCATTTTTGGCTTGGAGGACTGGCAAAACATATGATTACCTCAAAAGCACTTGAGTCGCTGCAGCTGTCTGCGTGCATGCCAAATACAAATCATCAAACATGCTCTTAATGGCCCATTGTCCATCAGGAGAGACTGTTAAAGCGATTGGCAAAGATTTAGTGGGCCGCCGTCAAAGTCCCTCCACTCCAAACCAAACTACAAATAGTTCTGGTAAACCTGAAAGTATTTAAAGAGACAAGATAATGAATCGTTCTTTACCTGCATTTCACAACACTTCAATCACTGTCACACACGCACAGCATGAAGGTATTAATATAGACCTGGGAAGGTCCTCCAACAGAGTGCCGGCTGTCGTTCTATTCAGCCGAAGCAAATCTCAATTAAATTAGGCTGAATAGGTGCACGCCTCCATGAAAGAATGACAATTCAGATCCCAGTGCTTTATTTAAAGGAATATGTCGGCAGCGTCGTTACGGATTGGATTCCTCAAGGTGCCGCGTTTGCACGGAGCTTGAGGGAATTTCGCAACCCAAATGTAATCAACCAGAAGCACATTTAATTTCCCCCTACACAACTGAATTAAGGCCGAGATGCATGCGCACAAAGAGGAATGTGATAATAGAGAAAGTGGAGGAACTGAGAAAAAATTTTAATGAGACGACTGTCCGAATAATTCGTTTAATAAACTGTTATCAGAACAT
This sequence comes from Elopichthys bambusa, assembly GCA_037101425.1. Lineage (NCBI taxonomy): Eukaryota > Metazoa > Chordata > Actinopteri > Cypriniformes > Xenocyprididae > Elopichthys > Elopichthys bambusa. The sequence continues at coordinate 5,906,703 of CM074436.1, read as the reverse complement.
ACGGTCCGGCACCATGAAATCGACAATTACAGCTGCAGACCTTTTTTTTTGACAATTTCATAAAGTATGCAGGTTCACAAACTGGAATAAAAAGGACTTGAAAAGGCTATTTTGTTTCAGTTAACATCTTTGACACTGGAAATTGCTGAAAAGTTGAATAATCATCCAGGTCACTGGTCAAATGCACTGAACTGTCATTGAACACAAGATATCAAGATAGACCTTTATGTCAGACTGTAAAAATAATTAAAAAAATTAAAAGAGGTTGGTCATGATAGACACTAATAAAGGATTGAAGACTGACGATTCTGCCCTAAAATGAAAGAAATCCCTGAACCCTCCCTGAATTTTTACTCAGGTGGCAAAACATGGTTTTAAGACATTAATAATCGGGGCTGAGTTTTTCAGAAGCATTGTGAGCCTAATTAGATTGTAGAGATGCTTTTGGTAAGTTCATTATTGTCTACTTCAGTGGTTCTCAACTGGTTTTGCTTTAGGACACATATTTACATTTGACCAAACACAGTAGAATAGGTGTTTCTTGCACCATTAAAGCTGAAGTGTGTAATTTTGTTTAAGAAACGCTGTTGAAAGTGGTTTGGACCAAGCACCAAAACACACTAAGCCAATCAGCAGTAAGAGGCGTATACATAGGGAAGGTGCCACATAGCGTGTTCATTAATTTAGGGGCAGAGCTATCAAGATAGGGGTGTGATCCTTTTGGGTAGGGGCGCGTTTGTTTTAGTGATTTCAACAGTGTTTCTCAGAAATCGCTTACTGTACTTGAATGCTCTTGATTTCATGTTGCCTTTAAAAGGTGCAGTAAGCGATTTCTGAGAAACGCTGTTGATATTTGAAATCACTAAAACAAACACACTCCTACCCAAAAGGATCACACCCCTATCTTGATAGCTCTGCCCCCAAATTATGCAGCACAGGCACCTCCCTCTTCATGAGTGTATACTCCCCTTACTGCTGATTGGCTACAAGTGTGTTTTGGTGCTTGATCCGATCCATTCTCAACAGTGTTTCTCAGAAATTGCTTACTGCACCTTTAAAATATTTATTTTCTATCCAGCTTAAATGGATAGAAGATATTCATTTTAAGATATTCATAACATGATTCCTCCAACAGCAACATTAGCTAACATTAACTAATAATGAGCAATATAATTTTTATTTTTAATAATGTTACGTTATTGTTAAAAAAAAATGTTAAAAAATCTTTTTAATCATAATTAAGACAAACAAAACAAAAACAAACAAAAAAAATAAATTATGACATTCATTTATGAGATGGAAATAAAAGTAAAAGACATACTAAGTCATAATTATGTGATAAAAAGTAGATATTATGATATAATTATGACTAAGTTATGATTTTAAAAAGTCAAACTTAGGAAATAAGAAGTCAAAATCCTGTCCTGTAGAGTTTAGACCCAATCAGTTAAGTAACAGTATATAACTAATTATGAATAATTCAATGGTGAATAAAATTCATCCCAGATGGCACGTTTCAGTATATGTCTCTGCACTCAGAAATGTAGAAGTTCACTTGCTGTTGAACATGTGCACTGCCTTTTTTCTTCTAAGCTGAATCAGATTTTCAAAGAGTTCATAATTTCTTTTGTTCAAAAGCCCACCTCTGATAGTACAAAATACCTTGTCAGATAATTAATCCAACAAGCTGTATAAGTAAAGACAGGAACTGTTGGTTTTTGAACAATCAAACATGTCTGCGCAAACATATGTGGAGAGACACAGCGGAAAGTTATTAGACAGATCAGGAGATCTAAAATAGCACAAACATATGAGATTTTAACACCCGTAGCATATGGACAAAACCATCTGCAATTAGATGCATCTCGGCTCCTACTGAAAACTGTGACAGTAACAGGAGGCCCGTGACGCACAGCGGCTCAGAACTGGAAGTAACGCTGATGAAAATGTATGTCCCATCACTGGACTTCCCCAACACTCGGCCCTGTATCTAATGGCACTGTCAGGGCGAAACAGGAAAAACACAAGACGGGAGATCAGGGTTCGGACGGCTAAGACAAATGACAGAGGTTAGGAGTTACCCGGGGCATCTTTCATCGCATGGCAGCGTCCTTCCCAGCATCTGAGCTCTCGCTGTAAGGAGAGATGAGAAAGAGAAGAAAAATATTGTAGGGTGCTCGCACTATGTATGCATTAGAGAGGAAAGCAATATGCACTTTTACATTTGATGAATGACTCTGCTGGGATATCTAATCCTCTTCCTCCATCACCTCTCTGGAAAAAAAGATTAGTGCAGGCTTATTTTAGAATTCAACTCCCTTAGTCAACATCTATTTTATCCATGCAAACGAGACGGGAATTAAAAGTACATTCGCTGCAATATTGCACTATTGGATTTGTAATGAAATGATATTCATTCAGGTTTGCAAGACAGTGAGCTGGTCCAAAGATACAGTGAGTTTTATATTTAATGGCATGAAAAGGCCTCAATTTAATTCGGTTCCTCATCCCTGCAGCTAATAGAAAGCCGGATCTTTAGTATAAAACCATGGGGAGCAATGCTGGCGAAGCTATTCTGAACTACAGCCAACTCAAAATAGAGCTAATCTCCAGTTAATTTACTCAGATGTTAGTTGCATGACAAGGTGCAAACAAAGAGTGAAGAAGAAAAAGGGCAGGGTGGCATTTTTGAGAACACCGATACTGGAAAAGTAACACTATTTCTACTGCTAAGGTAAAGTCATGCTACTGAAAACTGTAGTTAAGTAAGTAGCAGTAAGTTGGTGTTTCATAATGATTTAATGTGTGAAGCAATCTCTCTCATCCATTTGGTGCTAAAATCATACCAACAACTCAATCCTCATGCTTTTTAGACAATGAAAGTAAAGACATGAGTGGTTGATGCTTGCAAGCACTGTAAATCTTTAACATGTGCAGTTGTGCCCTAACATATTGTAACTACTTCAACTTTACCTGACCTTTACTTTCATTGCTGATGCCTATTCAGGTTTAACTTAGTCATATTTAAAAGGCACTTTTTTTTTTCTTTTTTTTTACATTTTTAAAATGTTATTGTTGGAGCATGAAAAAGTTCCAAAGCACAAAGTCACTCCAAAGGGAGTTATTCTGTATATCAGTGTGCACTGTTTCTTAAGTTTTCTTCCTGGAACAAACATGTCACAATATTCCAGATTTAAATAATTCATGTCCAAGGCATATGCAAAATAAAGGGGCGGGGCCTGGTTGAGTTAGTCAGTAGTGTGTTGAAACTCGAGGTTATGGTGAGGGGCGGGACATTTGCCAAACACACTCGAAGCAGTTGACCAATCACAACACATTGGTCCATCCAACCAATCAGAGCACATTGTGCTTTTCAGAAGGAGGGGCTTGATAGAGACAGGAACTAAACAGAGTGTTACTGACAAAGACTGGGAAGAGAGGAGCTGCAACAAATGTCAAATATGTGAAAATAAATGTTTTTGTTTTTAACATTTAAGCATGAAAACCTATTCTAGTTGAACCCAAAAACAAAATTTGAAGAAGGGCATGATAGGTCCCCTTTTACCAAATTTGAATGTCTTCAGATGTCTGAAAACTTAGTTACTAGGTGAACTGCATGAAAACATGCCGAGAGCTTTATCTGAACTGAAAAGAGAAAAAAATAATACATTTACAAACTTACATTTTGCATTTTACATTCTTAATAGAACTGTGCATTGCGTTTCTAAGAATTGAGGAACTAGACCTTTAATTTTCCATCACATGATGTCAAGCACAATATGTTAAAATGTGCTTTGTACTTTCAAGATGCTGAGATGCCTACAATTTGATATATACATTTTGCCTTAAAGGTGGGGTATGTATTTTTTCAACAACGCTGTTGAACATTGTTTATATTTGAAATCAACCCAAACAAACCTACCCGTCTCTTCATTGCTCTGCCTCCAAAACTCACCCTCGCATCCTAACCACCCTGCTCCGAGTCGATCTCGAACCCCGGCCTGTCCGCTGCTGGCAAGCAAGGCAAGTGCACTAACAATGACACTAAACACCGCATTCTCTAGCGGTCGTCAGTGTGCAGTGGTTTACCTGCTCAATTCTCACTATCTGGCAACCGTTACACACGCAATGCAAGTGGATGTCTGTTTATCACAGCTGACGTGCAACAAAATGCTTCACGAAAAATAAAGTGCAGATGATAAATGAACGACAAGTACAGTACAGTACACAAGAGTAAATACAAACAAGTGTTTGTTGTTGGTCGCAAACAGCACAGTAGCTCCAGACATTGAATGACACTCAAATCCAGTTTACTCACATGTGGAGCGGAATCAAATCAGCCTCCGCGTCTGTTTTCAGTCCTGCTTGGCTCTCTCCAGCACTGGAAAGCTTTTCTAGTATTGACGCGGGTGCTAAAGCGCTTGCCCAGTCATAAACCTTCATTCCAGCGATATTCTTTTGAGCTGTTTTGTATTGTGTCTCATCATCTCTCTTTGTCTCTTTTTTTTTTTTTCAAATCTCCCTCTTGCTCGTTCTGTCTCCTCGACAGTCATACTGAGACTAATTGGTTAAACGTTTGTTGTTGGTGTCAGCCCGACTAACTTCTAAACAGTGTTATTGAAAATATACATACCCCACCTTTAATGACTTTTGTGGTTTACTGGTCTTAGTCTACATACAAAATAAGAACTTGCTTAGGTGTCCAGTTTTCATAGTATATAAGAAGGTTAATTTTCCTGCATGTTCAGTCTCAATCTGATAATCTGATATAACTGATATCTCAGTCGTGATTCAATTTTTGCTCTTTGCATTCTGAATCAAGAGATCTCATCAAACTTTATTTTCCTTAAGCAAGAATATATTACTCAGACTTATACTAGTTAATATTTTAATTAGACTTTGTTGAGATCTTACTCAACTTTTCATTAAGATTTTTACTAATATTTTTCTTACATAATACTTAGGTTTTTGACTTCAATATTTCAGAGATATTAGAAGTTGGGTTCTAACTGTTTGTGTTATTCTGTTATGATAATTTTTCTTTATTAAATTTACATTTTTATCATTCAAAATCAATATGTCTATCATTTATTATTTGATCATAGTTTTGTCAGTTGTCAGTTATAATCATCAAAATTAAAAGAAATAAACATTTGAAATATATCAGTCTGTGTGTAATGAATGAATATAATATACAAGTTTCACTTTTTGAATGGAATTAAGTGAAATAAATCAACTTTTTGATGACATTCTAATTATATGACCAGCACCTGTATAGCTATGTGTGTATACACACACACACACACACACACACACACACACACTGACTGTACATAAGGCACCATAAAGTTTTAGTCCATTCAATTATTTGTCATTATACTGTTTTATGGGGCTACATTATCTATGCTAATGAGTGGTTGATGGTTAAACCCATTCTACTCGAGCTGCTTACAGTCTAAGCCGCAGCATCATGGAGGGGTGAATCCGGAGCCAAGGATGTCTACATTACCCACTGACGTCTGATCCCGCGGCTCAATACAGGATTACTGGAAAGAGGACAGTGAGGTCATGTGCAATTACTCAAATGAAGCTCTGCAAACGGCACTACATTAAAGCCCCCTGAAAAAATCCAATTACGTCAAGGCTTGAAGACTTTGTTAACAATTAAAGTGCCATACATTATATGGGATTTGGGATGAAAAGGTTGCCAGTTTGAATTGGGATGAGTGTTAAAATATCACCAAGCTTTTGATTAATGATCATGTTTATAATGTTTAACAGCTTATAAAGAACATTTGTGGTAATAATATTATACAATAGATTATAAAGCACAATGGATTATTAAAGAGGCTATATTTTGCCCTTTTTCAAAGTCTTGATTTTGTTTTTGGGCTCTTCTAAAATAGGTTTTCATGCTTGAATGTTCAAAAACACCTTATTTTTCACATATTTCACATTGTTGCAGCTCCTCTCTTCCTAGTCTGTCAGTAACGCTCTGTTTAGTTCCTGTCTCTATGAAGCTCCTCCTTCTGAAAAGCACAGTGAGCTCTGATTGGTCAGCTAGACCAGTGTGTTGTGATTGGTCAGTCACTTTAAGGGGGGGGGGTGTAATGCTATTTCATGCATTCTGACTTATTTACACTGTTAAAGAGTTGCATTCTCATGCTAAACATGGCCAAAGTTTCAAAACACGAGTTGGACGCATGACGGAGTATTTCTGTGCACTACTTCCGGTTTTGGTACAGGTTTCGGAGGTTTTTTTTCCGAGTGTGTTCTGTATGACGTCAAAAGAGAGCGGAATTCCTTGTATAGGCACTTTTCCCTGATAAGCGTGCGCACACACATCACCCAGAGCAAGAGCACATTCAGCAACGCGCTTCGTTTGAGATACGGAAGCCGAGAGATTTTTCAACAATCGCTGTGTCCCAATTCAGGGGCTGCACCCTTTGAAGGCTGCATACATCATCGAGGCAGTCTCATTTAAGAAAATGAACCGTTAGATTGCAACGTAAAAAAAAGAAATTACAGTATTTTACACCTCACAATAAATATCAGTCAATTTTATTACAGTTACTTTTCTTAAATATGACATCCTTGATGACGCACGCAGCCGGCGGAGGGCGCAGCCTCCGAAATTAGACGCAGCTCCTGTCACCAAAGGAGTGTGTTTATGGTTGTGAGGGAAAGATTACCTTTTTCAGCTTCCCATAGAACCCAGCGTTAAGGGAACAGAGGATGAAGTTTGTTTTTCCGAGGCAGCAGCGGAGTTGTGCATGTATGTTTGTTTGTTCCTGGGATTTTGGTGATTAATACTTTGTAAACAAGTCCCAGTTCGGCGCTGGATTTGCAGATCGCGGGCGGTGAGTAAAGCTGCATAAGATGTCTGTGTTTTGTTGGCAATCGGCGCGCAAGTGCAAATAATATAAACAACACAAACGTTTTTGTTCCCTTTTTATTTATAATGATGTCACAGCTAGCAGACGATCTCTACGCAAAAGCTGCGCACGCCCGTGACTCTTTAGCTCCGCCCACAGCACTGATGGCAGTCACGCCTCCAGGCACTAATAAAACTAAAGACTTTTCGGAGGTATGAAGGGTGCATTGTTACGCTATATGTACTCAAGATTAACATGAGATTGGCAGAAACTGTGTGTGATACCCCCCCTTTAAGTGTGTTTGGGAAATGTCCTGCCCCTCACCAACTCAACCAGGCCCCGCCCCTTTATTTTGCATATGCCTTGAGCGGGAATTATTTAAATGAGGAATATTGTGACATGTTTGTTCCTGGAAGAAAACTCAAGACTACAATGAAGGCGTTTCAGGGAGTTCAAAATGTCATAAAGTAGTGAATTATAACCAAGCAAGCAAATCTTGTTTTCCTGCCAGGCATAAGTAATGGTGGATTGTGCAGTTAGTGAGGTTGAACGGTAAGGCAAATAATACGTTTCAGAGGCAGCAGCTTCTCATGGGCCACATTAGCCAGAATCGGCTGACACAAATCAATACCAAGACAGATGTTTCACAAGTTTCATATTTTCATTTTAAGTAATCTCTTATTAATTTGTGTTCAAAAGCCATTTTTCTGTACAAGGGTGAAGCTATAGATTGTGCTGGAGGTAATCTAATGTTCGTCAGGTTCTTTCTCATATGTTGAAGGGATGTTTTTCAGAAGGTGACATGAAACTACAACCTCAGGCCCTTTGCTGGAACCTGAGAGACAAATTTTTGGGGGGTTTTAGATCTTTTTTCAATAATTGAATTCTGGTCTTCTGCTCTGCTAAAATGAAAAGTTGCAAGATGCATTTTGAGAATGGGATGCCCTGATGATTTATTCACATCATCAATGAGTCTGGCACACTTTATAGAGGAAACTAGGCTTTATATTTTCCCAGGAAAAGTGAATGTTACTTGCCTGCTGCCATCATACTAGGGTGTTGAGGTTGGTTGTCAGGGTGTTGCTATGTAGTTGCCATGGTGTTCGGAGTGGTTGCTAGGTGTCTGAAGTGGAGAGTATGGAAGCCTATTTCTAACACAAAAGAAAAATCATGCTTTGGTAAATCATAATTATGACATAAAAAGTCAAAGTTATGAGATAAAACTCGAAGATATGACATACTAAGTCATAATTATGAGATAAAAAAGATAAGTATGAGATAAAAACAAACAATTATGACAAAATATTAAAATTATGAGATAAACTCAAAATTATGACAGTCATGATTACTGTATAAGTTGAGTTGAAATTATAAGATAAAATTTTCAGATTAAGATGCTAAGTCAGTTATGAGATAAAGAGATAATTGTGTGAGTAATGAAAGTAAAAATTATGAGATTAAAAATCAATTACTGTATGAGATCAATCAAAATTGAATTATCAGGTAATTATGAGATAAAATTGAGAACAAGACATAATTTAGATAAAGTGTTGAAATTGAGATGCTAAGTCATTTATGAGATAAAAAGTCATAATTATGACAAAAGTAAAAAATTATGATCAATTATTGTATGAGATAAATCAAAATTATGACATACAAAATCATAATTATTGTACAAGAACTCAAAATGTAATTATTAGGTAATAAAATGTGGAAAATAAAAATAAAAAGAGGAAATTATGAGATGAAAAGTCATAATAATGACATAAGTTAAAATAATGAGGTCAAAAATCAATTACTGTATGAGATCAATCAAAATTGAATTATCAGGTAATTATGAGATAAAATGTCAAAATTGAGAACATAAGACATAAGATAAAAAGTTGAAATTATGACATAAAAAAATCATAATTAATGTATGAGATAAATGGAAATTATGCCATATAATATAAATTATTAGATAAAATTTTGAAATTTGAAAGTCAATTATGAGATGAAAAGTCATAATACATAAAAAGTCAAAATTATGAGTTCAAAAATCAATTACTGTATGAGATCAATCAAAATTATGACATACAAAACTGTAATTATTGTATCAGGTAATCAAATGTCAAAATTGAGAAACTAATAATTAAGACAAAAGGTTGTAATTATGAGATAAAAAGTTGAAATTATGACATACAAACTATGATATAAAAAGTCAAACTTTTAATGTAATAATTATGACTTTTTTTGTCAATGCTGACCTTAACTTAGTACAGTATCTCATAATTCCGACTTCAACTATGATTCACCAAAGCATTTTCTCATGTGGCGTAAATGTGTTCTATGAAATGACTTTCCATAACTATGAGCAACAGTAATAGTGAAGCTTGCTTAGCAACAACTCTCTTATTAAGATGAAAGTTTTTTATCTTAAGAGAAAAAAAAAAGATTTTATCACTGAGGAGTCTCAAACTTTGCCGCTTGAGGTACTTATGTTGACACTTTCTAAACAATGAAAACGCAGTGTGTGATTTAGGACCGGACGGATAACAAAGGCAAACAAGAATGCTGGCCACCCATTTTGCTTTGTGAGACGGCAATCAGTGGTGACACACAGCGACTACATTCAGCTGCAAACACAGGACACTTTGTCATATCCACTCAAAATGAAATAAAACAGCAGGACAGCTCAGTACAACAGTTTAACCACACAGAGAGACAAAAAGACAGTTGGCTGTGAACGCATTACGTTACATTAGAGACCGCTGCATGACATTTCTATGTACATCTGTTCTTTTCTTTGCCATAATTGTTAAATTAAAACATTTTTTTTTCTAAATTGGTAAAAATTTCCTGTAGGTTTTTTTTTCTATTTTCCTAACATGAAGTGCACTTTCCAAGGAAATGAAAAACAAAACAAAACAAAACAAAAAAAAACCTTGATGTCTTCGTAGTGTATTTTTACTTACTTTTAAGCACTTATACATAACATAATGAAAAAAATGAAAATGAAATGAAAGCACTTAATATCTCAGTCATTACTTCTAAATGGCAATGAGATTAAATATAGACATTCACTGAAGTCTCCTGCTTCACAGATGTTTCTCCTAAGAGAAAGACACCAGTAATCTCACACACTTCTCCTCCAGAGAGCTAAACAAGTCTTCAGTATGCTTACATTTTGAATTTAAAAGTGAGAGAACTCGATATGCACACACATAATTTCTCATTACATTCTCCCATAATCAAATAATCTGCGCTGTTATCCACATTTATGCATTTAGTGAACTACTGACCCATTTGGGTCTGTTTTTTTATTTTAACATCCGTTTTAAAATTCTTGGCCATTAACTGAAAAAGTGTGGAAAACATTTCAGCTAGTTTTAAATTAACACTTTGCAATACGGTTCCATTTGTTAACATGAACTATGAATGAAAATACATTTAATTAATCTCAGTAATCTGTTAATTTCAACATTTACTAATACATTATATTAAAATTAAAAGTTCTATCTCCTTCTATTATTTAATGGACTTGAGCTGACATGAACAATAACCAGTTGTATTTTTATTAACTAACATTAACAAAGGTGAAGACATACTGTAACAAATGCATTACTCATTGTTAGTTAATGTTAGTTAATGCATTACCCAACGTTAATTAACGGAACCATGCTGTAAAGTGTAACCAATGATCAAGTATTTTTAAAATGGATTTTGTTGTTGTTGTATTTCCGTAGCACATTAAAATAAGGTTACATTTGTTTACATTAGTTAACTACATGAATTACCATGAACTAACGCTGAAAAACACTTGTATTAAAGGAATAGTTACCCAAAAATGAAAATTTGCAGTTAATTTTCTCACCCTCAGGCTATCTAAGATGTAGGTGACTTTTTTTCTTCAGTAGAACAGCAAAGAAGATTTTTAGCGGAAACCGTTGTCCTCTGTGATTCATATAATGGAGGTCGATGGGTGCTGTCTCTTTGAGATTAAAAAAACAACATATGCAGACAAAACAAAATGAATACCCACGACTCCTGATGATACACTGAGGTCTTAAGAAGCAAAACGATCGGTATATGCAAGAAGGTTGAATAGGAAGGCATAGGCCAGAGCATAAGCGTTTTGAACTGCAAGAGGCGTTACACTTTCTTCTTAAGTTGAATACGGAAGGCGGTATGGCAGAAGCTATTTTATTTTATAACTTGTTAAATATGGGTATTTTTCTTACACTATTGCATTGCTTCGCTTCATAAGGCCTTTATTAACACCCTTCATACTTTTTGACCCCGTTATAAAGCTCGGATGCATCAGGATATTTATTAATATTCTCTATATATTAATAAACTCTGATTGTGTTCATCAGAAAGAAGAAAGTCCTACACCTAGGAAGGCTTGAGGGTAAGTAAATTGGGTTAATTTTCATTTTAAAGTGAACTAATCCTTTAATTTTTTTTTGTGTTTTTTGACTCTCAATGTGACGGCACCCATTGACTTCCTTTATATGAATGACCGAGGACCACGGTTTCTGCTAAAAATCTTCTTTACTGTTCTATCCCTTTTATAACTATAACTTTTATAACTTTAACTATCCCTTTTATATTAGTTAACATTAATTTTAACATTTAATAACACATTATTAAAGGGGTGGTTTTTTATGATTTCACTTTTTTAACTTTAGTGTGTAATGTTGCTGTTAGAGCATGAACAACATCTGCAAAGTTACAACGCTCAAAGTTCAATACAAAGGGAGATATTTTCTTTTAAAGAATTCTCTGTTTAAGGACTACAACAAATGGCTGCTAGGGACTACAACGAGCTTCTTCCCGGGTTGGTGACATCACTAACCCTAAAATTTACATAAACCCCACCCACGAGAACAAGCAATAAAGGGGGTTATATGTTATTGCAATACAGTACATAACACAAATGCAATAGCATGTCATAAAAGCAAGATGCCAACATGACAAGTTATAACCGTAATTAAACTAAACTACACCTGTTCTATCTTCATGCAGCATATATTTTCTGGCTCTGTAGGCATCTTACAACAGTTCCCACATGAGCGATTTATAGATTATCATGACAGAATATGCTAATCAATGACTTTAAGATAGTTAACTCCACATCAGCTACATAAATTCATCAACTAACCATTCAAAAACGTCCTGTTGCATTCTACATGTCATCACTTCTTCTTGCGTCTCTCCGTCATTGTCTGACTCCGGTTTGAACATAAAAGGCTGAACAGTTTCTGACATTTTCAGTGAGTCTTCGTGAGGTAATCGGAGCTGCTACCACTACGTGCTTGCTAACATGAGCTCTTGAAATCCCGCCCTCTGCTTAGGAGCAGCAGCTCATTTGCATTTAAAGGGACACACACAAAAACTGACAATTTTAACATGCTATAAAAAATTATCTGTGGGGTATTTTGAGCTAAAACTTCACATTCACACTCTAGGGACATTAGAGACTTATTTTACATCTTATAAAAATCACCCCTTTAAAATCAAAACTTGTATCCGTTCATATTATTTACTGCGACTAACATGAACTAACAATGAAAGTTAACAAAGATGAAGAAATACTGTAACAAATGCATAGCTCATTGTTAGTAAATGCATTAACTAATCTAAACTAATAGGCCCTTATTGTAAAGTGACACCGTATTGCATAGAAGTAAAAAGGGCATTAATTTAATAGCAAGATATACTTCACATATCATATCACATATTTTTAGGTTATATCCTTTAATATAAACTAAGTGGTGGTTTAAAAAAGCAATGGTCCCTTTGCATGTCGGTCAGATGGTTTCTTCCTGTCTAAGTGGGCATTTATTGAGCAGAATAAGCTGCATGAGATTTGTGCTAGTCAAAAGTCTGCCAATGCAAGACTATCCAATATTAGACATTTGTAATGCGAATACACACCGGTCAGCAGAGAGAATGTAAAAATAACATGCATTAGCAAGACGTAATCTAAAAGCCTTTGTGGTCTTCCATAGTGCTGGTGTTGGGCGGGCGGTGTGAGGTCTCCCTCGGCTCTCTCCGTCTCTGTGAATGGACCTGCGGCGGAGCAGCCCAGCTGCCACTCTCTGTTTGGACCTCGGCCTTTAAAGAGCACTTCTGTTTGTTTACTCTGAGGACTCAAATTGCCCGTGATGCTTGGTTAGATTTCCATCAGGAGCTCGCTGGAGGTCAAAGCCGAGGCCTGACCTTGGATCCGCGAAGCTGCCAGTTTATACACAGAGCCGCCGTCCACAGAATTCAGTATCGGCTGAGGAAATCTGATCCTGGATCAGCAATCTTTATAATAGCACATGCTGCAGCCGTAGACTAAAACACCATCTCAGATCGTTTGGGATTGTATTTACATCAATGCTGTTTGCGGATCTGTAGCGCTTTTTAGTGTATATTGACTATATTTATTATTGATTATGTGATCTGATAGCAAACTCAGTGCTCACATTCTGACATATATTAGGCAGCATGCTTACCAGAGTAAAACTAAAGGTCCCAGGATACCATTACTGTACGATACTACTAATGATAATGGAAAACACAACAATAGGGAGGGTAAGGGAAAGATGTTTTATATGGAACATATCATGTTCGGTTGCTTCATCTCCTAGAAATTATTTAATCTAAAGCACCATAACAATTTTAATTCACCAAGTAAACAAAGTACCATAGTTTGAAATAATATGGTGGATGAATATGACAATCATTCAGTACAGGTGTTATTTTAGTATTTATTTTAGTTTTATTATTATTATTATTATTATTATTATAAACTTTGCAGACCTTTTACATTTACAAACAGCTATATTGAGCCTCGTTCGGACTGTCAGTCCAAATCCGATTTTTGTGCACATCCGATTGTAAACCAATCATATTTAGTAGGCCTAAATGTGAACAGCAAAAAAAATAAAATAATAATAATTCACATAAAATGCGATTTTTATGAACCCATTTTGAGCTACATTCATATGTGGATTGAAATCCTATTTCAATCCCATATCTGGAAATCTGTCTCAGTCTGACCACTGTGATCGGATTTCGCATGGTTTATGTATTCTCACATCACGTAAAACATAAACATGTCATAACGTTGTTATAGGAAATGTTAAAAGTCGCTGCAGAGACAAGGTTGTGTTTTTGCAAGTGCTGATCGAGCAGAAATCGACAATACCCTATAAAAGGAGGCATGTTTTGAGACCGGTAGAGATGATATAAAGCCAGAATAAAGCCACATATACCAGCCTCCTACGTTTCTGCCGCTGTCTCGGAAGATGTTGTAGACCAGCGCGGTGGCTACACATTGTCATGTTGTAAATAAGACAACATCTCTATTACAAATCCCTTCACATTGCTGTTGCTGTTTTTGGTGTATGTCTACTAATGCAAAGTCATTGCCATCAAAACCAATGCAGATATTCAGGTAAATCGAAAAAGCGACACAAATCAGATCTGAACAGTTGCGATACACAGTGTGGACAGTCAATAATTTAGATCAGATTCCAGATAATAAACAGCATTTCACACTGCATGAAATGTAATATTCTAAAAAGCATAATAGGGACACTTTAATAAATAAATAGGCCTGAATTACAAAGAATCCTTGAAATAATCTGATTTATTAGCCACTTAATTATTAGACATCATAAAATGTATTTCATCCTGGTAAAAATGTATATTAGTGAAATCTGTCCAACATCAAGAAGGCACTTGATTAACGAAACTGTACCTCAGAGAAAATACTTTACAATGTTATAAAAACACCCATGACTTTGATTTGGTTATTTTCCGAGGTGCTTTTCTTCCCTTATAGGAGATTAACTGTCACTCCAGTCCTTGTTTTCTTATTTGGGGAAACAAGTATTTACTAGTATGAATGGGGAAGAAATGTTTTGATTTAGTTTTTGCCTCCTGTGAATATTTAAACGGTTCCTGCTGTACACTGCTCTTGTAAAGGCCTGACCATCAGAAGGACCTTGGATCTCGCCCTGGAAGAAGAATGAAACTTTATGCTTTGATGATAAAGCTTTCCAATACTCAGAGCAAACGTTTGTCGGGAAAAAGCCATGACAGGGAGCTATTAGTAGCAGAAGACATCAGTGAGGATGTCACCTGACTTCTCGCCCATGTTTGGTTCAAAATCCCTTTGAGGCTGACTAGTGCGGACCCGGCTGACATATGTGTAAGATGAGACAAGACTGTATCCCAAAGAACGAGGATTAACAAGAAAGACGGATCCTCTTTTATACTGCCCATGATTGATCATGATGACAGTCAAAGTTTTTTTTTTTTTTTTTTTTTGACTTCTCAGTCCAGGAAAGATTAAAGCCAGGAATTGCTCTGTATTGATATAAAAAAAAGATAATTGGATCATTTATAAAATATATTTTAATATGTATGTAAATATTTGAATAATATTTAAATAACATTAAATTATTTTTTATTAAATATATTAATTGTTATTATTATTAGTAGTAGTATTTCTGTTAAAAGACATCAGTGTTTTCATCCAAACCGTAAACTTTGATAATGTAGTTAAGCCAAAGGCTAATCATATCAATTATAGTTATGTGTCGACTTTTATTAAAATTCAGAACGGATCATATATAGCCTAGAAACTTGGATTCTTGAGCATGCAGAAGTCAGTGCTAAACAGAAACTACAGTGTTTTAACCAGTGAGTGGATTCTGACTAAATTAAACACCTCTCCTGATTGGTCACAGCGTTCAAGAGATCAACAAACATGTCTGTGATTGGCTACATTGCTCACCTCTGCAAAAATACGCAGTAAATAGAAACATTTGACATTCTCCAGATCACAAACACAAATGCACTTTGAAGAATTTACCAAATCTCTTTTGTCAATATGATATTATTACAGTATCAACCAAGGGTGCTCTTGCTTTCGTTGAGGGTGTTTAGCAGAACCAGGCCTGCCTACAGTTGACCGAGTGAATCAGGTAGTCCGAGCTGCTGTGACTGATTGGAGGTGGGGACTAATTTGCATATTAATATATCTGCATATACTAAATGAAGCAAGGGTATAGAGTTACAATCAAACTATTTTAAGGCACCAAGAAATTATTTTCACAGGAGAAAATGTTTAAATATGTCATTTTGATTATCAAAGATTAGTTTTTAAGGAATCAAATTATTGACTGCAGGGGGACTTTAATATGTCTATGGTAGGCCATGCTGTAGTTCAAAAACAAAGTCTCCCTTCACTCAAGATCTCATACTATATCTAAAAGAAAAAAGAAGAAACACTTTTATGTTCACTGAATTAGACATACATTTCCGCAAGTAGCTTCGCAACATGTTCTGCTTGGAAAACGTTTGTGCAATATGTATTGGCAATACTGACAATCTGCAAATATTTCTTTGAGGTGTTTCATCTTTACTCTGTCTGGGTCTAAATCCTCATTGTTTACCTCCACAGTTCAATGGACTGGCTTAAATGTGATTTTACCCCTGATTTTCCTGCTGGCTTACTGTTTTATCTCATCAAGAGGCAAACAGCGGACCTACCGCATCAGATCTACTTTCCGCAAGTCGCTTCGCAAACAGGCCCGGGCTCACAGCAGGGACACAAATCCTCCCTAATCCAAATTAGCCCCTCCAAGTCAAATAAAACAGTCTGTCACGCACCGTCTCGCTCGCCCGTGTTTTCTCTTTATGGCTGCAGCAGATGGCACTGGGAGGATGGACCTAAAAAGAGCAATATATTAAAAACAGAAAACAAAATTACTGACTTTGTTTGCTCAATATCCATACAGCCACATAAAACTTAATCTACATTGATTTATGTAAGAATCTGGAAAAACTAGGTTGTGGTAATGTTAACTAAACATTTTAAAAAAACTTCCATGAATAATGTATAAATAATGTTTTTGTGCTAATGTTTTGAGAACATCACTAAAGACCGGGGGTTTATTACAGAAACTTCTATCTTAAAGGGGACCTATTATGCCCCTTTTCACAAGATGTAATAGAAGTCTCTGGTGTCCCCAGAATGTGAAGTTTCAGCTCAAAATACCCTACAGATCATTTACTATAGCTTGTCAAATTTGCGTGTGAGCAAAACCATGCCGTTTATGTGTCCCTTTAAATGCAAATGAGCTGCTGCTTCAGGCCTCCTTTCCAGAATAGGGCAGAGCTTTAACAGCTCACGCTTTGGTTGCTCAACAACAACAAAGCTGGAGAATCTCACACAGCCAAAATGATTGTCAGTAACGGTGTTCAGACTTACATTGTTTGAACTGGAGTTGGACACTGATGGAGAGAATCAGAAAGAAGTTAAAACTTTTAGCATGAAACTGAATGGTTAGTGGATGCATTTATGTAGTTGCTGAAATTAATTTAAGCAGTTGCTGAAAATAAATGTGAGTTGATTTTATTTTGCGGTTTATTTTTTATTTTAAAACATTTATTCATAACTTTGCAAGAATCTTGCTGGAACTTTAGCTAAAAATCTGAGAATGTTCCATTATCTGAGTTTATGTCCTTATTGGTCGGCACTCAAATCAAATGTCAAACAGTAGTTAAATTCAGTGCAAATAAAACGACACATAGAGGGTTGTTAATTAGGTTAAACATGTTTGCACTGAGTTAATTTACTTCAGTCAAAGTCATTCTATATGCTCTGTGGAGGTGTATTAATTAATACATCATTCATTTCTATACAGTTCATCTAGTGCAATCTTAAAGCTTTTAATCATAAATGCATGTGGTCTTCATTAGATACCCATGGTAGCTGAATAAAAATGAATCATAAGCATCATATTTGAAGTAGATTTTTATATTTTCTGAAGAAAATGAGTGGTGCTTGCTCATATGAAACCTAAGTTTTTGAGTTTTTTTTTTTTTTTTTAATCACATAGTTTTTGGTTGCTATAATACAGAGATTCTGACACAGGTCTCTATGATATTCAGATCTGGTTCAAATGGGATTTTCTCACCCACTTTATCCACCAAGTGAAAATCGTACGTCTGAGAAAAGAAAACACCTCTCATTAGAAGGCCAAATCATGAACACTATCTACAGTATGAGCAATAATAAGTTATACCTGACTTAGCAAACATCAATAATGATAAATAAAACAATCCCTCAGTAATCATGCATTTAAATGCCCTTGAGAAACCGTAATTTGTAAATGTCAAAGATGCACATCATATTTAATATTGATGTGCAACACTTAATATTTAGAGCCTCATTACCTTGAAAATGGCAGAGACATCAATTTCACTTGTGCAAAGCGAGCTACATCAACGTTTTGTTTAAATTTCAACTCTTTTCAATTGTGCCCAAACAATCTGTGACTAAAAAGTGACCCGAATAAAGAGTCTGTGAACACAATGTTTTCAAGTCAAAGGCTGAGGAGAAACGGGTCGGTGAGGGAAAACTCTCTATCATTCTCCAGTTCACATGTCTCGTGTACGCATTTGGTGTTTGTGAATTCACACTGAATGAGTGCTGCAAAGCTGCAAGTAGAGCTTCAAGCATGCTCATTTTCTAAAGGTAAAAGCATCAATAAATGGCATTCACAACCCCTGTTTCCCGTTGGGAATGAATTGGGTGGTGAAAAGCGATGTGCGAATAGAGTGGTTGAAAATAAAAGCATGGAGATTATGGGGGAATTTTTTTTTTTTTTTTTGCTGCAATAATGTGCATCAATTAATCATTACATGCATTAAGAAAGTCCATTTCAACTGTGCATATTGTTTTTGGTATCCCCAATATGAACAAAAGAGGCAATAGAATATACCAAATGTTGCACTGACATCACTTTCCCAAAAGCGTTGTTAGCCAACGAACATCGCAAGTTCCGTCATTACTAACATAGTTCAACGATTTGGTGTTTCCCGAAACCATAGTTCAAACAAACATTCTCAAACAGCATCAAAAACTTGTGTGGTTGGAACGACAGCTCTCGACCTGTGGTTAGAAGCATAGTTTCTTGTTTATATATGTGGAATCGTACCGCTGGTCATATAATTAGAATATCATCAAAAAGTTATTATCACTATATCATCACTAATTCCATTCAAAAAGTGAAACTTGTATATTATATTCATTCATTACACACAGACTGATACATTTCAAATGTTTATTTCTTTTAATTTTGATGATTATAACCCAAATTCCCAAATTCAGTATCTCAGAAAGTTAGAATATGACTTAAGACCAATACAAAGAAAGGATTTTTAGAAATCTTGGCCAACTGAAAAGTATGAACATGAAAAGTATGAGCATGTACAGCACTCAATACTTAGTTGGGGCTCCTTTTGCCTGAATTACTGCAGCAATGTGGCGTGGCATGGAGTCGATCAGTCTGTGGCACTGCTCAGGTGTTATAAGAGCCCAGGTTGCTCTGATAGTGGCCTTCAGCTCTTCTGCATTGTTGGGTCTGGCATATCGCATCTTCCTCTTCACAATAACCCATAGATTTTCTATGGGGTTAAGGTCAGGCGATTTTGCTGGCCAATTAAGAACAGGGATACCATGGTCCTTAAACCAGGTACTGGTAGCTTTGCAGGTGCCAAGTCCTGTTGGAAAATGAAATCTGCTTCTCCATAAAGTTGGTCAGCAGCAGGAAGCATGAAGTGCTCTAAAACTTCCTGGTATACGGCTGCGTTGACCTTGGACCTCAGAAAACACAGTGGACCAACACCAGCAGATGACATGGCACCCCAAACCATCACTGACTGTGGAAACTTTACACTGGACCTCAAGCAACGTGGATTGTGTGCCTCTCCTCTCTTCCTCTAGACTCTGGGACCCTGATTTCCAAAAGAAATGCAAAAATTACTTTCATCAGAGAACATAACTTTGGACCACTCAGCAGCAGTCCAGTCCTTTTTGTCTTTAGCCCAGGCGAGACGCTGTCTGTTGTTCAAGAGTGGCTTGACACAAGGAATGCGACAGCTGAAACCCATGTCTTGCATACGTCTGTGCGTAGTGGTTCTTGAAGCACTGACTCCAGCTGCAGTCCACTCTTTGTGAATCTCCCCCACATTTTTGAATGGGTTTTGTTTCACAATCCTCTCCAGGGTGCGGTTATCCCTATTGCTTGTACAGTTTTTTCTACCACATCTTTTCCTTCCCTTCGCCTCTCTATTAATGTGCTTGGACACAGAACTCTGTGAACAGCCAGCCTCTTTTGCAATGACCTTTTGTGTCTTGCCCTCCTTGTGCAAGGTGTCAATGGTCGTCTTTTGGACAACTGTCAAGTCAGCAGTCTTCCCCATGATTGTGTAGCCTACAGAACTAGACTGAGAGACCATTTAAAGGCCTTTGCAGGTGTTTTGAGTTAATTAGCTGATTAGAGTGTGGCACCAGGTGTCTTCAGTATTGAACCTTTTCACAATATTCTAATTTTCTGAGATACTGAATTTGGGATTTTCCTTAGTTGTCAGTTATAATCATCAAAATTAAAAGAAATAAACATTTGAAATATATCAGTCTGTGTGTAATGAATGAATATAATATACAAGTTTCACTTTTTGAATGGAATTAGTGAAATAAATCAACTTTTTGATGATATTCTAATTATATGACCAGCACCTGTATATATATAGTCATATCGTCCAGCCCTAAAACTTGTATAGTTCTTGTCAGTGTTTATTTAAAAACATATGCAGAATAAATATTTAACTTGATTAGTTGTCAAGGTCCTGACTCTCTGTGGTCGTTAAATATCCCAGTTACCCCGACATCCTGGCCAAATTTGCCCATTGGCCTCTGTCCATCATGGCCTCCTAATTATCCTCATATACTGATTGGCTTCATCACTCTGTCTCCTCTCCACCAATTAGCTGGTGTGTGGTGGGCGTTCTGGCGCAATATGGCTGCCGTCGCATCATCCAGGTGGATGCTGCACATTGGTGGTGGTTGAGGAGATTCCCCCTTCCGTATGTAAAGCGCTTTGAGTACCCAGAAAAGCGCTATATAAAATGTAAGGAATTATTATTATTATTATTACAATATAAAACAGTACAATAGTATATAGGGTATGATGTTACCTCATATTGATAAAATTATAACTGCAAATGCCTGTTTCGCTGTCTGAAGTCCACTTGTTTCTGTGAATTGCAGCAATCCATTTGCTTCTCTTTTCTGTAGCTTTCGGCAGTCTATAAAAATATACCTCAGATTTCGTGACAAATCTATTTGTACAGTCAATTGCAAAGCTCTATCCCATTTTAGATGTGTTTTGTGTGGTTTTCGCAGCATTCACGCTGAAAACCAATGCTGCTACTTTGTCTTTTTGCCACTTAATGAGCGTAACTGCAGTCACTCTAACTGACGGTGACGTCTATTGCTAAAGAAGCTCAGTTATAATGCATCTAAACATCTGTATTTTCAGTTGCTGTACTTTTGAATTTTCTAACATCACATTTTGAAATGAGACAGCAAGTTTTGTGGGGCAAACAAACAGCACAAACCTCAACATCTTTTTGTTGTCAAAAGCCGACATAGACTTACTTTTGTTGTCACTGGGAATTTTCGGCTGCCCTACATTAGGCATTGTTGACATTGCAGAACATTTCATGTATGGTCTGACTCCTGTTGTGAGCGCCTCTCACATAAATAGTTCAAACTATTTCCCATCTGAGTCAAACCCCACAGCGTCACATATCTCAAGCAAAGCTATCCGTCTGGACCTTCCCTTGTCACTTTCAATGAAAGTCTCCATCTTCTATGGCCGTAAATGCAGGTTGTGTGCAGCGCTCGGCCTCAAGCAACACTTCACCGTCTGGTGGACAATTCTGATAGTTATCTAGTCACTTTTGGAACAATGGTTGCATACATCTTGTAGGAAAAAGAAAAATCACAAATGAGATTCTGAATTGTTTCCTATAGACAGATTTGTTTTTCTTAGACAAATTGAGACTTCTGCTTATATATTTACACTAAGACCCCATTAAGACTATGCAGTAATAAAACATGAAATTTCAATTTAAACTCAAATTCTTCCAAGATCAAAAGGTTTTATATGATTTTATCATTTACAAATGGGACTCTGAATGGTTTCTCCTATACAGCAATGAGATTAAACTGAGCATATTGAGACTTTTGCTAAATACTTCTGCTTATATATTTTCACTAGTTTCTCCAAAGAAACTTGAGACAAAGGTGATACTTAAAAATAAATAAATTGCAAATTAACTAAATTGTGAGCAATAAATCTTTGTTACCTGTCCACCAAAAAAACATCAAATTCAAAACAATTATTGTGAATTCTTCCAAGATCAGATGACTTTATATGTTTTTATAATTTTATAGCTTTATACTCTCACAGTCAACAGTTAACTCATTCGTTTATATTATTATTTCTCCTAGAAACTTGAGACAAAGGTGATAATTAAAAGAAATAAATCACAAATGAACGAAATTCTGAGCAATAAATCTTTGTTACCATCAACATAGCATAAATATACAAGTAATAGTTCTTTAATACCTATTGATAATGTGTTTCTCATAAAGGACACAGCAGAAAATCGGATGGAGCAAGCAGCACAGGAATGATTTTGATGGATGACTTTTAATTTAACAGGAAAGGTCACAAGCCACACAACCCGACACTGAAGAATCAATGCTCATTACATGTATTAGTTTAATTATTAGTTAAATGCCTTGTATAGTTTCATGTGGGACTTTTTTTTTTCCGCAGGCATCACAACCTTAAGTTTACAACGACAGAAATATGCAGCTATATAGCTAATGAAGTTGTAGTGTCTGTACAAAGATCAGATCTGCCAGCCTACTTTACAGTCTCCAAAATGCTTTTAACCTCCCGAACATGTAAATCACGAATCGGCTCTGGCAAGTTCGGGACCGATTGCCCCATTGGCACCTTTGTTACCTCGTTGAAGAAAAACAGAAGGATGCATAAATCGCTCCAGGGACTTCAAAGAGCCCCCTGGTGGGATTCAAGGCTGGCCCTGAACCCCAATATACAATATAAACTGTACCCCCCCTTTTTATGTATTTGGCATCTGGCGAGTTTGGTCTCACCGTAAAGCTGTCGTTATGCCCTAACTGAAAATGCATGTCACATTACTGTAAAATGTATTCTTTTATATGTAACGGTATTTTGAAGAAAATGTACTCAGATCTGACACGTCATAAACCATGCAAATTAGGTCATAAATGGAGACAAAGAAACAAGCTTGACCGCCAAAATTGCACCCTCATCATTGGCAGACGTACCCAAGGAGGCGTGTTGGTCTGTTGTCCTTAAAACACAATGACATGCATCTCTTCATTGCACAAGTTCTTTCTTTTGTCAAGCCTTCGTCATCCTTCATCACCTAGGAGACAGACTCTCTCTCTTTTTTATTTTCTGGTCATATTACGCTCAAGTAAAACCTTGTTTGAAAACCCCGCCGAAGAACACACCCGCCTGGAAAGGACCAAACCATGTGTACGGAAAACTCCTAAATAAAGGCGAGCAACCACAGCACCTGAACTAATGCAAGTACCGAATTTCTTTCCACGCGCTTTAAGCTCTGTGTAAACTGAAGTTTCCTTGCTGGCTCTCAAAAGTTTTAACCGTTTGTAATTTTGCCATTTCTTTGATCAACTCTGTTTTCTTGACTTTACTTTCGTTTATTCTATGTATGTTACGTGTTGTATCTTAGTCATATATTCGTAGTTCTTATCTATTAAATACATTATATTCATGCTCGATTGTTTCTGCTGCTCATTCAGAAAACCAAGTCACTTCTACGTTTGATTCTGCAAAACTGCTTTACGGTTTAATGCTAGAGGGAAGTTAATTCTCGTGGTTCTCATGATTTGAGCTAATTAATTAAATACCTGTAATTTCGCTACAAAGTCATTCATTTTCAATAAAATATATCAATTTAAAGGGGTCCTATTATGCTTTTCTACATGTTCAACACATTTTAGTGTGTAATAGTGTGTAAATAGTGCTGCAGTTTGAGAATGAAAATGTCTGCAAAGTTCAAATGCACAAAGTCACTCCAAAGGGAGTTATTCTCTATATCAGCAAACACAGTTTCTGAACTCCCTGAAACGCCTCCATTGTAGTCTTTAGTCACAATATTCCTAATTTCCGTCCAAGGCACATGCAAAATAAAGGGGTGGGCTCTGGTTGAGTTAGTTAGAAGTGTGTTGTTGGCCACACAATTAATGACAGAATTTTCATTTTTGGGTGAACTAACCCTTTAACTACCATAGTACAATGCATCGTTGAAGAAATCAACTAGCTAGTCACGACTGTTTCCCGAAATCGTATTGTCGTAAATTTGTCGTTTAACCATGTTGATTAATGATGCCACAAAGGTGGTGAAGTAATAACTTCATTTAATGAATCCGTTTAAGATCAAATTGTTCGTTGGAATTATGGTTTTTGTTGAACTATGTTGATAAAGACAGAACTTGCGACCATAGTTGGCTAACGATGCTTTTGGAAAACGCATCCCAGAGCGTTACTGACAGACTGGGAAATAAGGTGCTGCAACAGTGTCAAAAATAAGAAAAAATGCTAAGTCTTTGAAAAAGGGCATATGTCCTCTTTAAAGTGACATGAGAAATGGTTAGCGATGTGCTAGAAGCATTCAAAGTCACATACTTACATAAAGTCTCGTTCATGGAGGCTGTTTGGATTTATTTGTGGGATT
Source organism: Elopichthys bambusa (assembly GCA_037101425.1). Classification (NCBI taxonomy): domain Eukaryota; kingdom Metazoa; phylum Chordata; class Actinopteri; order Cypriniformes; family Xenocyprididae; genus Elopichthys; species Elopichthys bambusa. The sequence continues at coordinate 5,882,173 of CM074436.1, read as the reverse complement.
TCCACAATCAACTGTTCCTAATGTGGATGATTTCATTTCAGATATTTTGTCCTAAATGCTTTTGTTGTACAGGCATGTATATCTCTGGACATCTTCCTCTGTGAAATGGTAGCAGACATGCTTGCCAGTCCTCCGGAAAGTTTTGAAATATCAAAAGTGCCTGAGGGATGCAAAAAACACACAAGCTTCCCAGAAAATAAAAGATTATAGGACAAGACAACATAGTCAAAAAGAAAGAGTTTCTCCACAGGACAGGATTGGATATCTGGGACAGGCTGCCCCAGAACAGGCACCACAAACGTCAAGTTGTGTTTGTTTGAGGCTTCATTGCTGCACAAAACAGCATCAACCACCTTTGTTGAATATCGCTGGGAATTCTGCTAGCGTGAACTACCTTTCCGAGAGAACTCGATGTTCATCTGGATAGGACAAAGGCAGAAACAGTAGTGGAAAAAGCAAACTCGCTGGCCTGTGTCAGGCTATTCCATGACCCACAAACAAACTCTACTTCCTCGGACGACTCTTTCAGAGCTTTGTCCATTTCTCATGTCGAGACGAAGCGAGTCAGGCCACCCACTCCTGTAGATAAGCGCTCTCAACCGTCTCGCCGCCTGCCAGGGGAGATTACGCATGCAGCAATTGGCAGCGTGTTTGCAACACGAGCATGATTTCCAGAGAGCGTCAAAACTCAATCATCCCCCTTTGCGACGTCTGTCAGGCTGCAGCGCTCACCTGTCAACCTCAGTCACAGCAATCATCAATGACTTTTTGCTTGTAGAGAAGGGAAAGAATATAAAAGCTTAGGAATTGAATGAAGACACCCTCGGAAGCAGATCCGTGGAGATGCGCCCCACTATCGCAGTTATATGACCTGTCGTTCTCGTGCACAAATGAAGAATGACGCTGTTCGTATCGTGACTACATCGTTTTTCTATGCAGGTTGCAGAAATAAGTGTGTCGTCACAAGATTGATTCATATTGTAAGCAATAATATGCTAACAATACATTCCTGACAACATGCCAACGTGTTAAGGTTGAAATAACATGTAGGGTCAAGCAGGCCCTATTTCCATCTATTTGAACAACCGTATGAATTTGAATTGCACTCTTCTAACTAGACACTCAAATGCATGCTTCTCTCCAACGGCACCCACCAGGATGATGCAACTGCAGACAATATACAGTGATGTCTTCACCACGCTTTGACGATCCAGTGGGAAGGAAGTTAGTTATGCAATCAGCTGGACTCAAATCAACAGCTGGAAGACAGAAGCTGACATTATAAAGCAAAAGGTGATGTTTGTGTGCTACATGACTAACTACTGATATAATTAACAGGATACTGAACTTAGTCACATTAAAACAATTTTAAAGTCAAAAATCAAATAATTGTTTTATTTTGAAATATATGTTGATTTCATTAATTGTTTTTTTAAAAATTAATGAGTTTTCAATAACTAAAAAAAAAGAGACAGAAAACTAGACAGCTAGAATGATATAACGATGGATGGATGGATAGATAGATAGATAGATAGATAGATAGATAGATAGATAGATAGATAGATAGATAGATAGATAGATAGATAGATAGATAGATAGATAGATAGATAGATAGATAGATAGATAGATAGATAAATATAGAGCAAGAGATGGATGGATATAGATAGATGATAGACAGAAAGATAGAACGAACAAACGAAAGATGGACGGATGAATAGATAGATAGATAGATAGATAGATAGATAGATAGATAGATAGATAGAGAGCAAGAGATGGATGGATATAGATAAATAGATGAGAGATAGAAAGACAGAACGAACGAACGATAAAACGAATGAATGAATGAATGAACGAACAATATAGATAGATAGATAGATAGATAGATGGACAGAGAGACTGACAGTCAGATAAATAGATGGAGAGACAGACAGAAAGACAATAATCATATAATAATAGAACGATAGATAGAATGATAGAACGATAGACAGAATAGACAGATATAGACAGACAGATATAGACAGGCAGATAGAATGACAGCAAGATAGAATGATAGAACGATAGACTAATAGGATTAATATAATGACAACGACAGAAAGAATTATATAAAGATAGAAAAAATTATAGAATGACTGAACGATAGATAGAGAGATAGAATGAACGAACGAACGGACAATAGATAGAACGAACGAATGAACGAACGAACGAACAAACAATAGATAGAACGAACGGTAACGCTTTAACTAGTTGCTTATTAGCATGCGTATTACAAGAATATTAGCTGTTTATTAGTACGTATAAAGCACATATTAATGCCTTCTTCTGCATGACCTTATTCTACATTCTTAATCCTAGCCAATACCTAAACCTAACAACTACCTTACTAACTATTAATAAGCAGTAATTATGAGTTTATTGAGGGAAAAGTCGTAGTTAATAGTGAATACATGTTCCCTATACTAAAGTGTTACAGAACGAACGAACGAACGAACGAATGATAGATAGAATGATAGAACGAACGAACGAACAATAGATAGAACGAACTAATGAAAGATAGAATAATAAAATGATAGACAGGTAGAATGATAGATGGACAGAGAGACCAACAGACAGATAAATAGATGGAGAGACTGATAGATAGAATGATATAATGACAATGACAGAAATAATTATTTAAAGATAGAAACAATGATAGAATTACTGAACAATAGATAGATAGATAGATAGATAGATAGATAGATAGATAGATAGATAGATAGATAGATAGTTTTACGGATTCATATTCATAGGTCATATTTAAGAATTTTACTGTTCTAGTCATGAGTCAAAGGTAAATCAGATTACCTCAGGCTAAGATTCCAGCTTCATTGTTTATTCAGTTTAGTTTGACCCAGACAAAGTTCAGTTTATAAATGTGACACAAAGTTGAGACTTTCTGTATATGCCGAGGTAAAGTTTAACATGCTAATGCAGTGTGACTGCTCATAAAATATGTATTATATTTTGTTATCATATTTTTATGATGCTTATGTGACAGTGGGTATGAATACAATGCATATATTTACATGGTTTACATTTTCTCAAAGGAAATCTCATTAATTTGAATCTATCAGAATTTTAGAAGCCGGTTTGGGATTTTGTTCCTCGGCAAAACAATCTGAATAGAGATGAGCGAATAAAATCAATGTGGATCATTTACACCATGGTGACAAAAGATGCCACAGAGCTAAATCTTAATTAGTTGAAATAATGAGGCCAATACAGAATCCAATCCAATTAGAAGAGAAAAGTCTCTTGAAGCGAGGCCTCTCAGAGGGGCGATAAACACAACGGAACAACATTACGTTCCTCAGAGAAAAGAAAACTAAAACGTACAAGGACTTCAGCATCGCTGTCTATATTCCTGATAATGCTTAAATACACTGCCAATTAAAAGGACAAAACACTTGAACCAAATCATTGAAGGTTGTGCGAGAGAACATTGTGATGATGCCAACTAGCTGAGGCTAATTTTTTATAGCATGTTAACGTGAGCGCAACCGTTTCACCTTTAGAACAAATAAACACCGATGCCAAGGCACTATGTATCTTTATGCTGCTCAGTCAACAGATCTTCTAATAACATGCTGACAAGACAAATGATAATGATGTTGCAGTCATAAACAGCAGAGGTCGTTCATCCTGCTGGGGGGAGATAAACAGCTTAAATTTGCCCACAGTGGTTAAACTGGTTAGGTTGATCTGTTTTGGTGGTTCTAGAGGGGTTTTGGGTACTTGTCAGTTGGTCAGGCTGGGAAACCAGCTAGTTGAGCAGCTAAAACAGTTCATAGCTCAACAAAACATCTTTGGCTAATTTAATATTTTTTTTTTTTTTTTTTTCCAGCAGGCTCAAAACATGTGAGCAATGTTGCATTGTCTGAAGTTCATAAGCTCTGTATAAATATAATAATAAAATAATAATAAAAGAAAATAAAAAATATATATAATGAAATCAAATAAATTACATTTTGATATTAGTTCTGGTTCAGTTATTTATGGCAATAGATGGCCGAGCTGCTTAGCTTTTCTTAGTTATAGATACATGTTCCTCTGAAGTTCATAAAGTGTGTTACAAATCCTAGTGAGCTGCATACCTAGACAGCATTTTCCATAACGGAGAGTCTATTTACACTAAGTGCAAATAGCGTCCCTTTTTGGCAAATGCTATTTACACTGGCTCCGCCCATCAATGTCTGGTTGGGCCACTCAAGTTTTAAGAAAGACACACAGAATTAGTAGTGGCGAGTAAGACTTGCTGTTCTGGCTTTTTTAACGCGATCGACGCAGGTTCGAATCCACCTTCTATGTTATATGAAAATATTGTTGTGTTCTTATTTCAACTTATGTTCTAAAAGTGGAAATAAACTGCGAACGAGTGTTTTATAATATTAAAAATATTTATTGGGTAGGGTTAGGGGAAGGAGTAGGGAGGGTTTTTAGCATCCATTTACTAATTTTAATTAGGGATGCACAGATACCATTTTTTAAAGGACAGAGTACGAGTACCGATATTTTTTTTCTGGTACTTGCTGATACTTATACTTTTTCTTTTTTTGGGGGGGTGATCTGGCAATTTTCCAAGCACAACACAGTGAGACTAATTAATGTAGGACAGCTTCTTTATTATTACTCCAATGAAAAAAGTAATATTTTTTATGTGCTTGTCACAAACTTAAAGCACAAATTTCACAGTGTCCAATAACCTTCAAAGGGCATAATTACCAAAGTCATAATAAAAAACAAACATCAAGTCTTTTTTAACCTGCCTTTCAAAAAGTGCTAAACAGAACAAATGTTTATAACATAACACTGTGAACTGTATATATATATATATATATATATATATATATATATATATATATAGAACTGATCGCGTGCTGTCTGAGAGAACTGGGATCGCGTGCAAGAAAGAGAGAGAGAACAATAGATAAGAGAGTGCTTCTGGTCTGTGTCATTCAGCGTGATTTGCATGCAGTTTGCAATATGTTGGTTGTCATGATTCATTTTGAAGTATTTCCAAAACCCTGAGGCTGACATTGTTTCTGCTGCTGCCGTCGGTGTTTCTGTGCATGGACAAAAACATGTGAGGTATCGGTCTTTGGTATCAGGGTATTTTTGTACAAGTATGACATGAGCTTGGTATCGGGACCGATACATCCCTAATTTTAATAAATATAATCATTTACACTCTATGATATTATTGCATTCTGTTAATGTACAAAAATACTGAGGTGCCCTAACCCTATAGATAGCATCTAATTACTATTTACTCTTATTGCAAAGAACTGATACTTTAACATGGTGTAAATAGCATTTTCTTAGCGATATGCTATTTACACACGGTGTAAATAGAATCCATCTCTATTTTCACCTAGTGTAAATAGCATATCACTAAGAAAATGCTGCTATATTGTCACTTAGTGTAAATAGAATATATTGATATTTTCACTTAGTGTAAATAGCCGCTGCCTTTGAGTAATCATAGGCACAATGCTGGCATGAAAGTAGGCCAGTTCAACACTATGTTTCCTTCTGAGATACCAAGTTTTTGCCAAATATTAAGGCAGAGTTGCATGTTCAAAAGACAAGATGTGATGAGCTCATCTTTTCAATAAAAAGAAAAAGAGACCCAAAATGCAGATAAAGCAAGAGCTATAAAAATGATCATTTACAGTGTTTTTTAATTGCTAACACACTTTTGTCCAATCTGTAGTCACATTTTCAAAACTCTAAACACAATTAGCATAACACCCGTCTGTTGTGACCATACCATTAACACAATTCGTTAACTGTCGTTTTCACACAAAATGCAGTCAATTAACACATTTTCTTTGCATACAAGCTTACCCAGTACCAAAATCATGGATCTTACTGAACTTATTTACAAATGCTTAAACACAGCATGTCAGAAATGAAGACCCAATGTTCCAGTCTTTAAATATAGTATAAAACGTCTACTTCTGCAAAAACAGCAGCTCAAAAGTATTGAAAAATATATAAAACAAATACTGAAACAACTGATAAGCATTTTTTAATTAGCAGATCACTGAAATATTGAGAAATGGCAGATTCCAATCTCAGTTGGAGGCATATTAAGGTGTTGAAGTTCTTTTCATTACTTGGACATACAGTAAAATAGGACTCTTTTGAATTGTTCAATGTGCATGGAGAACAGAGAAGCAGAGAGAGAGAGAAAAAAAATGTCTGGGTGAGGGAGAGGAATAAATGAAGGAGGAGAGGAGTAGTTGGATCAGGACAAGGGAGAAGAAGAGTTAGAGGAGAGGAGGAAGAATGTGTGCTGGATTGCTTATCTCTGCCATGAATTAAAATAAATAAATAAATCTCTCAATTCCTTGTTTATATCTCACAATTCTGAGAAAAAAGTCAGAATTGTGTGATGTAAACTCACAATTGCAAGAAAAAAATTAGAATTGTCAGATAAAAAGTCACAATTTATACTTTTTTATTCTGTGATGAAGGAAAAACAAAAGCTTCCATAGTAACCAAAGGCCATGTATGTTGGATTTGTTGTTGGCAGAAATTTTATGTTTTCATTTTAGTAAAAGCTTCATATATAGTTGCTTTTACTACAACGATTCCAGTATCACTGTTCCTTTTACGCAGAATAAGCAGTTGCGCCATGGTGGATTCGCTATTTACATGGCAGAATTTGCAAGCGGAAAAACCGACGCTTCTCTAGCAAGGAAACAGATCTGCTTGTGCGCGAGGTTAAAGTGCGCGAGCAGACCATCTACAGGACAAGCTGGATTCTACCAAAGCATTTTTATCTTTATGTACACAATAATAGTCTTTTACATTGTAATCCTTTTATTTTTAATATTTGGCATGTTTGTGTGCTGCTGTGTGTCCCTGTGTGTGTGTAATAAGCAGAGTGTGCGTGCACCTATAGGCGCATATTACTAACACGCTCTTTTAATAACAAAAAATATTGCGCCATTGACTTTGGACCAGGTTTCAGATGGTCAATGGCGCAGTCTATTTCAGTTGCCTCAACTGTTATTAAATTTAACGCAAATCACATTTTTAGCTTGCAACATGCTAAACTGTAACTCTGCTGGAAAATGACATTGCTTTTACAGTAATATACAGTGCAAATATTGCACTGTTGTAGTGTTGTAGTTCATATCAAACACTGCCAGGAAAAATAAAACATGTAAAACAGCACAATTTTCTGTGGAAATATATATTTGACAAATTCCTGCTCATTTCTGTTCTCTTTCACAGGTTTTTGAACACTTAATACAGCAATCTGGGTTTAAATTAGACGTGTCCATAAATAAATAGGATAAAACATTTAATTCTCACAAACACGGCTGTGAAAGTTCACACATGGAAGAACTAGAAAGTGAAACAGCTGTTATAACCCACTATAACACACAACAGCTGTTAAAACATTGTTTCTGCAGATAAAGCACAAATTTATGATGTGAATATCTCACTTTCAATGAGACGTGCAGCTTAATTAAAAAGCTTTATCAGTACAATGGAGCCTTTTCAGAATAGTTTCACTCTATAGTTATCAAGACAGGTGAAAAGATATTTTAAAGGTGTTCCGATATTGCTCAGATGTTTCTCCTTCATACCTCACGAGTATTTTTTCATCAGTATGTTTCTGATTATTATTTTGTTTATTACAAATATGTTGGAAATTAACATTTATTAATAAGTTTAATAAATAATAATTAAATAATAAACTTTTATTAAACTGCTTATTAATAAATGTGAACATTTTTGTTGCCTCTAGTAATTATCTGTCCGATTTTTAATTTCCAACCCATTTTTGGTTTATTTTAAGTCAGCCATATAGTATTTTTTTAAACAATAGTTGAGTTAAATAAAGTTGCCCAGCAGGTTGGTCAAACATTTAACCCAATCGCTGGGTTTGTTTTTAACCCAGCATTTTTTTAGAATGTACTCTTGTGGGAATTTGATGAAAAATATTAATTTGAACACTTTGGTATTTTGGTAAATCTGAGCGCATTTAAGACATTGTTGAGATCTCTTATGAAACTGAGACGTGAGATTACTGGGATTTTTTCTCATGAGAAACATCTGAGGTGCAGAAGATTTCAGAAAAATCTCCATTTTCTTTTAGCTTAAGTTTGTTTTTAATCTTATATTTTATTTCAGCTACATCTCAATTTAAGTCACTATGAAATCAAAATGGACACTTTTAATTTTTTTATGGAATATTGCAGCATTTATTATAATCTGTGCTCATCATTATTGTTTTTAAATCATGTGCCTGATGATGTGTTTACTGGTGAGAGGGCAGGGCAACCTGTCACTCACATGAGATCCACCAATAGCAAACGCCCTACATTTGTTCTTGTTCCAGAAGCCGTTTCACTCAGATGTACGTCACAATAGAAAATACTTCTGTTTCATACTTTTACTTTTAGTTTACGATAATAACCCTGTATGTGACTTTTTGAGTCCAGGGATGAAGAATATGCACATCAAAGCCTGTGTGTTGACATTCTAAATATAATTTACTCACGTCTGGGAATATGTGCAGATCACTTTGAGCGGTCAGGTTTGTCCTTGGCTACCTGAAGGCTTCTCAGCCTTTTCAGAGCTAAAATTAACACCGCCCATAAAAGCAATGGTCTGTAAAAACACAAGCAAACAAAGGTCAGATAAATTAAAGATCAGGACTGGTAGTGTTGCCAGTGGTGCGTGTAAAGATGCTCAGGATGGAATGCAGAAGTTGCTCAGGTTATTCTGGGATACGGGATGCCATATGTGGGAATACTAGAACTCACTAACCCTCATGTAGCTGTTTGCAATGGAATACTAGCGTACTAAAATAGTATGTGTAAAACAGTAGCATGTCTGAATACATTTTCCAAAAACAGTAGGCGAAAAGCAACAGTGTGAAAAATAGTATGTGAAACGCAACATGCAACAATAATAGAAGTAACACTGTCACCAATAGCGTCTCATGGGTTTTAAAATAGAGGAGGCACACTAAATTCTAGTGGTCTGGGGATCCCCTGCCGATTATTATTATTATTATTAGCCTATTATTAGCTTAACTGCTTTAAATGGGCTTTTTGCTAATTTAGACAGAAAATTTAAAGAAAATGACATACAGCAAGACAATACAAATATAATTTCACTCATCTATCACTTGAAACAAACATCCATCCCTCCTTATATGTCTGTGTTAAGAGAGCATGTTGGGCCATTTAGTAAAGCTGGCTGCTGTAGCCTTTATATTTGCAACTTATCTTCCTTCATTTTTAATTTGTAGAATGTTTGAACGATAGCTTGGTAAATTTGTTGGCCATCAAATATTCAATATCGCTACTCTCCATAATTAAGATACTTGGTACATTATCAGCGCAGCAGTAACTTAGCAGTTCAAAACTAATATCACGTTATTCACGTAATTTACATTTCTACGATGATTGGTTGATATACCAAGGGTATATGGGCTAGCCTCCCCTGCGATGTATCTTTCCTCAACTCTCATAAGTGCTGAACGTAACACTCGGCTCATGTGCCTCCCCCTCCCCTTCTCTATCCTCTTAGCGGTTGTAATGAAATTGGCAGATTCGGCACGTTCGTGAAAGAACAGCGGTGCTTTCGATTTCAGTAACATGGTGTTATTACAATGAAATTACAAACAAAATGGTGAAATTACAAACAAAAAATACACAAATGAAACAAATAACTGGGAATTTTATTAACATTAAATCATCCTTTCTCCCATTTTCTCCTCAAAATTTTGTGTATGCTGTGCCTCCCCTGACGACCCGCCACTGACTGTCACATGAACTCATTGCATGCACGATCTCAATAGTGACTAGTTATCCGCAGAGAAATAAAAATGGCCTGTTTGCAAATGTATTCTAATTCGTTTAAAAACGTTTTGTGTGATGAGCACTGCGTTTTACTAACATTTTGAAAATACGAACATTTTCATGAATCTAAAATTTTACGTCAGAACGGCTTTACGAACGATTTACACAAAATGCTGTTTCAGTGTTTCATGAATGAGGCCCATTGTATTTGTAGACATGCAGACATTCGAAAAATATATAAGACATTTGCTCTGTCAGTTATTATTTATCTGAAAACAGAGGACCATTGACGCATGAACAAATTGAAACAATATTGAGATGTTGCACATTCCAGGCAGGCAAACAAAAACAAAAAAACAAACCCAGAACAAACAGTCTTCAGTTGTTGTTGTGAGTGTTGTGTAGTTTTGTCTTATGACATCTCATACAAATATGACTCTACGTAGCTCAGCTTACAGTCAGTTTGACAGACAGCTTTTAACCCGTACTTGTCTACATCCGTCACTAAAGCCTCCTGCTAGATCCTATTTCCAATCTTGAATAAAAAACAACAAAGGTTTGAAATAATTCACATGGTTGTCAGCTAGACAAGCAGGGGGCAGCATGCAATTTTACAACAGAGTTTGGTGGTGAATATTGTTTTAATTTTGGCATTGGGATGGTAATTAGTTTACTTTGGGAAAGTTGTCGTTGTGTAATATTCTACATGAAAGGTTAAAAACACGTCTTAAACACCAACTGCACTGTGACGATTACTTTGTCAAGCACGCAGCAGTATAGACTGCATAATTTATAAGAAACTGACAAGACGTTGTTTATAAAGTTTTTACATGAAAGGCTCCAAAAGTTGTTGCTGTTATCTTCCTAATTCCCCCAATCCTCGTCATGCATTACAATATGTTCGTGTCAGTCTACATGGGGGATGAGAATATAAGAGAAAAAAAAACAAAAAAGAAACTTCTGATGTGCAGTTTCATGAAATGAGGGTCTCAGAGCTCATACAGATTTTTAAATACAGTCGCTCTTTCATAGCTTAGGAGACAAAATAGGCTTCTAACTTATAGTGATTTCTAGTGATTGGCGATTTCAAAACACTGCTTCATGAAGCTTCGAAGCTTTACGAATCTTTTGTTTCGATTCAGTGGTCATAAGTGTCCCAAAATTTCAACGGTTGACCACTGGTGGCCGTGACTTTGGCAGTTGATACGCTCTCCGAACCACTGATTTGAAATAAAAGATTTGTAAAGCTTTGAAGCTTCATGAAGCAGTGTGTTTTGAAATCGCCCATCACTAGATATTGTTGAATAAAGTTGGTATTTTTTTATTTTTTTTGGCACACAAAAAGTATTCTCATTGCTTCATAACATTAAGGTTGAACCACTGTAGTCACATGAACTGTTTTAAATATGTCTTTAGTAGCTTTCTGGGCATCTGAAAGTGTTAATTGTCTTGCTGGCAATGCAGGCCTCACTGAAACATCGGATTTTATCAAAAAAGGTCTTGCGGGTGTAGAACGACATGAGGGTGAGTAATTAATGACAGTTAATTACTCAGACAAAATTAATTAATTATTAATTAAATCAATTATTTTGGGTGAACTAACCCTTTAAGAACTGAAAGGTTCTTTGGAGAACCAAAAATGGTTCTTCTATGGCATTGCTGTGAAAAAAGTGTATAAAATAAATGTGCAACGTTACTCAGATAAGTTTGGAAAATTTGATAAGAAATGTTGATGAGTTCATAATGAGATTTCTGACTTCATTGCAGACTTTGTATCTTGGTAAATCTAAGCACAGATCTTTTCAGAAACTCTAACATCTGAGAAGTTTTGCATTTCGCACACCATTTAATCTCATTGCAGTCTAGGAGAAACGATTGAGATATTAAGGAGATCTCGACGGGTTTCACTGACAGACGAGCATGTTTTGAGTGGTTCCAGGTGAGGCATGTAACAGTAACTACAAAGAACACATCATTTAGTCAATGACTCAACGGTTTACTAACAAGTAGTGAAGACATCCTGTTGATATGCATCGTTAAATCTTCACTCAACGATAGAAGAGAAGCTGAAAGCTACATGCTGATCTCTCTAATGTTTCATCTGAGTGTCACTTACACAACCGTCTCCACACTGATGTGATGCGGAGGGGAGTGATGCGTCTTTCAGCACATTAAAAGAGCAGGATGAAATGAAGCCATGCCGCGCTGTCATAAATGAGTAACGGTCCTGTTAGATAACGCCCCGTGGGCTCGACTTTAGTAGATGGAGCGCTGGTGATTTGTTCACAGAATATAACGACATGGATAGTTTCTCATTCGTAATTTTGTTAAAATTCTTTGTTTGTTTTATTTTATAATGCATCTGTCAAATAAACCATTAGTCGTGACTATTTCAACCTGTTTTAAAAAGAGGACAAAACAATAGCACTAAAGTCAGCTGTGTTAACTGTTAAATATAAACTGATATAACTAACTGCAAAAGGGTAAAGCATTAACTTTTTAATGCTTTCTAGCATCATTCTAGTGCACAAAAGTATTCACTTGTTTGCAATTTTTAATCCAATTTATGTAAACATGTTTTGGTAAAATGATTACAAGACTGATTAATAAAATAAAATAATCTAAAATGTGTAATTTTAGGAATTGTATTCATAATGCATTAACAAATGTTTGATATTACATGCAAATCCCACAGACTTGCATAAGCCATATATCTAGAGACCAGAATATTACAAAGACTTGATGATGGTCTTTTTGACTTATTGAACAACCATCTAGCAACCACCCACAACACCTTAGCAACAGTATAAATGCTCTAAAATTCACCCACAACACCTTAGCATTGTGGCGGTGAGTTTTGCATGAGCAAATTTTCTTCAGAACATGTTAAAATTGAGTTTGATTACAGAAAATTTTGGTTCCAAAACGCTATAAATCCATTTTGATTAATTTGAGTAAAAATGTGTTTTCTTTACCAAGATAAAAAAACTAAGTTTCAAACTTTCACATAGCATCTTTGTGTGCCTCATCTTCTTAATCTCCTCACGTAAATTATTACATTTCGATGACTTACATTTCTTCCCCACCGCAGAAACCACAGGTTCATCAATGCCGTCAAAATGATTAATTTTTCTGTTTTTGTTGATCACAAAGTAGATAAGGAAAACTAGGATGCCGGGTGTATTCAGAGCGCCGCCATTACTGTTTACAATGCGTGGAATGGTGCGCTGTGATTGGTTGAGCTGATATATCGCATTCTGCAGAGAAGGGAGAGTGGCGTTTGTCGCGTTTTGGAAAGAATGGGAGAAAACATGACAGAATAACACAATGGAAATCACATTTTGCGCAAAATGAATAACTTAACCAGATACAATACTGATTTTGGCGGAAACTCAATTTAAAAAAAAAAAAGGTGTTCATCGCGTTTTGGAACCAAACTCATATGGCTCCAGGGGGTTAATAAAGGCCTTCTGAGGCGAAGCGATGGGTTTTTGTAAGAAAAATATCCATATTTAAAACTTTATAAATTAAAATAACTAGCTTCCATACTGCTGTCAACTTGTGCCACAACAGTAACCCCCTGACAAGATGTATGACGTAGGATGTAAGGATGTCTCCCCATTCACAACCATTATAATGCATGGAAGAGAAAGGAAGAGATCTACAATTGTGTTCCTCTGAAAAAAGATAGTTATATACACCTAGGATGGCTTGAGGGTTAGTAAATCATGGAATAATTTTCATTTTTGGGTGAACTATCCCTTTAACTTCAAGCATCATTATAGTACACTAAAATTTTCACTACATAAAAATAATATCAGCTGCTTATATTCACTTAAACTAAAATATCATCTTGTCTTCAGCTTCTCAAGTCTTCAGAAATGGAGGACGAGCACAAAATCTGGTCTAGAAATGTAAGTAACTAGTCAACTAATGTTCAAGTGACCTCATAATCAAATTCCATGTCTTCAGTGTTCCAACATTTAGTGCTAATTTGTTTTTTGTTTTACAGATTCATGTCATTGGGACAGAGGAAGAGGAATGAAACACACCTTTGTTCTTTGTTTTTTACTTGGTCAGTGTTTCCATAAATCTTTCCTTAGAACATGGATCAGTAACCTTAGACAGTAAGAGAAGAGGTTTTGTTAGCACAAAAGCAAGAAAGATTAAGTTTGGTCTGTTTTTTTTGCTCTCAGAATAATACCATGATTTTGCATCTCACAGAAAATAATCAATCCAGCTTTTTTAACCCAACATGCATGGTCTTAATTAATAATATTAATATTAGGCCAGTTGAGTAATTAACAAATAAATAAAAAAATAAAAATAAAAGGCATGTCATGTGAAAAAAAAGGTTGCTGACCTCTATTTTAGGCCATCAAACTCCATGAGTACATGCATGAGGTAATGCATAGAGAAACATTGCCTGAACACCTCTTACGCAACAACAGTCTGACTTTGCACCTCTGGACTGACCTTGCTTTTGGCACAGACTCTCTCTTAGCGTCTGACCTTTCGCTTTATCCTTCATGTACCTCCCGCTCACCATCTGAACTAACTAAACTTTAAAGAAGACACAGTCTACAGCATCTTATAAATGTTAGTCAAGGTGTACCAAAACAGTCACAATTTAGCTGTATATGAGCATTTGAAAAAATCTGTTTGACTGAAGCATTTTGATTAATTTAAAATAAAAGGTTCAAATACACAAATTCACAAATAAGACATGACTTTGGATTGTGAGCAGGTTTTTCTAAACACAAGCTCTACCCAACAGCAGCCAATGAAGTATAACCAGAAAAAAATATTCTAGTACATATACACTACTGTTCAAAAGTCTGGAGATAGTCAAATGAATTAAGTCTAAAAAGAGTTGGAACAGAGCAAAAAACACATTCACATTTCCATGTTATGACCCCTTTAAAACAATGACAGCCAAAAAAACAGGTCACTTTCACACAATGACAATTCAATTAAAATGATAAAAAAACACAAAATTGCATTGCCAAAATAAAAGTTCTTAAAATGTTGCCCATTCAACACCAAAATTGGCAACTCAAGGCCAGTAGCCACTAGGAAACACGTCCATGGCAAATGTTCATAAACTTGCTCCTTATTTTCCTGTAGGAAACCACCTACAGTAGCTGCTTAGCATTCAGCAGTTCTGGCCGAGGCGTTCCCCATCACGTCCCTCACGATTTTTTTTCGTAATGAAGTTGGTGGACTTCAAAGCAGGCGTTTGAAACCACTTGCCTGTATGATGACGAAACCAGCTCATTAGCTGCTGCTTTGATAATAATCAAACAAGTTATTATAGTGTTAACCTCGTAACCCAACAATGAAACATGGTTTACCTAGAAGGAAGAGGAAACGTGATTATAAATCACACCTTTTCCACAGTTCGGAAATGCGATTCATTTTCCTGTATTAAAGAGAAGCCCAAGGCAGAACACATGCTGTTGAAGATAAGAAGATGCTTGATCAAAATGGATCTGTCTTATGAAAGGGCATCTCTGGCCAACGAAGTGTTTCCAGGGAAAGCTAATAACTGTTCCTTTTCTTCAGCAGGAAATCTTTTGATAAGTGTGATTACATGTGAACTGCTTGAATACTGTTTGAACAATAGGCTGGTGCTAAAACGTTGATATTTTCTGTAATCAAACTCAATTTTAACATGTTCTGAAGAAAATTTGCTCATGCAAAACTCACCGCCACAATGCTAAGGTGTTGTGGGTGAATTTTAGAGCATTTATACTGTTGCTAAGGTGTTGTGGGTGGTTGCTAGATGGTTGTTCAATAAGTCAAAAAGACCATCATCAAGTCTTTGTAATATTCTGGTCTCTAGATATATGGCTTATGCAAGTCTGTGGGATTTGCATGTAATATCAAATCACACTTCCAGTCGCTTACTAATAACTAACATCACACCAAACAAATGTATGGTTTGAGGCAGTGTTGTGATCATGAACTAAAAATAAACTAAAGCTATTAAAACATTTTGGTTAATTGAAATAAAATATATAAAAACCCTTTTATTTCAGCTAGTTGCATTACTAAAACTAAAATAAAATTAAAATCTAAATAGACATTAAAAAAACTAATAAAACAGACAACAAAATGACTAAAATTACAGTATTAACTGGAATAACATAGCACATAAAAACTTAACACTTTTTGTTTTACAAAACAATTGTAATTATTCACAATTGTTTTATTTTAGCCACTTGCCACTGCAACATTTAGTTTAGTTTGATTTGAAGTTCTAAAATTACAAAAACTAAAAATTAAATTAAAATTAAATTAATAATAACTAAATAGACATAAAAAACTAATAAAAATCAACAAAACTTAAACTAAAATTACAATTAAACAGAAAACAAAAATAAAAACGAATTCAAATATTAATAAATACTATATTAATGACATTCATCCGCCCACCAGAGGGAGCCATCACCAGAATTCTAATTCCACTTTCTGTGTCACTACTAAATCACTTCCTGTTTGTAATATATTTATACTAGGAGGCTGTTGAATGCTCTAATCTGATTGGTTGATGAATGTTCTAAGGTGTGCAATTATTTTCAGGGAAACGCACGGCTAAATTAGTTCTAGGCAGGTATTGACAACATTACAGTTCCATATTACTCCGCCAAATGATTTTAGTTATTTCAAAAGGTCCATACAGCCTACAGCCGCAAAAAGAAACAAAACCCACAATGACACCAACCAAGCAAATAAATATAGTAAACAACAGGATAAAAACAACAAATAATTGTCATGGTTTTTGCCACAAAATACGTTTTATTGTGTCCTGAAAGCGCATACTCTCTCCTGCTCTCTCACTCTCTTTCAAAAGTACACACGTACTGTATAGTATGGACACACACTCGCACAGAAACGTGTTGTCCGCTCTGCTCTGATGAATTAATCAGTAAAATAGTTTAGTATCTTAAAAGCTACATGACATTTCTCTCCAGCGAGGTAATAACTGTGCAGTTCTTGAGGTAGATAAACTTACAGTTTTACTATTAGTAGAGACACTGGTGTTGTGAGTGACGAACAGACTGAGGTAGGCTAATTCACATATGCTCTCTCTCTCTATCAACTGCGTTAATAACTGTATCAACTGTATTACTCTGCTATCAAGGCTCAAGCCTCCGTTACTAGTTCTGAAATGATGTTTTGGAATTAGCAATGAAGGCTTGGGATGAGATGCGTAAGAAATTAGTCCCACACACCTGACAAATGTCTTAAAAATGCAATATCTGTCTTGACACACAGTGTCTTGACCGTAGTATAAGTGGAATATAAGTGGAATAATTGATTCCGGATCGTTGAATTATTAGAGAATAATGCACACCCGAGGTGGTAATGCAGCCACGACACGAAGCAGGCCTGTTGTCAATTATTCCTTACTTAAACCATGCACTCAGAAGCCATCTTTGCGAAATATTGCCAGTTTACCTGCATACCAAGTGTTTCCATGAATACTATTTCTCGTTTTTCTGGATTACAGTTTTTGGATTTGTTTGCTGTTGGACTGCCTATTTGGGTTTCTTGATTTCTGCCTGGACATTGATTATGACATCCTGTTTAACGTTTGTTGTAAACTCCAGCAAATGGATTCTAAAACAATACATAGCATGTGAAATCTCTAACTCTGCACTAAAGATAGGAAGAATGCTGATGCCTACCTTAAAAACACCCTTATAAAATTTCATTAGATAATTTAGATCAAATATAAATGATCACAATCAAATGGCACATAAACTTTATCAGACATATGTTCTGTAAGGCAAGTCATTAGGGGTCTTTGACTCTTTAGTCCAACATTTCACCTCCAACTAGTGAATTAAATAAATACATAATAGAAATGAATATAACAGTGATGTTCAAATGGTCCACGCAGCTTCACTGATTAGATGATCTGATTTTGCCTGTAGCACTTTGTGTGAACGCTTTTATGTCGTTATGTGTCAACTAAAAACATAAAGAAAGCATTTTTCGTTTTTTCACCATAGCTAGCTGTTGAAATCTGAATCTGATGCAACCTGAGAAACAGCAGGGCTATTCCTAAAGCCCGGACTGAAGGGAAAACCCAAGACAATAAGGGCTTTCAAGTGTTGTCAGATACTGTTCTTACTTCGCTTCTGTTGGCAAGCGCAGCTTCCTCACTGTCAGCGTCTGACCTTCTCTTAGCGCGGCCCATCAGGCAAAGAGCGGAGAGAGAGCAGATGGTTCTGGAAGGTCCCTCAGGGACATCTTCATATACTGTATATGAAGCTATTAAAACCAGCGGGCTGAGGAGGAGAGGATTGTTTCGAAATGATATAGCTCATTTATTTTGTTTGTGTAGATGTCTGGCAAAAATGCTAATGAGCAAGTGCTAACCAATAATAAACAACTGTTTATCTGATGGGGTCTGTTGCTGCATTTGAGTGAGGATGGAAAACTAAAGTCACACCTGTAAAAATGGCGGTGCTGATCATAAAACAAATGTATATGTTTGTACCAACACAGATTTACGTAATTTTATTATAAAATGCATCCCATCTGTTTCTCATGGTGGAATACGGGACGAGTGGGCAATATGACCATATGAGAAATTTTATTTCACAATATATATATATATATATATATATATATATATATATATATATACACACACATTTATGTAACATCTTTTGTTGTTTTATTAACATTGATGACAGACAAATATTTAATTAGGCTACTGTCCCTTTAAGACCGAATCCATGGATGTAATATACTGACACATCCTGTTTTCACCCACCTGTTTACATCCACTTAAGCCATAACCGACTGTATTTATGTGAGATAATCCACACGATAGACATTTTGACAACTATGTGTCCATTTGACCCATCAGGCGCCAGGAGAACTGATCGCGCTTCTGGTCTGTGTCATTCAGTGCAATTCCGCCTATCCCGCCTTCCCTTATCGATAACGAACTGTGTTTGGATGGTAATTTTGTTCTATGACGAATTGATTGGGCTGTTTTTGCGTGACAGAACACTACTACTACTACTCGTTCTATAATCACCCAGTTGTAACGAAATTTTTGAAAAAGATGAAATACGGGACAAAACGGGATTTTTTCTTAATAAGTCGGGAGACTAAAAATAGAGCTGAAATACGGGACTGTCCCAGGAAAAACGGGACGTCTGGCCACCCTACATCTGATGGTACATCATACTACAGTAATTACATTTGTGCACAAATGTTTCGTTAAACTTTATTTTAAGATGCCAGTATTACAGTGTAATTATACATTTAAGTACTGAGTAATGACAATTACATACATGTAAGTACATACTTAGGGTTAGGACGAGGGTTTGGTTTAGGGTTAATTGCATGTAATTATATGTAATATATGTAACAATGACACTGTAAAATAAAGTGTTATCAAATGTTATATATATATATATGATGTTAGTGTTAAATTTTTTTATTTAAATATACTTTTTTTGTGATTTTTTTTTTTGTTTGTTTTGTGATCATATGCACAGAGAGCTGTTACAGGAGCACAAACCCTGGGGAACCCTGGCCTGAATAAATGTAAAAGCCTTACTCGCCCGAAAAACTCTTGGCAGTGAAGAAGCTTGATATAGGAACCAAACCAACATACTAGATCTGAATTTTGATTTGAATTAAATCAAGGGCTAAAACAGCAGAGAAGGGCTACTCTACAAGAAATTCACTTTTTGGTGCCTTATCAACAAAAGCGTCACGTTGAAGCTGTTGAATGAAGTTGGAAAGGCCTTTTGAGAGGAGTGAAAAATGCCTACAGCCAAAACAACCATGCAAGGCGAAAGGAAATCACGCTCCGTTTTTTAAAGTGTTTATTGCCATTCTCTAATGTGTCCATGCATTAGTCAGTAAGGAATACATTGCTCCAATAATTACCCAGAAAAAGGGATACGGAATGGAAAACGAATGGTTGCGTTCATTAGCAGTAACCAAACGCAGTCTTGCGCCGTTTCTTTGGGAATGCTGATTTTTAAAACATAATCACCTCATTCATTTGCACCGCGGACACGTTTCAGCGCCTGATCAAGTATTCCGAGTTGGTCATGGTTTGTAGGGAAATTCAAAGGGCATTAGCTCAAAGTGACTGCATCCAGAAAGCAAAACAAAGGGGGCAGCATATTTATCCCTGTGGTATTCCAGGCTGTGTTGTCCCAGACACAGTGAAGTTTCCAGCTGTGAAGAAGCCATCTGTTCGCCTCTCCTTCATTTTAATTAGCAGTGGTTCTTTCCTTTATCAGCGCACGCCTGACTTTCTCTCTTGAGTCTCGGAACGCAGGATTATGACAAACAGGTCATGCGATCCATTGAGGCTTCCATACAAACACAGATTAATATTTCAACACCCCTAATTGTGTCGTCAATGGAAATGGAAAGGACACGCTCACCTTTTGTCCTAATTTGTATTAATGATGTTTATGCCATTCAATGCATTATTTTGTGGAGTGCAACAACTGTTTGATTTAAATGATCTGATGTGCCATATTACAATGTACTTGTGAATATCTCCTTTTGAAGTATGCAGGGCAGAAAAACCATATGTAGAAAAGGACAATTCGAAAAGTTCACCATTTTGCTCAGACTCAACTGGTGGGTTGCAGCCTAAAAATTTGTCACAGGTTTGTTCCAATCGTGTACAGTAATGAAAAACAATAGCAAAACACATTTTGGCACTTTGCAGTCATGTTCATGACCCTAAATGAGTTGCAAAAAGTGAAAGAAAAACAGGTTAACCAAATAGGCTAAAATTATCTGCAGCAAAATAAGTACACTCATCAACTTTTAAAAGGCAAGAGAAAAAACATTCCATATCTCTTGTTGATATCAATAGCCAATTAAATCCTATTGCATTGTTTGGTCATGGCTTAATGGTTGGAGAGTCAGACTGGTAACCTGAAGGCTGAGGGTTCAATTCTCAATACCGGCAGGAAATGACTGAGGTGCTCTTGAGCAAGGCACCTAACCCCTGATCTCTCCCCGGTCACTGCAGCAGCAAAAACAAATGGCTGCCCACTGCTCCAGGTATGTGTGTCCATGGTTTGCAGTGTGTGTATGTGTGTTTACTACTCACTACCCCTAATTAGTGTTGTCAAAGGTACCAAGTCGGCACTGAAATTTTAAAAATGTGACACTTTGAACGCTGTTGAACAGATTTGTAAACACCTCTGATTGGCCAGTGTGTTCACGAGCTCATCAGATATGTCTGTGATTGGCTACAATGACTACAACACTTCAAAAACATGTTGTAAATAGTCATCAATGACGCTCTTCACCGAGCGCTTACACAGATACACAATGGGAGCCCAAAGCAGGAAAATATGAGTATATGATTGGTTTAAAAGCTGCTTTCAAACACTCCCACTTTCAAAACGCTTTCAAATTCAAACACTTCCGTGTGCGTTCAAACACACCAATACGTTGATCATTGTAGCCAATTACAGACATATATGTTGAGCGTGTGAACGCAATGGCCAATCAGAGGTGTTTATGAATCCGCTCAACAGCGCTCATCGGTACTTTTGACAACACTACTCCTAATGTGTGTGCACTAACTTGGATCACTTTCACTTAAATTAGTCTCTCTGATTTATCCTTATTCCATGGTTACTGTAGTCAGCTGGATCCGGGCCATATCCAGATCTGATGAGGGCTTTTCACACTGTGCTTAACCCTGTGTTTACATGTGTTTGCATGTGTTTAGAATGATGATAACCCGTATCATCATTCTAAACACATGCTTTTAACCCTGGGTAAAGGAGCATTTCACAGTTGTAATTTAGAAGCGGGGTTAGCACCGCTTTTTACCCGGGGTAATAAAAAAAAGCAGGGTTAGCACCGCTTGTATGGTGTTAACCCCGCATTGCGGTGCCAAACTTGTACAGTGTGAAACGATGCAGTGTTAGAATGTTACAGCTAGACGCCTAGCAACAGACAATCAATCATACACTCATATTTGCCTGCTTTGGACAGTCACGTAAACAATGCGCTTTGTATAGAAACAGTAAATTCAGCGTTTGAAACAGTAAAATCCGCATTTGAGTATGTGCAATGCTAGAGCTATGTAAACAGGTCGTGTGCTGCGTTTATCCAATCAATGACACTGACACCACAAATATGCAAATAAGAACATTAACCCAGGGTTTAGGAATGTACAATATGAAACATCTGCTTATGAATACCCAGGATTAATTATTAACCCTGGGTAAATTATAAGCAGTGTGAAACGTGAAACTCGTCGACATGTCAGCCATCGGCACAGATCCTCAGCAAAGACCACAAGGATCAGACAAGTCCTCTGCATAGACCCTATGGCCAGATTTCAAGTATTTGTACAGTACAGCACAAATACTTTGCTAATATTTTGCCCAGAGTTTGCCTTGTAAACCACACTTCTGCAATTATGCATTTACAAAATTATGAATTTTTGTATGCATCCTCCTCCCAACCACATGCACTGTTAACATGTCAAGGTGCTCCTCACCTGAGAGGGTCGAATGACATGCATTCCAATAGGTTGTGATGTTAGCATGATGCTTAGACAAATACAGTAGATGTTTTCTACCCATATGTTTCAGTAATGAAATTACTTATATTTTAAAACGGTATTTACCTCAATGCTTTCCAATATCTTGGTTAAACAATTTCAACTGAGCTTATCGAAATGCATTATTGTATTGTCTTATCTGAAATAGATACAGTTCTGTCCACTGTCAGAAAAAACTGAGAGTTACACAATATAAAATAAAGAGCAATATTTACCCATATACTTTTACAAAAATATTTCTATGCTTGCAAGACTTTGGTATCTGTATTTTGAATTGAATGGACAGTTTCAATTGATTCACGTAAATGGTTGCATTTTTGCATCTGTTTAGATACAATATAAAGATTGCAAAACTAATGGCGGTCTTTATGAAACTGGATGGCCAAAAAAACACTGCAATATTATCATCATTTTATATCTCCAACAAAATCATTGCAGATGTTTCATCTATTAAGGATTAAAAGGATTCTAACATAATTTGCGAATAACTTGCTCGCACTGCCATGTTTGAACAGCAGGCTGGTTTGGTCTCAGTGTGGTACATCATGCTGAGATTAAAAGGGCTCTTAGAGGCCCTTACAAAAAGATTGCCCATCAGTCTGGGAAAGGTTTTCCAAGTCGTTTTGTAGTCAGTCCACTCTACTTCAAATTTTCAACCATTAGCAATTTAGACAGACCATCCCACCAAATTTAGCCAGAGAGCTAAAAAATAGCTGCGGGAAGGCTGTGCTTACAATAGCATACTACTCATACAAATCTTCAATCATCCTATTCATACAACAGCATGCAGAGCAGCTCAAATACATGTCACACACTTGATATAAAAAATGGTGACATCCATAACCAGAAAGGCATTGCAGCTAAAATGCATCCAATCAAGGCATGAGTTCATCAGTCAAATCTTCATTAATTGATAGCATCCGTGTATGTTTTTATACTTTATCGCACAATGCAATGCACTCGACTTGACCAGTGCTATGATATTTATACATTGCAGTTTGAAAAATGCAAAATAACTCCATCTATCTAAGATGACTGGACGCCACTCACTGAATTACAAATGCAGCATTTTGCATACCATTTCATACTATTTTCAAAACATAACAGGCAGCATCCCATTCTGAATAGGAGGCAGCGTTCCATTTCGAACATGACCAAGGTCTTAAAGAACCCCAGGATAATATAAAATGGATTTATAAGCAAGCCTTGCCTCAGTTAATGTCAAATTGCATGAATCAACCATCCAAAAAGAGACTTCATAACTTTGCCCAAGATGCAAGGTCAGACTCAAAGAATATAGATACACAACTGGAGTGTGTCGAACAACACCTAAGATCAGATCAAGACTCAATGTGCTCTGAATATATAAGGCAAAGAAATTAGTTTAACAACAATGGTATGTCATGTTTAGCAAAAACAAAAGCTATAAGTGGACAGTGCAATGAAACAAAGACCTCAAACAAGCTGATGGGGCTCAAAAGGCCAAAGCTTAAGGGTAATGGTCTGAGGCCTGGTTTCACAGACAGACTTAGATTAAGCCAGGATTAGGTCTTAGTTCAGTTATGACATTTAAGTAGCTTTTATAAACATGCCTTAGAAAAAAAAAAAAAAAAAAAACATTACTGATGTGCATTTTGAGACAAAACAATGGCAGTGGAATATATTAAAATATGTCAGTGCAAGTTGCTTTTAGTTGAAACAACTCAAACATAAATTTTAGTCTGGGACTAGACTTAAGCCTTGTCTGTGAAACCGGAGGAATTCATGTTATTCGAAGAGCATCCCTCTGCCACCCCGTTCCTCACTCTCAGCTGGGATACAGGGCGAACTCTGGGTTTGAGCTAAATAAATTCCAAGCTCAGAGTTTGGGCTAAATAAATTCCAAATAAATTTCAAGATCAGAGCCCTCGATCCCCTTGGACAGCACGCCAAATACGCTTATATATATATATATATATATATATATATGACTCTTAGCTTAAGACTTCTCTCTATTCCTTAGTAAAAGTTTGTCTCAGCAGCTTGGTAAATAGGTTTTAAGAGAAAACTCTTAGCTATAAGTGGTAAGATAAAATGTTTTGTGAATACGGCCCCAGATCTAGGGTTTGGGATTTGAACAAAACACCTACAGTATGTATTAAACTTTGGTGTCAAACCCATTCTACACGGTCTGTGCCACTTCAAATCATACTTTTCTAACAGATCAGACTTAACCTGAATTGAAGGTGTGACCTAATCCATCTAGAAACCAGAATATCACCAGAAGATGTTAGGGTGGACTCTTTTCACTTGAAACAGCAACCACAATGTGCTAAAAAAAACAATTAAAACACTTTCGCAATGAACTTTGCACAGGAAAATACAGTACAATCCACATTTTCTTCACAAGAAAGAAAATTTTGAAATCTACTTGTCTTTGTTATCTTTTAAACCAAACAGCAAGCACATGCAAATGTCTGCAATTTAGACTTTAAACTATTTTTACTGCTTCTGCAAGTTCCTGCATATTAGTCTTTGATGTGTTTCACTTTCTGTGTGTACCTGATAATAAATAGTGAAATGCAGCCAGCGTCTCTCTCCCATGCATGCTGTTTGAGTCCTGCTGATTTGGGCTCCTGAACGCACAGCACGGCCCACCAAGGTGCAGCTTATCAGTGCAACAGGATTCAGGTCTGGGAGTCTGTGGCCCCTCGCTGAACTTCCCATCCTTCCAGCCTCTGTGTGAAGTCCCACAGACAGCATGACAAATACAGCCTGTCAGTCAAGAACCTCTCTACTAACTCTGAGATGCACCCAGCTAGTGGGCATAACAAATAAGAACAAATATGCCTAGGGTGCATCATCAAACGAGTACTCTGATTTTTTTATTTTTATTATTATTTTTTTTGGTTGCAATAAATAATGCATCCCATAGCACCCAACATGTGATGTGTCCAAGTTTGTTGTTATGAAGTTTACTTGTAGGCAGGGCTCTGAACCGGTTCAAGGAACGAAAACGAAAACGAACGAAATTTTGACCGGAACATAACCAGAAACGGAAACGAAATCAAATTTAATCGTTCTGAACAGAAACGCTAATTTGAAATGTCCATTAACCGGTTAATAACGTTATTTTATCGTTCTGTTTAATATTTTGATTTGGCAGTCAACCAATCACGAAATCAAATAGGACAGCCTATGCAAATGTTACGCTGACGCATCCAAAGTAAGTGAAATGCCTATGCTCAAGTTCTAAATTGTGTGAAATGCCCACGCTAACACGCTCAGGCTCAGCTGTCAAATCATGATCATAGGTTAGGTAAGTCACAATGGCAATGCCCTGGCGTTAGTTTTTCCGATGATATGTCACCAACCGTCAAGCATTAGGCCTACATTTAAGTGAAAATAAATGTCAAGTAATATGCAGCTTGTTGTGCGTTTTGAAAGCAGCGAAAATGGCAGGATATGTAGAAGAACATAAGTTCACCTAATGTCACATCACGCATCTGCAGCGCTTCTGTGAACACAGAAAATAGAATAAAACAATAGGCCTACATAACACATATAAAATAAAAGGGAATAGGCCTATAGGCTACGCGGAATATTTCACTTAAATAATTAGGTATATTAACAAAACGAAAGTGGTTCATTGTAGCGCACTCCAAAGATAGGAAAGGAAACAGCCATTCTGTTTGTTTTCGTTATTTCAGTGTCTTTTGTAAATGTATGAATTATGTCTTGCTTTTACCTGTATGACCATAAATTACGGAGTACAGTTTACTGTCTTAGAAGGAAAAAAAAATCCAGTGGTCGCGCTGGCGCCTCACACACACACACACACACACACACACACACACACACACACACACACACACACACATACACATTCTTGCATTGCTTACTTGATATCGCAGCTGTTAAATATTAAAAGAAAATATAGTAAACCAAACATATAAAACGTTACACTGCTCAATTCAATTCTGCAATAGGCCTACAATCTGCCGTTTACCACCCGTGACCACCGCCTGACTGTGCTGTTATGTGAAGGATGATGTCGATACTGCGAGTGAAATATAAAGCTTACATAGCCAAATAAGTAGTTTAGCATTCGTCTCGAAAATGGAAACAGTTGGATTCATGCCGAATGAGAAAGGTAGGCTTCAGATTCACTTTAAATGAATTCATTTTGCATCTTATTTAGTTTTATAAATAAACCTGTTTCTTGCCTTAATAGCAATAGAAGCTGGAATGGCATTTAAAAAAAAAAAAAAGTTTTGTCTTGAGGTTTATTTAGCCTGAATAGGCCAACTGTTAACTTTAGATGTTTTGTGGTAAAATAAAACAGGGCAGTTTTGTTCATAATTTATGTTTACAAACATTATAAACAAAGCTATATAGGCTATTTGTAAACATTACTTTATTTAGCTACCGATAAATTACATTATTTCTGAATAATAATGCTGTTCCAGGCAGGTTTTTGAGCCCATAACTCACGACTTCAAACCACGACTCACGACTTTGTAGCGTTCCAGGCAAGTCATGCCAAACTGCCTGAGTATAAACAAACCAGCATGGCGGACCATATGGGGCTTATGCTCATTAACAATTATTTCTATCGCCCTGTAGGGGCTGCCGTTGTTGTTTCGCGGGTTATGTGACGTCAGAACCCGTAACTGGGAGTACATTGATCTAGTACGAGCTCAGGGGTGGGAAGTCAGGGGTTTGACTGCTGTTCAGTGCACTTTCACGGGTAGAAGGTTGGACAAAAACACGGGTTATGGGTTGCCTGGAACGCAGCATAAAATGCGACATATATGATACTTATCTTTTTTCCTCATAGCATCGGTATTTTTATCCATGCAGCAAACATTTTAAGATACCTTGAAAAAATACTTTAATTTATAAACCGTTGTTTTTCATTTTGTTTTGGTTTACATTATGACAGAATCTTGTTATAAAGATAATTGTAGATTATCTGTAGATTGTCTTAGCCAAGACGGCAAATATTCTTTGTTTTTTAATAAATAAAATGCTGTACAATTACTACTACTATTATTATTAAGTAGGCTACATGCAAAAAAAAAAAAAATAAATAAATAAAATTTTTTTTTAAAAATAACGTTTTTAACCGTTATTTTTTTCTGATCAAACCGATTCAGAAGGAACGCTGGAACAGAAACGTTAAAATACCGATTCTGCTTGGAGTGAAACGATTGAATTTATTATTATTATTGTTTTTTTAGCTTTTAAGCCCTGCTTGTAGGGTATACCAATGGGTAGCCTAAATTTGTTGCTTGTTGTGGCAGTAGCCTATGTTATGTCGACCTTTCTCTTTCTCAACGTTTCAGCTTATTATAAGTTAAATAAATTATTTAAATTTTATTATGAGTTTTTTAACAATAAATGCCGTTTTGGCGCTCTTTTTTGAGTGACAGTTCGCTTCAGCCTCTTGCCCGCCTCAGTTACTTTAAACTAAAGGGTAGCACAGAGCACACGTCGACTGATGTTCTCCACATCTTTACTACAGATTAAAGCAGGAAGCAAACACGAACGAACACCAGAAAGGTACTATGTTAAAAGATGCAATACAACTTACTGAAATATATCACCTCTTATGTAATCTCTCAAATCAGTGTTTCAAAAGCGGAAAGAAGTGAAAAAATACAGCTTGTGAACAACATCAACTGACGTTATATTTACCTCAGGAAAGCCATTTAATGTTCATAGCTTGCTAGTTAGCTAGAAAAAAAGATTGATTGACAGGCCGGTTTACGGTGAGGCAGAGCGCAATTTTATGACGTGGTAGTATGTAAATATTGCTTGCCCTTATGCTATACACACATCTATATATGAGTATACCTTTTCTTTCAAAAAGTGTACAATGGGTGGGTTTTGTAGTCACTTCAGTAGGCGGCGACAAGCGACTGACATGAGTAGGCTATTGACTGATTTATTCAAACGATTCGTTCAAAAATGCTGATTCATTCAGGAATTAAACAATTGACATGCTTAATTCAGAACCACATACTGGTCTTGCTAATTCTGCAATAGAAATATATGGTACCTTACTATTTATGCAAAGACATAGGCTACAAAACACCCCACAATGCAACAGACTTTGCACCTAAAACAAACTACAGACAGTGATGCACAAAAGAAGGTTTGTTCTAGGTGTATTAAGTATATAAAAAGAATAAACTAGTCTTGTACATTCCACAATTTAGCCTAAAGGGTCAAACTGTCTTTTTCTGTTGTCCACAGTAGGAGTTGCTCCAGACTACATGAACATATAATAGATGCTACTGATACTGTGAATACTAAGGAAGTTTAAAAGCAGGTAAGTTTTCATAACATGTAGTCACAGGATATTAGGTGAGCATGTTCCTTCAATCTTATTAACAGCTCAAACTACTGTTTGAAAGGCTTAATGTTGCACTTTGCATACTTTTGCATACCACATGCTATTTTTAAAAATTTTTTTATTATTAAATAGAAGGAATTTTTCCATCATTAATAATAATACTGAAATTATGACATTTTTAAATACAATTTTCAACCTTTTTTGGTCATCTCTATCATTATTAGTATTCATAACATGAAACCTTGACAGATTCAGACAAAAAATAATAAACTGCCAAAGAATGATGGCAGATATAGTAACGTGTTGCATACACAAAGATGTGCAAAATAGTCTAGGATGAAACGTTCATAAAACTGAAACTGGGAATGTCTTTTCAGATGGTGTTCTGTTTGACAGCAGAATATCCATTCAATGTCATTTCAATAAGCTGAGTTGATACAGTGTCATAGTCAGAGATGAGAAATATGCATATTACATATGTATACTTAATGGCTGTGGTGGAATAGATATTGGAATGGAAAGGAATGGGAAAGAATTGGCTGATGTATAACCTCTGTCACCTCTCAAAAGGTGATGATAATTACATTTCCCTCCAAGCGTTTATCATTGAACTTTAGTGAGAAATGATTTAAGGAGATAAAACTGACTTTTAAAAAAAAAAAACAGACACTTTAGAAAGTAGATGCATTATATGTAAAATATCAGTGGTCTTTCAGTCTGAGGTATTTAATAAGCACTTGTTCATGTCTGTCTAAATTCATTGCATTTGGTTTATTAAATTTTAGAAGCTTTCCACATATTGAGGCCTATTGAATTCTGCGAGGCTGTGGGTGTCAGATGTACAGTTATTTTAATAGGTTGGGGTTAGGATTTAAGATTAATGTACCTTCAATCGTTCAGCTGATGAACATTTTCCAGTGGACAAAAAACTGGGTTGTGAAAGCAAGATGTGACCTTAAGACTACAAGGTTTGTGTCTTACAATAAAATGTAATAATAGGTCAGAGCACTTTTTGTTTTGTTCTTGGTGTGAACAGGCCTTTACAGGTGCATTATGAGTCTTCACTTCGTTCACCACAACAATCATTTCCACTTTATTTTGGTTCCTTTTCCATCCTGTTTACAAAGTAAAGGCCCCAATATACTTCAAACGAAATCGAAGATAGAACTGATTTCAAACAAAATCAGGCCAAAACGAAGTTTGATTTGGGAGCTCAAAACGGCTTGCCCTGACGATAACATAATAGGAGGTGCACGCTGAGGCTCCGCCTTCTTTCATGCAGAACTCTTCTCTGACTCATTTCTTCTGTTGAGTCCGTCGAAGTAAGATCTCCGCAGGTGAAAACATGAACACACTGGATAGCTGCTTTATAGTAGACGATGAAGCTTTCATGTTTGATATTGTAAAGCTGTTTGCTTTTAAGCAATCTATTGAATAAAATGGCATATAAATAAACATGACGTGACTTGACTGGAGTGCTAATTTGAAGAGCTCGTGCTAACATACTCATGCGTACAAAGCGTACATCACATATTTACATATTCATCTAAATATTAATCTACATATTCATATTTACATATTCATCTACATATATCGCTGCTCACATATTTCATTTAGTTTTAACCCTAAATGAAGAAAGAAAAAGAAATTCGAGTTTAATTCGAGTTTATCGGGGCCTTAAGTAGCGTTGCACCCACATGCACCTACACTAAACTCATTAGAGTATTAGTTGAGTATTCCTGGACTGTAAGGGTTAGATTTAGTAAAAAATTAAGTGCTAAGGTGAATAATTTGTACTTGTAAAGTTACTTAATCGTTAGAATGTCTGTTGGGGAGCATCAAAATAAAGCAGATTTTTTAAAAATATATTATATTTTTAATATGTTAGCAGATATTAAAGGGTTAGTTCGCCCAAAAATGAAAATTCTGTCATTAATTACTCACCCTCATGTCGTTCCACACTCTTAAGACCTTCGTTCATCTTCAGAACACAAACTAAGATATTTTTGATGAAATCCGAGAGGTATATGGCCATATAATCAACACTTTCAAGGTCCAGAAAGGTACTAAAGACATCGTTAAAACAGTCAACGTGACTGCAGTAGTTCAACTTTATTTTATGAAGCGACGAGAATACTTTTTGTGCGCAAAAACAAAAGAAACTCTTACAGGTGTGGAGCGACATGAGGGTGAGTAATAAATGACAGCTTTTTAAGCAGACAGACTACTAATACTCTAATGAGAGTTGACATATAGGTGCAATGTTACTTGTCAACAGAATGTCTAAAGGGGCCCATCAAAATAATACTTAACAATCAAGTGCCAATGACTGTCTGACTCGCTCAAATGAAAGGCTTTGTTTTCATTTACGACCTTTTACACAAACATCACCAATGTGTCATGTGATGAAACCCATGAAAGGGCAAGGCTTGTTTAAATGGCATTTTGATGGTATTTGTGTACCCCCTTTAACCTTTTGTTGCATTTCACTTTTCTACTTTGATTAAATTTCATATTGGCTTTATTCTCATGGTGACCTTTGCCCCTGAACTCAAACCACTGCTGATAATGACAATCATTGCTATTGTAGCTATTGAGAATATGCTCAAACATTCACAATTTACCCATAACTGAAGAAGAAGAAGAAGAAAAAACATGTCTCTGTATTTTCACATACAGTGATTAATACTACTCTGTTGCTTTGTTCTAGTCGGCTGCAATTGCCGTCTACATAGGAAGCATCACATGCACTCTTGCATAAAAAGGACTCTTAGCAGATGAAGTTTATCTTTCAGTGTTATCAGAGCGACAACTTAAAAGTCTCAGCCTCAGGCACATCTAAACGTGTTATCATTACGGTGTTGTTTAAAATATTGCTGTTAAAAACACACTGTATGCAGATGACAGTTTTATGTCATTGGTTCAGTGGGTGTTTTTAAGAGTTGTTTAGAAGTTAGCAGTGTTGCTGACGGAAACAAATGACTGCTAATTTTCCACAGTTTGCGTGATTCATGGCATTGTGTTTTAGCAATCATCAAGAAACTCTTCTGTCTTAAATAGATGTTTATTACATCTGGATGAAGGGAAAGCTAATTTCACTTTCTACCAATTTCTTTGGCGTTGTCTTCAAAACAGAATTCTGCAGCATAATAAGCTTCCACTTTGCTGCAGAATAAAATACAATATGTGGCAACTGTCTGTCTTGTAAGACTTTTTAAAGCTCTGAATAAGTTTATTAGTGAAAAAAAAAAAAAGAGCCATGCATGAAAATGAGTGATGAGGATTACTGATTAAACTGATTTGAAAATCCACTGCACATTAATAATTTGATTTCCCTCGTTTGTCAGATTTGTTCTTTTTTTTTTAACTAAGCACATCACAATATTTTATGAGATTACACTAATAGGTGTCAAGGTACAAGGCATTATTATTGCCTGCAAATCTGAACTAACAAATAATATTAAAAAAAAAAAAAAAAAATTCAAATAGCTTTGATTGTAGTTAACCATTTTTCTTTACTAATACTGATAGGTTGAGGTTATATCTTTATCCATCACAGAAGACACAAGTTTAATTACCTCTAACTGCATGTTTATATAAATCTGACTTCAGAGTTAATCAGTCTTTATCCCTGTGTCCAGCAGAGAATTTAAACATAAGAGGAGCCCATCTGCCTTTGAATTTAGCAACTAATTACATACAGACGAAACTAAAAAGTAGTTAACTTTCAGAAGAGCATCCTCAGAGAATAGAGCAATCCATTTTACATTTTTGATTTGAGTATTTGATGTAGGCCATTGGGACTTAAGAACTGTCTGAGGTTGGAAGAAACACTAGTTAGGGGAAATTTAGTTAAAATAAGAAGCACCTCAACTGAGAACCTGATATAACACTAAATACTGTTGCTACTTAGTGTTAGAGACATGAACAAATCCCTAACATAAAGAATTAAACTTCAGAGTGTGACTCTGATTTTAATTTATTAAACTTCATTTATACTTACATTGAAGGATGCCATAGAAACCAAAATAATATGTGAACCGTGCTGGCAAAATGAGTCGTAATGAGCAAATTATCAAAAATTAGTTATTTTTATTTTGAAAATTTGTTGGAATCTGACAAAAAAAAAAAAAAAAAAATGACTGAGCTACACTTGTTTGAAATTGAGAGTCAGTAAAGTCAAATGTTCACTTGACACATAACAGATAATGTTTGCGTGAATACTCGCCAAGACATATTTCTTTTAAATACTGTAATTCTGTGCATATGTGAAGCGCCAGTCGTCCAGAAGCGAGCAGAGAAAAACTGCATTTTTCATGGACAAAGGAAAAGTACTCCTCTTAGAAAATGCACAAATAAAGATAATTTTAGATGTTTAATTGCTATTTGGAGCACTGGGATCTCTCGACAAGGGCTTAATGAACTAATTTTTGTGAATACCTCAAATTATTTTTCACTTGTTTTTTCACTTGTGTAACTTGAAATTAGCCTGTGTGCCTTCTGACTCATTTTGACAGCACGGGTCACATATATCAGAAAATTGACTTTAGACTTGAGCTAATCGATCACTAACTACTTAGCCACACCCTAGCAACTATACCTATAACATCTGCAACTGCAACTGCATAGCAACACCCTAGCTACCACCACAACAAAACCATCCTTAGATTGCCTAGCAACATCATACTATAAAAAAAATGTGGTGTGGAAACAATTTTTACTTTGAAATTGCTAGTAAATTTCACAGTTAATTACATCGAATTGGCAAGTAACACACTGAATTAAACATGAAATTTTGAAATAGTATTTTTTGTAAAATGTTCTGTAAACTTTTTTTTTTTTTTTTTACAGTACATGCTAAAAACCACCCAGAATTGCCCAGCAACCTCATTGCAACCATAACGTTTTTCTTTAGGAAGCACTATTCACATTTAAAGTGTTTGAGTAACATACTGAAAACCTAGACAAATAAACAGTTAAGATGAATAATAAAGACAAGTGGCATATGCTCAATCATTTATAGAAGCCTAGCCTATAACTGCAGTTTCAAAAGCAAAATATACCATATTTGACCAATAAAGCAACTTTGCGAATTGAATTAAATCTTTGGATCAAAGATTTCGAATGATCTTCATCTCAACCTATTGCATTTATTATCCAGTTAACTGCAGATCATACCTGTTCATCAGAAGCAGTCATGAGTGTGGCATGTGGGCCGTGATGAACATTAAAACATAATCAACGTGTGGGCTCCCTCGCGATTTATGCCTAATTCTGGCTTATTAAAAATTACCAAAGCTCTTAAGCTGTAAACATGCAACTCACTGCCTATGATAAGACTTTCTTTATTGGTTTGTATTGTGGGAAGAGATAAATATGTGCTAAGGAAGCTAACAACTGCCTCCACTGCATTATGGAGCATGGCTATTATAGCGGTTCCATATTTCTGAATTTTGCTTTGAGGTTAAAAGTTCAGCTCCTCATTTCTTATGTTGTGAACAGTAAACAATAAACTAAATCACACATTTTATGAAAGTGTAGACGGAATGTAGTTGCACACTTTTATATAGATGATCACAGAAAAGTTTCTGACATTATGTTGGCAATATTTGTGATCAAACCACCCACTGGCGACATTCTTCATTTACCATTTCAGCCCTGCCGTAGATGAAGTTTTACTCCCCTCCTGCATCTACCTCTAGCCTGAAGGGCTGCTGTGCTTTGGGAAATACAGAGCAGGTCAAGAGTTCATATGTGGGCTAGAGTAAAGATCTGATGAAGTAAACAAACATTCTCACATCATCTGCACTGAAAGAAAGTGTAAATACACAGCATACCCATTCTGGAAATACCCCACAGAATGAGGTAAATAACATTACAGGGCTTGATGCTTTGTTCGCAATTTGAAAATTTAGGAATGCATAAAGAACTTTAGGGGTGCAGTTTATTCATTTTTTTTTTTTTTCCCCTGAATACAGGAATATGAGGAGACATTTATAAGCAAAATGATTTAATTTATTTGAATATCAAAACTACACTGAATAATCAAAACTATTTATAACTATTTATTTAACAGTTATAGAATTATGTATATTCTAAACATTCGGCTAAATTAAATGCCAGATATTTATTTATTTAGTAACAAAATACCAATAACAACCAGAAAAAAATATGTTCTGCATAATGCAGGGCTTTTAATTATAAACCAGCACAAAATACACAGGGACTTTTATTTTTACTTTCATTTACTGCTTCCAGCTGCTCATTCAAACGATACGAGGGAGCTAAAATATGCACTCATACAACTATCTAAAAACATGTTACAATACAAACACCATAAAGTAAACATTGCTGTCACGAATGAGGCTCCAGCACTTCCTCCCCCGCACCACCGGAGGGAGCCTTCACCAGAATATTGAACTTACCATCATTTTGATCCTTGCCTGTTTACTGGACTGTGTTTGCTTGCCGCCTGCCCTTATCTCTGCCTGTATCCTGATACTGTTTGTATCGACCTTTGCCTGTCCCTATTCACGTCTCTGCCTTTACCCTTGCCTGTAAGAATACCTTTCTTAATAAAAGCTGCAAATGGATCCCAATTCTGTTGACCCATCATTCCAGAAGACTTCGCCAAACAGCGATCCAGCAGCCATCATGGAAATCTCCACCGAGCTGTCTGCCAAGGCCAACCTGCTCGCGGTTCATCAACATCAACTGAACCGACTAACTTCCCTTACCAAGGAGCTGGTAAAGACCCTACAGAGCCTTCGGCTCAGCCCCGCTGAGGCCGCCGCCTCACCGCCCTCTGCTTCTGCCAGCCAGGCCTTCACCGCCGCTCCTGCAGTGAATCTGCGACTCGCCTTCCCGGAGAAGTTTGACGGCAATCCAGCAAGGGATTCCTGCTTCAATGCTCGCTCTTTGTTAACCAACAGCCCTCTGTATACCACCGATTCAAGTCGGATTTCCTTTGTTTGCTCGCTGCTGTCAGGTAAAGCGATGGATTGGGCCACGGCAGTGTGGAGAGAGGATGGTTCTGTGTTTCCCACCTTCTCTGCATTTCTTCAAAAGTTCAGAGAGGTCTTCGAACATCCCGCGGGAGGTAAAAGTGCTGGAGACCAACTGCTATCGCTGTGCCAGGGTAAAACCATCGCTGCTGAATATGCACTAACTTTCCGGACTCTAGCAGCTCAAACAAACTGGGTCGACGACACTTTGAAATTGCTATTTTGCAGAGGACTGTCTCTGGAACTCCAAGCCGAGCTCGCTTGCCGCGACGAGGGAAGAGTGGCACACATCACCGATGAAAGTGAGGTGAGGAGGCTTATCAAGTTCGAGAACTACTCGATTCCAGGTGCCGGGGTGGGAGACTTCAGTACCTAGTCGACTGGGAGGGGTACGGCCCGGAGGAGCGATCCTGGGTCAATACGGATGATATCCTGGACCCCTCACTCACAGAAGAGTTTCACAGGACGCATCCGGAGAGACCGGCCCCTCGCACCACCGGACGGAGCCTTCACCAGAATATTGAACTTACCATCATTCGGACTACATTTCCCATAGGCCCTCATTCCTGGGACTGATTATGCACACACCTGCACCTCATCACACTCACACTATTTAAGCAGTGCACACACACACACACACACACACACACACACATTGTGAAGTCTTGATTTGCCCCGGTGATCATTTTCAGTTTAATATTCACTAGTCTATGTCGCGGGTTTGGTTTAAGTGTACTGACCTGCTTTCAATTCATTCATCAGAAAAAAAAAAGAAAAAAAAAAGGACAAATTCCGTGACATTTCACATTATATAATAAATTCCGTTTTTATGACTGGATTCCGCGATTCCATCGCGTTTTCTGCATCGCGGAAATCATAGGGCCCTAAATAAGCCTCAGGCTGAAGGAAATGCATATTTATGCCACAACACAAGCAAATACAGAAACGCGCTGCAAAAGTCCACAACACATTCAAATACAGAAACGCACTGCAAAAGTCCACAACACATGCACTGCAAAAGTCCACAACACATGCAAATACAAAAACGCACTGCAAAAGTCCACAACACATGCAAATACAGAAACGTGCTGCAAATAGCACATACCAGGCCCGGCGATCTCAAGCCCATTCTGCGATGATCTGAATGATGAGGATGATTATGATTATGATGATTAGGCTACTTTTAGAATTAAATTAATATTTTAATTTGCCCCACAATAATTTATAGCGCATCACGCATAACCGACGCACTGTAATAAAGATTAGCTAACTCCTCGTTAAAAAAAAAAAAAAACTTGTTTAACACCTACATCTCTTCTCATTTTTTTCAATACGTATGGGCCACAAGAGAAATATTAAGAAATAAATTAAGGTTAAATAGTGTTATCAGAACATGTTGAAGTAGAGCTCTCATCGCTGAGTTTTTAGTTTCACTTTCTGCAGTGAATAATTGACTGGGATTTGAGACATAAAATCAAGTAAATTATTGAAAAATATATTATTTATTATTAATAATTTATTAATAATATTTTTAACGCAAAATAATACCCACCAAATTGTTTGTTCTGGCACAGACCACAATGAAAATGTTATAAGGGAACACCAACAAGTAACGTAGGCTACCTGGCTGGGACCGCTGGCTGGGATTGTTCAGAGTTTACTCTTCAGTGATGTGCACCTGAAAGGTGAGTTTTTTTGTTTATCTCAACATTCTGATCGTATGTGCATTATGAGCAGGCCTATTTGCAGCACGTTTCTGTATTTGCTTGTGTTGTGGACTTTTGCAGCGCATTTCTGTATTTGCATGTGTTGTGAACTTTTGGAGTGCATGTGTTGTCAAACTGATGAAGATGTTTTCTTTATTTGCTGGTGTGTTTTCTGTTTGCATGTGTTTTCTTCATTTGCAGCGCGTTGAGCTCTCTCGGTCACCGTACTGTACAGTAGAGGGCGCAGCTCAAACTAAACTTTCAGCTGTTCCTATTTTTTAGCCTTAAATTTAAGACCTCTTAAAATTATAATTAAAACTCATCATAGATCTGATGGGTTTTAAGGCAAGACATCCCAGGTGAATATAGTGTAAAAAGCAAACAAAAACAACAACAACACTTTATGAAAAGTCAGGTAGTCCAAAATCTCAAAACTTACCAATACATTAAAAAACAATGTTTTTGCCTGTAGAAACTCTTGAGTTGAACTCGTAAGTCCTGGAACAGTTTGCCTTTAAGTTGGCATCCTCTTATAGCTCAACCACTTTGTATTCTAGGCCTAGATTCACTGTCCTACAGAACCCTGATGGGCAGGCACAGTTCCTCTGGCATTTTAAAGTGCTAATGCCTGTAACACCGCCCAGTGCAGCTCAGCGGACGACCCAGTGGAGAAAATGAGGGTGCTGAGACAATAATTAACTCAAGATACGTGTAAAAGAAAACAAGACTCCCTATGAAATACACAGGGTTGTTACTGCCGCCCTGCTGTGGAATCATATGGCACTGAAAACATTAACACAGACACAAACGTCACAGATTTATTCTGCTCTTGGATAACTAGTAAAACAGTGCCTTAAAGCATTAATTCACCCAAAAATAAATGTTCTGTCATATTTACTTAACCTTATTTGTTTCATGCAACACAAAAGTACAGTAGATATTGCAGAATGTATCATACAACAACAATAACTTAACAGTCTACTAATACTCAAATGAGAGTTAGTTGACATGTAGTTGGAAAAAAAAATCACAATTTTCTGTACAGAAGTTGCATTTATGCTGCGTGTTGCTTATGCATGTTGTGTGAAACAGGCCTTAAAAGTTGTTTTAGATCAGATCATGATAAACAAAAATATCAAAATGAGAATAAATCTATTATTCATAGACAAAGTCATTGTGTGGACAGGACGAGTTGTTTTTATAACATGTTTGTTCAACAGTTCATGAATTCTCAACAAGCTTGCTCTAAAATCTAGTGGTAATAAGAAGTTGTTTTGATATGATTCATGGCTTGATTCAGTCAATTTTTACTCAAACTTTTCCTGTTCACGCTCTTAATGAGGTCACACTGAACTTTACTCATTACACATGTAAAGGGAATCATTTTTATGAATTTGTGAGTATCTATGAATCTAATTTGAACAAACAGACGTGTTGATGGTTGAGGGTGGCTATTAATATTCATCACAGATCTCAGCCATACTGGGAAAAACAGACTGTCAAATCATGAAATATTTAGCAGATTTCAGCTTTGAGTAAGCAGACCTGGACTTCAGAACAAACATTGTCAGATTTGGTTTTATGGGTCTAACCCTGAGGCTGTGATATGTCTAAATTGCTTGTCTTGACATAGCGCATTACCGCTACAATCTGAATTCAGAGGTCGACAGTGTTTGAAGGTATTGCTGATTTAAATTCAACAGGGATTTACAGTGGAGTCCAAGAGACCACATTTAAAATCAGGGGTTCAGAATCCTATTTAAACATGGAAATAAGGTTTAAACTTGAATTTGAAAAAAAAAAAAAAAAAAAAAAAGGTAGGTAAGTAAGTAAATAAATAAATAAATATTGGATGATTAGTGGATTATTACATAGGTACTAAATAAATAAATAAATATTGGATGATTTTATATATATATATATATATATATATATATATATATATATAAAATGCAAAACGGAAGCACTTTCACAAATAGAATTTGGACCTCACTATGTATAATAATTTAACAATCAAAGTGTTTTAAAAAAGTATTAACAATATCAATTAAAGAGTTTTTGCACTGTCAAAAGCTCTGTTCCAAAATGTAACTGATGTAGTTGTCACATGAAGTGCACAGGAAATTCTACTCACAATTGATTCCAATAAAGTGTGACGTAACCATGTCGCTGAGCTAACAATGTGATACTCTAAGCATGAACACACAGCTATTGTGTAAAATAGTCACATTTTACTTAGTTTGTCTGCAGCTGGGTTTCCATCCAAATGTGAAGCGAATCTTTTCAAAGTTCACAAAAAAAGATAATTTGGAATTTCCATCACTTGTTTCTGATGCAATACTTCAAAATGTGCATAAAGAACAGGGTGATGGAAACGAAGCTTGAATAAATAAATCCAGTGGTGCACAGTACTATCTCACCTCTATTTGTGGACACAATACTTCGACATGGATTATCCGTGCAAAATACTGCTTTTTCATGCATTTGTATTCAGAAAGAGCAAGCACACCAATTGATTGCCTGGACGTGTCCATCTTAGTTTTCCAACCTTTGTACAATCCCAGCTCTGACATCCCTTTAACGAAGTAAATGGAACACAGCATTATTTTCACAAAGTTTACTATGCATTCCAGCTGTTGCATCCTCTGTGAAAAAGCAATGCTGCCTTCTAATTTAGACAGAAGGTGTCATCTTGAAATACAGCGTAATATTGCTGTCTACTTTTTGGTTTTGCAAGTATTTTGATTTCACTGACGGTACATTTGTAAGACATCCTATAGGATTATTATTAATATCATTTTAACTTAAAAAAAAAAAAAAAAAGAAGGTTGTTTTGACTTCAGACTCTGACCAAACACTTAAATGATTAAACCCAGGCGTGGCTGATTAGAAATCAAATCGGATTCAAGCAAACGCAGTCTTTTGACCCCACTTTTTTAGGCAGTACATCTTTGGCATTAATTTTCCTCCGTGCAAAACTCAACAACTCTGTTTACAGCCAAGTCAGCCCTAATCAACATAATTATCAGCCAGAACTCCCTCAAACTGCATTAGCTGATATGAGAGGTCTTCAAAAATATCAACCAGTCTGCGAGAAAAATGCCTTCCAAACATGCAGATCTTTCCAGGTTCTGTTGCGCGCATTAGAAAGCAGAGTTGCCGGAAGCGGGTATGTTAAAGACGGCTGGCAGGCAGCCTAGTTTCACAGCCGTCCGCTCCCACTCCGACCCTGACAGTCAAGCCTCAGTGAGTTACATGACATTAGGGCACCACAAGGAGAAAAACAAGCTGCCTACAGAATGTTGCCACCACTTTTGAGGATGCACACAAGGGGAATTCTGGGAAGGGAAGAAATGTTTGACACTGAGCTCTCTTGGAAGAATAATGTGAGTTGTTGTAATGCTGCTGGAATACTGTATTAATTTCGCGGGGAACAGTTTAAGGAATACAAAACAAGAATCACAGTAACTTTGTCTTACAGTCAGTCTATTCTTCCAGAAAATTATCAGCGTGGGAGTGTTTTCTGATTTGCATAATATTCAGATTTAATGGCTTGCTAAAAATAAGACAGAAGATGTCTTTGACTTTTTAAAGAAACTGTAAATGTATTTATTGATTTAACTCCCATAATGAGGCACCCAGAACCCAGAAACCCAGAAAATGTTATATTTAAAACATACTGCAATGCATACAAAAAACATCAACATTAAACCAATGATGCCATTTTTTTTCTGCTGTGCTTTTAAGACTTTAAAGGCTAACATAAATAAGGAAGAAAATAACATTACTGGACAGTATATAAAAAATATTTTGATTCTTTCAAGCTAACAAAATCTGTCTGCACTCTAAAAACAAATGACCATAAGATTATTGGAGTCTGTTTTACAAGAAAATAATATTTCAGTCTTTCTACTTCAAAATGTATGTTACTTGCAATTTACTAGCAATTTCTGTGTAAAAAAAAATTCTACTTTTTTTTTTTTTTTTAGTGTACAACTAATTTAAAAAAATCAATTAACACTGGAATTTCTGTTTAACCTACACGCAATAGTAAGCAGATGTATTGATCAAGATTATTATGTTAACATAACTTGTCAAAGTACTGTTTGCGACTTAAAAGGTTTAATTAAAGCAACAGACTTTAGTCAGGGTAGTACCATATTTAATTTTTGACAGGAATGAAAACAAGGCTGTGCATATCTGTCTATCTATATGGCAACAGCTTTAAACACCCTAGATACTTTAGAGTGTAGTACTCTTCATATCCATTTTTGTCTCAATCAATCAATAAGACCAATAGCGTTTATCACTTCTTCCCATGTCGGTTTGGGTCAAAGCAGCTTTACTGGTCAGCAGGTGTACCTGTCTCTCTACAAGCAAACTTCTCACTCAACCCGTCTTCATCTTTCTCTGGCACCTGCTGATTTAATGTGTTGTCAGTGGTGCAATCTCAGACTCAATTTCTTAGGCTCACTTCAGCAATGAAGCCGTAACATCGAGAATCTGGGACACGTTAATGTATGGAGGAGATGCCAGTCCTCTGGCTAATGACGGGAGAAAAAACTCAAACGACCTCCGAGGTGGCACCGCAGTCATTATTAGCTGGCAAGAAAGTGATGAAAGCCCTGGGAGGTGTGACATCGCCTCCTCCTTTATCTGGAAGAGCATGATAAAGGAGGAAACAATCAAAAACTCAACTCTCCTCTGCAGGGGGACAAAATAAAAAGGGCCGTGAGGGTCCATCATCTAGTGCTGTGTATAGATCGTAAAAAAGCCAGCTTGTATAAGCTGATTAATAAAGTATGTAGTCATATTGTTCACATGTGGCCTGAATGTGTCTCTCTTATGTCAAGTCAGATATTTTAAGCACACTATACGCGCCTTGATTATTTGGAACAAAAGAGATTTTGTATTTACCCTAAATGTTTGTTTTTCTTTTTGGCTAAAGAAATATTGTGACACTACAACACCCCCCCCTATAGATAGACAGACTTATTTTGACAATTT
The DNA here is from genome assembly GCA_037101425.1 of Elopichthys bambusa. Taxonomy (NCBI): domain Eukaryota; kingdom Metazoa; phylum Chordata; class Actinopteri; order Cypriniformes; family Xenocyprididae; genus Elopichthys; species Elopichthys bambusa. The sequence continues at coordinate 5,839,661 of CM074436.1, read as the reverse complement.
TTTATCTAATTCAAGATTTGAGATAAATTGTGATAATGCCAAAATATCTATTGATTTCAATCAGTCAATCCCTATAATGTATATGAACCATTCTATTTAGATACGTCATTTATAGTGTACTTTTAAAGACAAATTTCATTCATTCATTAATATTTCTGCAGCTGCTTGTCTTCGCTCCTTCCAAAGATTATTGGCCCCCGCTGCACATTTCATATTAGAAAGCAAGTGATCAGAGGTGGAAATATGTGCAATTACAGCAGGCACAATAATTGAAGACGAATGCTGATGTTCTGTGGGGATTTCACAGTGAAATTGCTCTGGCAATCGGCACAGATGTTTTAATCAGAGTGCACTGGCCCATGAAACCCAACATGTCTTACACAGACAATCAGAAGGGTTTTTCCTGTCATAGATGGAGCGCGTCATTGGAATTATTGTTCTGACGGAGACGGTTATTGTTTTCATTTTGCCCATTAAGAATGATTAAGGTACAGGGTGTTATTAGAGCAAAGTGTTGGCCTGGTTTTGTGCTCCACAAGAGCCGGTTGTAGATTTATAGCATATCAGAACAAGACAAAATCACTCAGATCATGTTTTCATCACGGCTAAGAGGTATTAGGCACGACATGTTCACACAGCCTCAAGTGGCTCATTGCTTTCAAACAATGGCAGCAATGTGATAAAATACATCAATGTTCAACAAATGTATTTCTTAATCACAAACATAACATTTATTAAATAAAATAAAATAAAATAAAATAGATCATTAGCCAAACTGCAGGCCGCCCAGCAACACAACACAGAATTCAGCAGATATGCAGACCAGGGCGGTCCTAGACCAATGGTTCTCAACTGGTTTGGCCATGGGGCCGACATTTTCCCATGGTCATTAATCATTATATAATATGAATTATATAATATATATATATATATATATATATATATATATATAAGCCGCCTCTGAGTTCTTGTACTACATTGAGTTCTCTTTCGCGTCTTTTTGAGCAAATGCACACAAAATTATGTAAAAATGCCCAATTTGACAAGTATTTATGTAGACAAAGTCGTTTATATCTTTAGTGAACTTAACAGTTAAAACAATATCAGATGTGTGTCAATATAACTGATCTGTGCATTAGATCTTAAAGTGACAGCAGCCTCATAGACCTTCTGTTTCCTATGTTAATAATGCTAAACAACAAAAGAAAAAGAGAGAATCACTCACTGCTCTTAACTAAACAACTTCTGTAGCTTTAATAGGTATCTGTGTATATTTACTTCACACAGTAATACAGTTTTCACAAGCAAAAATACTGTTTTGTAAAGGTTACATAGGTCAAAAACAACAAAAGTAACTTTATTTATTTAGGCAGGGTCAGAAAATGTTTTGGCAGGGCAAATAAATATCGAATCTACTGGCCCAACCAGTAGATTGTTGAGCCCTGAGTCAATATTTTTGTTTTTTACCTAGTTAACAGTAACAATGATATGATGAAAATCATTATATCATAGAAATGCCCTAGCAAGACAAACTGTACTAAGTTAGGGTTAGAAAATTATTTTTCTATTTGTTACAGAAAAAAACAACAACTTTTAAATAAAACCTGACTGATCTAACACTGAAACAAATCTGTAATGTCATTTAAGGGCTTTAATATTGGTTAGTGAATGACAGGTGTCTGTCATAAATCTCTTGATTTATAAATCTCTTGGCTGCCTGAACCGAATGCACCCATCAGTCGAGACTAATGATAGATTTTGACACGGCTCTGAAAATGGAAGAAGTCTGCTTGAGTGAAGACATCTAAGCAGAGAGAATTGCAAAACCAACCGGAGCAGCAGTAGTATATAATTAAACACTCAGTTTCAAGCATCACTACCACTATTACTCATACTGTGGGTTAGTGATTAGAACAAACCTCTAACACTATTACACTTTTGGGGTTAATTCATCCTGTGCTGTCTGCTACAGACAGGAATGAGAGGCCTGCTAAAGCAACAAGTTTTATAAAATATCACTAAATTTGAAGGATATTCAGATCCAATTTGAGCTCAAACAAAAACTTGTTGAACTATGCAACCTTTTGACTGGAAGTGATAAACTCCAATGAAAAATATGCAAAAAATAATCATTAATTATCTTAAATATTGTTGAGTGGATAGCTATGAATAAAGAAAAGAGAGAGAGAGAGAGAGAGAGAGAGAGAGAGAGAAAAAATATTGCCATTCTTAAAAACCTATTATGCACAGCCTCCCGCTAATTATCGCATTTATAAAACAGCTACAACAGCACCACCACGATAAACGACACCAATATTCAATAAAGTTAGACATTTATTATTAATAATTATCTGAATGAACAATTTATCTGCCAAGTAATATAGTTCATTCAATACATTCCAAAGCATTGCCCTTGTTTTCTACAGAAAAATGTAATAATCTAGTGATTTTGCATGACTCACTTTACTAAGGATGCAACTTGACAATATACAAAGCCTTGTTTAAGAGCTACTACAAAAAGTCGAAGTATAATAAATGCTTAGGTTAAGCTAGGGCTCTTAATTTTCATAATAAACAATCAGTTCCTTATCTCCACAATGCCCTGAGTATATTACGACCATGTCATTCTGGCACATCTCCCAGAAGTGTCCTGGTTTGACACAGTGCATATTGGATACTTAATTCATGGGCCTATATTTTAAAATATTCTTATTTAGGCCTCAAATATGAACTAATTAATTCGGTCATATAGACCACAAACCTGTCACAATTATGTATTTTGTACGGACAAATAATTTTATTCTTTTTTGTTCATCACATGCAGTGTAAACCAGTGGCTGGCAATAGGCGGCCATGTTATTTTGATAGCGGCTGGTTCTGTAATAGATCTTCGTCTTGTGGTGGCATCTAATATTATCACCGTGTCTATACCAGATGCGACTTTTTTCGCGCTGCGTTGCACTGCATTCAGTGTATAGTCAATATCACTGATTATAATGGGTACTATTATTTTTTGACACACCGCTGGCGTCTGGTGTAGACACGGTGTTATATTCTTTGAAAACAGCGACAACTTCGTTGCAGATAAGACACACCGGCTTTGCAGGCTTTGCATTCACAAAACTAGGTAAGAACGCATAGCTGTCTTTCTATTGTTCTTTGTATGCCCTATTTTCGCTGTCAGCTTTCCTCTTTAGACTCTTTGATAGTGCCATTTTCTCTCACCAGCTATCTTAAACATTAACATCAGTATGCACATGATGTAATAGAGCTCGGGAAACTACGTCACTGCGCATTGCATTCTGGGTAGTCGCCGCCATGTTTTAGGACACGCCCAGGAGCGTACAATGACAATAAATACAAATGCCTGTATTTACATTCATTTTTTTAAGAGCTGCTTGCAATTGCTTAGAATAAATAGACTAATATTTGAATCTCTTGTGTTCATTCGATCGCTCAGTCGTGTGGCCGGGACACAACACATACACACGCATAGAAATCTTACTGCCGCCTTCTATCGTACCACACACAGGAGTGATTTCTCTATTGCAGTTTTTAATAACTAAGTGGCACCGATATCTGCCAGAAAAAAATAAACACAATATAGATTGATCTCAGCTAGCATATCATCATATCACCTTAATGTCTTAATGTTAAAGCCTTAAGGGATAACATAACAGCATGACCCTCTGTAGTGCAGCTCTGAAATGAATTATATTTCATTATAAAACTTACACCAAGTAAGTTTTACTGGACTTAAATGGAACAAAACATGATTTCTTACTGAGAGAAGCTGAGCAATGAATCAAATGTGTGCTGCTTTATGAACACGGAGAGTGATTGCAATGAGCTATATCACAAATAACATTTCTAAACATGTTTTAGTACATTATTCATGGCGTGAGCACTTACATATTCAAGCGGATCAGAAATCTGTAATAAATAAATACAAATGACAAAGCCACATTTTGGTCAAGTTGTTTATTTTCATGGAGTTTCACTTTCACCATTATGTTGTTTCTAAGCTGGAAAGCACAAAATTGGGGAAATTCTAAAACACTTAACGTGAAAACACTTAACGTGGCTTAATTTACTAAGACTGTTATTAACAGACCAAACTCAGTAAACACCATACTAATAAAGCATACTATGTACAGAAAATCAGATCAGCCCATAATATGAACGCAACATGTTGGCCTCAGGAAAACAGTGAACAGTGGGCGACATGCATGTAAGCGAGTAAATACAGGAGAATTATGGGAAAGTCATTTCAAAGTGCCAGACTTCCTGCTGCCAACAGGTGGCGCTGTGAGCATAACTGAATATTGCCATGTTAATGTCTCCAGGCCAAGACTATTATCAAACATGTGAAGTTTGGAGCAGATCGGACATCGTATGCCTGAGTTACAACAACTTCCTGTTTCGTGGCGTTAATTGCAAACATTAGCACTTAGCCAAGTGTTGCATGTTTTAACATGTTTCTAGTATGTTTGCTACTCAGTGGCATATCGAAATGTGTTTTTTAAGGGAGTGAATTACAGTGTAAAGCATGCCATTTCCTGTTGCCAGCAGGTGGCGCTATGACTAACTGAATATTGGCAAATAGATGTATTTAGGCCAGGACTCTTATCACACATGTGAAGTTTGGGGCTGATCGGACACTGTATGCTTGAGTTACAACAACTTCCTGTTTCATGACGATAATAGCATGCTTTAGCAGTCAGCTAGGTGTTGCTAGCATGATTTAGAATGTTTCTAGCATGTTTAGTACTCAATTGCATATTTTAGTATGTTGCTAATAGTGCATCATATTGTTAAAAACGTCACTTCCTGTTGCCAGTAGGTGGCGCTATTACTATAACCGAATATTGTCATGTAGCTGTGTTCAGGGAAGGACTCTTATCAAATGTGTGAAGTGTGGGGTAGATTGGACATTGCATGCCTGAGTTACAGCAACTTCCTTTTTCACTGTATTAATAGCATGCTTTAACACTAAGTGTTTTGCTAACATTTTTCTAGCATGTTGCTAGCCTGTTTAGAACTTGCTGGCACATTTTAATATGCTGTCAGTAGTCCATAGCAGTGTTAAACATGTCAATTCCTGTTGCCAGCAGGTGGCGCTATGACTATAACTGAATATGGGCATGGACATGTGTTCAGGACAGGACTTTTATCAAGTGTGTGAAGTTTGGGGCAGATCGGACATCGGCAAAAACTGCATAAAAATAGCTGACTTCCTGCTGCGTTTAGGACTTAGCTCCAAGAGATTTTTTTGTAGGTAATGGGACGGTACATGTATGTACCGAATTTCGTACATGTACGTCAAACGTAGCCCGAGGCGCACAGCGTTGAAGTTTTATAGGTGCCGCTATTGTGCCATTTTGCCCCACCCATTTCTGAAACCTAAATCAGATGTCAATTTTCGCCAGTACTGACGTGAGCATGTTTAGGCCCTCAAAAATGTGCTAATGTTTGGAAAAGAATAATAACAATAATAATAATAATAATAAACGGAGGAAATCCAATTGGGTCCTCGCACTTTGGTGCTCGGGCCCTAACAAACAACTTGAATATCCTGAAAATGGCGCGGATCCGTTTTCCACGCCAGTCAGTATATGCAGATAGTTCATAACACAGCCAGCGTTCACCATTTTAATTTGTTTTTAACATCTACCTCCACTATTTCCCAGTCTCTACTGTACTGTCGGTATCCTAAAGTCCCAGAATGCATTGCGTTGCTGACGTCACGTTCCCGGACTCTATAGCATACCTCCAGCACACAAACAATTTAAATAAATGCAGTTTAGTACGTGAGGATGCCAAGGAATAATTCTGAATGTAAAAGAGGGTTACATCAAATAATCATTACAATAAGTTAGGCTCCATTGTGTAACAAGCAAATTAAAATGACACACATTTATTATTCACAATATGGAAAGAGGAGATAAAACATAGCTCGTTAAGAGTTATTTTTATCCATTCCGTATCTCCCACATATGTGTTTTAGCAAGGCGGTCTGTTTTGCAAGTTAGTGAATGAAGATACTTGCCAGGTCACTACTCCACTTTATTCATTTATCCAGTGTAAAACCCGGACACCGCCACACAAATGTGGCTTTTTGTTAATGACTGTCCTACTACAGGAGTAACAGTTCAATACCAGTTAAGACACTGTAACAGTCTGTCTAGTTGCATTTTTCACTAATTAATTAAAATGATCCTTTGACTATGTTCTGGCCTGCCATCTGGTTGTGCCAAACTTAATTGCCGACCCCTGGTGTAAACCTTTAGAAGATTAATAATATAATATAATCACCCTTATCTCATTGAAAATTAAGCTGTACATTTATTGTGGTCATCTCAAACAATTGCGATTAGAAAGTGCATATTGGATACTAAATTTATGAGCATATTTTAATATATACATATTAAAACCTCAAATATGAATTCATGATTTCATTTGGTCATATTGACAAGACTCTTTATTTATTTCTTACACAAAACTGGAATAAAAAAATTAAAGGATAACTTGACACCCCTGTAATCTGACAACAACGTACCATACTGCATTTTAAAGTACAACATCTGAACATTTCACATACTATCTAAAAAAGTTTGAACACCTTTATTCCATTCCGGACATCCCCATGAATACATCCAACACCTTTGGCAGTGCTGCAACACTCAACAGCTCCGTTGGGCAAAGTGTTGACATCAGCTGAACCAGGGTCAATCCATGATGGACTCATCCCTGTCATAGTGTCCCGCTCTGAAGAAAGTGGACTAATCACCGGAGCAGGGCTCAGGGCTTTGAGAGGAGAACTGTGGGAATTCACTAAAGCCCTATTTGGCTAAGACTAAATCTGTGGCTCTCCATCACTGCTGTCAGACAGCCTAGAGGACGCCCGTGTGACTAACCACTCTATGTGAATACCTGGAGCAATGCCTATCGCCTTCATGGCCATAAGCTGGAAACGCTGAAAAATGATCACTGTATTTTCTTTTGAATGGGAACACTAGTGGAACTGAGAGTTTAATATTTTCACAGCAACCACCCTAACTGCATGTTGGTTTTACTTTTTCCAGTGTATAACATAAAAGAAGAAACAACTGGAACCTGAATGGAAAGCCTCAGTGACATGCTGGGGATTATTACAATATTAATCCTATAATACTGACTTATCCTACTATTTGAAAAAAAAAAAAAAAATGTACATTGCCAAAATAAATCAAGAAAGTAAGCATGCAAGCAAATAAATAAATCAATAAATGAATGTGTCTCTTTTTCTATTTTTCTAGCATATACAGTATATATTTAAAAAAAGAAAAAAAAGAAAAAAGTTTTTGCCAAAATCAGTATTGTATCTGGTCGGTATTGAAAAGTCCATTTTTTATTTTACTCAAAATGGAAAATCTGCCGTGTTATTCTGTCATGTTTTCTCCCTTTCTTTCCAAACTGCGACAAACGCCACTCTCCCTTCTCTGTAGAACACGATATATCACAGCGCACCATTCCACACATTGTAAACAGTAATGGCAGTGCTTTGAATACACCCGGCATTCTAATTTTCCTTATCTACTTTGTATTTTGTGATCAACAAAAGCAGAAAAATGAATAATTTTGATGGCACTGATGAATCTGTGGTGGTTTCTGCGGTGGGTAAGTAACGTAAGCCATCGAAATCTAATCATTTACGTGAGGAGATTAAGAAGATGAGGCACTTGAGTCGGGAGGAGGAAAAATGCCGGTGGTTGTTGCTTGTTCTCACACGACAGCATCAAACTTCTGTCACGGTCCCTAAAACTGAATCATTAACAGTTTTTAAAAGCCGTTTGAACAAGAATGATTAATTCTCGAATCTGGCATTGCTAGTTTTCATTTTAAACATCTAAATAGAAAAAAAATAACATGATTGCTATTTGAATGTTTGCAGTATAGCGACACCCCTGGGTAGTACTCGGCAAATGTGTTGTTTTTATTTTAACCATGCGGTGGCCCCAGATACTCTTTAATCAGTAATGACAAACGGCGACATAATTAATTTATAGTAGGGATGCACCGATACCATTGTTTAAGGACTGAGTACGAGTACCGATACTTTTTTTCTAGTACTCGCCGATACCGATGCCTATACATTTATTAATTTCTCTCTCTCTCTCTCTCTCTTTTTTTTTGTGATGTTGCAGTTTTCCAAGCACAACAGAGTGAGACTAATGAATGTAGGACAGCTTCTTTATTATTACTCTAATGAAAAAAGTAATAATTTTTATGTGCTTGTCACAAACTTAAAGAACAAAAATGTCACAGTGTCCAATAACCTTCAAAGGGCATAATTACCAATATATAATTGTTATATAAAAAGAAATGTACAAACAAATGACAAACAATACAACAAATATTATAGAGATACAAATTAAATAAACTTGTTTTTCAGATACAGTAGGTTTATTGACCATGTATACATTTATTTAACATATTTTGTTGTTTTATTAACATTAATGACAAATATAGACCGAATCCATGGATACTGACACATATCCTGTTTTCCCCCAAATGTTTCTGTCCACTTAAGCCATAACTAACTGTATTTATGTGAGATACTCCACACGATGGACATTTTGACAACCATTCAGGCGCAAGGAGAACTGATCGCGCGCAAGAAAGAAAGAGAGAGAGAGCGTGCGCCGAGAGGGAGCGCTTCTGGTCTGTGTCATTCAGTGTGATTCCGCCTATCCCGCCTTCATTAATCGATAATGAATTGTGATTGAAAGCATGCAGTTCGCAATGTGTGTGTTTTCATCATTAATTTTTAAGTATTTCTGCTGCCGCCGATGTCTCTGTGCACGGAAAATTTTGTCAGTTACGTCACATGAGGTATTGGTCTTTGGTATCGGGGGTACCAAGTACATGAGCTTAGTATCGGCCTGATACCGATACTGGTATCGGTGCATCCCTAATTTATAGCATTAACAAGATGACCCGTTGAATTCATTTTAGGGGCGATGACTGAATGTATTTTTAGTCCAGTGCCTGAATATAAGATTAGTATTGACCAAGTTCAGAGGCTGTCATATATGTGGATCAACTTACTTTGTTGTTTATTTTCAACAGTTTCAATATGAAAAATAACTTTTATATTGATTCAATGGATAAATTGCATTTTCGAGAAAAAAAAACAAAAAAACGTGTCATGGATTTATATCAGTTTATATCGTTTTTTTTAAAATAAATCTTTGAAAATCAAAATCTGGATTTTAATTTTTAATTTTATTATAAACTATAGATGCTATGTGAAAGTTTGAAACAGAAAATAGTGGGTTTTATTAGAGATGAACCGATGTATCTGCTAACAATCGGTATCGGCCGATAAAAGCTATTATTATCACTATTCAGCTATTATTATGTTTAAAAACTGCCGATGGTCAGGGCCGATTATATCCTGTCAATCAAACACGAGTTCAGACTGCAACTCATATATACTGTGTGTGAAGGAAATTTTAACGCATTAACAGTTTAAAAATAGTGATGTTAAAGCAGGTTCTTTTTGACCCAATGAATCACCCGTAATTCAAGCCAGGGTTGCCAGGTCTGTGTTTTTTTTTTCCTACATCAAATATTATTTGTAGCGCCTCCCATCCAATAATCACAAAAAGATTTGTGCTTTATTACTTCTGATAAGAATTAAAGTTTCAGTTTTCAAACAATAAATGGCGTTTTGACGCTCTTTATTGTGATGTGTCAGATCGTTGTAATGCCTCAGTTCAGGCGACAGCTCGGAGTGCGAGTCTTTTCTTCTTCTCAAGTTATATCTCGAAAAACATGAAAGAACATCAACGGTATGTTGAAATATATTGTACAACTTACCAGAATGTATCATGTCTCATGTAATTACTTTATTTGTGTTTCAACCACGGAAAGACGTCAATAAAACAGCTTGTGAACAATATGTCACATCATGTCACTTTTACCTCAGGAATGTTTTCCAATGTTCACAGTTCCTTAGCTATCTACACATAACAAAAACACTAGAGAGAAGCTTATTTACTGTTAATTATATGTTTGTGCAAATTTGCCATGAAGAAGTGCTTATGAAAACTACCTTCTGTGATACTAAATTTTATACATTTTAGTTTTTATTTGAGTGTAATTATTATATCTGAAAATAAACAGCAGCTGAATATAATACCTCTGTTGTTAATTGTAACCTCTAATATTGTAGTGTACCAAATGAGAGGGTTCCCTGTGTAGTTTGCAACATTATTTGGGATTTTTTTTTTTCCTTAAGAAAAACCAAACTACCGGTATCGGCCGATATCATTCGGAATAATCGGCTATCGGTATCGGCAGAGAAATTTAGTATCGCTGCATTTCTAGTTTTTATCTTGCCACTTTCTTGGTAAAGAAAACACATTTTTACTCAAATTAATCAAAATGGATTTATAGCGTTTTGGAACCAAACTCTTCATATGGAAGTCCTGATGTAGAAACTCTGCCAATGCTCTCTTCTTAACATAAATATTTAAGTCTTCTTGCTTTCCAACAAATTTCTCCATAGACTTCCATTGTAAATGGATTATTGTAAAAGAACATTTTAGTGTGTGTTTATAAACAGATGCAGATTGTGATAGCATTTCACAAATGCAGTCAGTAGAGCTTACCTTCTTTAACACTGCTTTAAGGACATACATTTTTAACAATTAAGAAAAATTTTGTCTGAAAAGTCTTGATTCATTTCTAGAAACAACTGCAAGTGACATTTTAATTATGATTTGTAATTGCCGTACACATCGCAGAACAATATTAATTAAACTTGATCCAAATTGCTTTTTTGAAAGCATGTCTCTCATGTAAATAATTATATAATGAATTATGGTGCTGAAATGAAGCATTCATAAACAAGCATTTCAGATGCCTAGTGAACGCAGCAGGTGTGCAGTATGCATCCATTGCTCTTCACACTACTCGTTTTAAAAAGACAGCTGTTATAACCAGCAGCCATATCACCCTGTAGCCCAAGACTGGTTGCCCACTGAACCTAAGCAGGTGCCTAGTTAGTACCTAGATGGGAGACCTCCTGGGAAAACTAGGTTGCTGCTGGAAGAGGTTAGTGAGGCCAGCAGGGGGTGCTCACCCTGTGGTCTGTGTGGGTCCTAACACCCCAGTATAGTGATGGGGACACTATACTGTCAAAAAGCTCCGGATGAGACATTAAACTGAGGTCCTGACTCTCTGTGGTCATTAAAAATTGCCCATTGGCCTCTGTCCATCATGGCCTCTGAATCATCCCCAAACACTGATTGGCTTCATCACTCTGTCTCCTCTCCTCCAATCAGCTGGTGTGTGGTGGGCGTTCTGGCGCAACATGGCTGCCGTCGCATCATCCAGGTGGATGGTGCACATTAGTGGTGGTTGAGGAGATTCCCCCTTCCGTATGTAAAGCGCTCTGAGTACCCAGAAAAGTGCTATATAAATGTAAGGAAATAATTTACTTATTAATTGATTAAATTTTTTTTTTCTTTTTTTTTTCATTGGAAAGGAGCTAATTGAACTCCTGTTATGTTCCACTTATTATTATCTTTACACAGCAAAAAGACAAATAATGGTGTACTGATAATACATGATGTTGTGTATCTGTGGTTACTTGTGATGTGAGCTGTTATGGTATAACCAGTGGTTAATTTGAGATTAAAAACCTTTAAAATTTCATAACATTCATACACATTTGTTGAAAAAGCTAGTTGAGAATGGACACAACAACAGTCTCATCCATTTTTTCTTTAAAACAGTCAATAGTTTTAGACAAACTGTCATGGGATGAAGCTGTAGGAGATTTTAGAGTTTTCACCACTTGTTGTAAATTGAATTTGTTATACAACAAGTTGAGAAAACTCAAAAATCTCCTCCAGCTGGTTGCCTTAAACTTTTAAGTTTTCTCAATTTTAATTTCTTACAGTGCAGTACATCACTGAATACTTGAAGTAAGGATCTATCTTTCTCTAAAAGGTTTCTTGGGAACACACTTGGGGGACAGGAGGCTGGAGAATGAATCCAACTGGAGCAGAGACGAGGAGAATAACACAGGTTGATAACTCAGGTAAGTAAATAATCTGATTCTTCTGTTTGTCCTAATCGAGACCAGACAATGGAGTGTGTGACTTGCAGGCTTATATGTGGTGCTGATTGATGAAGGTGATTGGTGGCAGGTGTGTGTGATGGTATAGTGTGTGCCGGTGGGAGCCATGAAGGATGCTGGGAAACTTAGTGCTGAGGTGACTGGAGATCTTAACACCTATGGTGTGCATATACTGTATACACACACACAGTGTTGCAGAAAGTTACTTCTAATTGCATTAGTTACTTTTTTTATGGAAAGTAATGTAATACATTACTTTTGTGTTACTTTTTCTCACCTGGGCTGGGTTTGCTTGTTTGTTTTTTAATAAGAAAATACAAAAGTTCTTAATGATAATAACCCTGGTGTGAACCTATGATTTCTTTTCTGTTTTATTCTCCCCTTGACAACAGTGGTGCAATTGTTTAGGAAGAGTAATAGCACAACTCTTTATAACAAGCCACACTATGTCTGAAGTTATTGTGACAAAAAAATAAATAAAAAAGATAGAGTATGAGCAAAATGAATAGTTATTCTTGTTTTAGCAAGCACCCATAATAATCTAATAATCTTAAATTCACTTTGTACAATAAAGTACAATAAAGACATCTGAATCCGTCTGAATGAACATGCAAAGCACGAGTCTCGCCCTGCTGTCATGACCAGTGGCAAGTGTGGTAATCATTTGAGCTAATGTATGCATTAATAACGCCGTGTCTATGGACACTCTTGTGTCCCACCCAATCCTCCTTTTTCCCCAGCACTTTGGAGACAGTAATTGAGGAAGGCGCCTGGCCATACTGCCTCCGGATCACATTGCCTCCATTAGCCACACTGATGAAGTTTTTTTCTTCATTGACCAAATGAAGGAAAGCATTTCCATACCACGAACCCAATGTCCTGTGGTGCGGTGTTTTAGACCGGCTATCCTAATGGGAGGCTATCAGTGCACTAGCTTACCTTCAACAATCTGCATTCAGAACAGTGACTTGGCAATTTGCTTGCTGCTCACTCATGCTAATGAGCGCTCTGAAAAGATGCAGGCGAACGGGGAAATTCAGTTCCCACAGCTTCCAGTGGTGTTGAATATGAATGCCGGGCCAATGGTGGCATCTTTGAAGAATAGGCTGTTGGCTTGGAGAGTGAGGGTACTTGGCTAAATGGATGAAGTTTGCGTGTTATGTGGTCTGAAAGGGTGAAGGTCCAGTCAAGTTCAAGTTCATTTATGTCTTCTTTTCCAATAAAAACATCCTAACGCCACTGGCAATTTTTTTTTATTTTTATTATTATTATTTTTAGCATTGATTTAGCAACATTTTGTGAGGTTTATAGGCTTAAAACTGAAAAAGAGTATATAAGACATCTGGCAGTTTCATTAGTCACTACAGGTAATTAATTAGAAGTATAACAAAAAGTGCCATAAACTGTGAATATGATTAAAAAAAATTACCAGTTGGCAATATCAAGCAGCATAACTGTGTTTGTACAGCTAAAATAACTGGGATAATGGCACAGACATGAGCCTACATGCCTACAATATGCTGGTCAGTGATTTGCGTATGTATTTGCATGCTTGCAGTGTTTCTGGTCTTAGCGTCAGTGTCCAGAATAGCATTTTACCATTTTTAGCCGTATCTATTGAAGAAATAGTGGTATAGTAGTTTTCCTATTCTGTACATATCTGTAGTTTCGCCGTGATTCAATCCATTGGTTGAGAGAGTTGACAATATTAAGCTGAGAAAGTATTTGAACATCCAAAAACATTGTCCAGAAACTGTGACATAAACACCACCATCACAATCTATTAATTCTCAGAAGATTATTAAAAAAAGAAAATTGACACCTTTGTTTTTCTTAGTCACATAAAGGAACAGAGGGCACATATCCCAGAATGCACCAGTGCAGAAGTTAAAGTTATGAGGACTCTCAGTGGTATTCATTACCGTGGCCTGCCGTAGGGACATGCTTCCCATGTGCTCAGCCATCTGCAAATTCCCATGGCTACTTGATGACAGTCTCAAAAAGTTTTAAAAATCCTCGAAAATATTAGCACACACTTTACACTTTCATTGTTTTTCACTGGATATTATCATTAGTTTTCATTATTAACATTAGAATAAAATACAATGACCCCCAAAAGGACTTTAACATCCAGTGACATGCACACATGTATGAATACAGCTATTGTTGCAGCTTCTCTTCAATGAGTCATGTTTCCCGAAACCGTAGTTCCAACGAACATTCGCAAACAGCATCGCAAAGTTGTATGGTTGGAAAGACAGCTCTCGACCTGTGTTTAGAAGCATAGTTTCTTGTTTGTATGACGTAGCACTTTGAATGTGTTTGGGAAATGTCACGCCCCTCACCATAATTGTGAGTTTCAACACACTACTAACACAACCAGGGACCGTCAGGATTATTACGAAGGCAGCTGACGATAATGGAGGAATTTGCAGCTTGGCTCGCAAACTACAGTTCCTGTTCATCAATAAGGTGAGAACCAGACCCGTTATAAACCCACATACACTCGATTTAATTACATTAGGCTAATTGAAAAGTGTACTATCCAAGTAGTAATAAAGGTGTTTGCCGTCGTAATGATGACAGTTGCACACACTGTTCAATGCTCCGGCACGGTTAGCGCTCACACTGCATGCGAACCGCGCTCGAGCCCAACCGAACTGCGCTCTGGCCCACCTCTTCCAAGCGGGCCAGGGAGGGCTAAACAAACCGTGCCCGGGCACGGTTCGTAGCAATCGCACTTGTCAAACGAACCAGGCTTTGAGGGTCAAATGCGCTCGGGCACAGTTGAGAGAGCCTAGTGTGAGTACACCCTAAGTGTCATTTAAAGAAAGAAAGTACATTTCAAGTTGACAGGCATTTCAGACATCATGACATGAACAGATCTGTTGCAGATGAATATTATACACTTTTGCCAAAATGAGTATGTCTTGTTCACAAATAGAATGGCAAAGATGCTTTACTTGTTCCCTGTTGCACCAGTGAAGATGATACTTTTGTCAGTGCAGACCGTGATTTATCAGCGTAGATTCTAGCATCACAACGGGGCCACCTGAGCCTCGAGAGTAGTACAGTGTATGTGGTTTCCACGCTGGCAAAGATGGATGAGTTTCAGAAAGCTGAACCTCAGCTAATTCTATGACTAATCAACGTCTTGGCCTGTGTTTTCACACCAGCTGCAATGGCACAGTCAATAACCAGTCATTCTGAATGAATCACCTTCACCGCCATTGATCTGCTGTCAGATTCATTTACACAAATCGGTAGTTTGCGAGTATCTGCTTGTCGGTGTTTGCTAGATAGTGTTTTTGAACAAAAGCTTGTTATTGTTGATCTATTTGCAAAGCATATGTGAAAAGTTTGAAAGGGGTGAATTGGTATGCAAATCCAGTCTACATTGTGTAAGTAAACTGATTAAAATATTTATTATAATGCATTTTTCATATCTGCTTATTTACGAATTAGTTGCTTTCAGAGAGATTACACTGAAAAAAAAGATGTAGGATTTACTTTCACAACTTTCACTCAGAAATTACTAGTACATTGCACAAACAATTTCAAAGAAAAAAGCAACACATTGAATTAAACATGGAATTTTGAAGTAAAAAGACTGAAAAAGTATTTTCTAGCTCCAAGAATCTTTGAATTTTTTTTTTTTTTACAGTGTACTTGCAGTACATCTGCACCAGAGCCTGTGTGTAAAAAGTTTTAAGTCTCTTTTACATTTTATATGTGATATTACAATGTCTCCTGACTGCCTAGTATTTAATCATAAGCAATAATAGCAGACTCCATTATCTTAAATGATTATATGCCGCAGTCATATACATCATTAACGGGCAGTGTTGAAATAAACAAACATAAAGCCTGAGACTGACTCTGCTCTTGTGCATGGCTGAGCTGTAATTTGCATGCCGTAGGTCTCGTCTTTACAAGATCACTTGTATTTCTGAATAAAAACAATCCCATCCCTCTCTGCTCTATAATTGAGAACAGGCACAACGTCTTACTCTCTCTAACAAAGGCCTACGATATTGAACTCATGCAGTGCTCTCCTGTCAGTTTTTTCTTAACTGACTTTATTTTTTAGTAGCTTGAGTAGTTTTCAGAAGAAAATGTGAGCAATGCTTGCCTGTGCATCATGCATGTTGTCAAATGTTACCATTATTTCCTGTCGCTAAGATGTTTTTAGTAATTGCCAGGGCAGTTGCTAGGGTGGTCTGCATTGTTATCAGGTTGCTTTGCAGTTTCAGCCGTGGCATTGCTAAGATCTTCTGGGTGGTTGTTACTAGGGGTAGGCAGGAATCGATACAGCATAGTATTGCAATATTTTGCATGGGGATATTGTAACGTACACTGAGTATCGATCTTTTCAGTGACTGAATTTCGGCAACGGGATGTAAAATGAACAGACTGAGAACTTTATCTTATTTGATAAAAACAAAGTTTTACTTTGGGGACATTTGCAGTTGAAAAAAAGATAAATCACAAAATATTTTACTTGCAATAATATTGTATCATGGCTTAAGAATCGTGATAATATGGTATTATGTGGCCTCTTATGATTCCCACCACTAGTTGTTACATCAAATCATCAAAACTTTCCCAGTTTTTCTATGTGGTTGTTAATATGTTTGACAAACAATTACCCTTGAACCCCTGTTCAACCACACGGACTGTAAATTTTGACAAACAGCTTGAATGACAACTCTAGAGAACAGTTGTCTCTTTCTTTATGCCGATATGCCTCATGGTTCTTGCCACCAATAAATGACGCTGTCAGCATTGCTCACCAGTGCAGGGAAATGCTAGTATGAGTGAGGGCTGTTAACCATATGGAGGCATGTTAAGGAAGCCCTCAGAAGACCTGGACCCAGCCGCTCTGTGCTATTTTGTGTGCACATGCTTCCTTTGCCAAGTGACCAAACAGCTTCACTTCCATTCTTCAGTGGCAGTGGCACTTTCCACAACTAGGCTTCAAAATACAGCCAAAACAGACAATGAAGTCTTTAACTGCTGTTCTTTTCCCCCAAATGAGCAGTGAAAGGTGCTTTACTCTCAGAAGATGTGGCAGTCAAAAATATTAAATGAGCTTTTTTATTATTATAATTGTATTTTTGTCATGGGATTTATGTAAAACTTTGAACCTTGTGACAAAAAACTCATTTCCATAAATTGATCAAAGAAATAAAAACAGTATAAATAAAAAGGAATAACAGTTTTCTCTTAGTCTTATTAAGTGCAAACAATAAGTGCAACTATAATCAAAGTACTCTGTCAGTATTAAAAGTGCAAAAAGCTAGCATGATACAGAGCTAAGAGATGGTTAGAACTACACAGCCTAAGATAGCTTTCATATTGGGAGATATTTGCATGCATCAGGTAGCCGCTTTCAAAATGTGGGGTAGTGAAATCACGTTTGAATGCGCACTCGTGTTTTACTTTCACTTTCGCAATTGCGCATACTCTGTGAATAGAGAGCGGCGGTGCTGAGCTCAGATTTTACAAGATAAGACATTTTTAGACGCTTAGGCTGACATCTCTTCACTTAGTCTCGTCACGCGATCAGTGAACCCTGATTCATACTGCACTACGTACGAAACTGCGGCTTGTGTAGGATGAGCTGGATGGGATTGAAGTGACCATTATCCAACTGAATTAAATGGTTTTTATTTCTATAAACTGTTAACATAGCGGTGGCATATTCTATTTTAATTTCACCCTCACAATCCGTCATGGCAATATCACAAGACAGCTTTTCGCATTTCATTCTTGCGTGATCACACTCCTTTTATATATATATATATATGTGTGTGTGTGTATGTATAAATTCAGTTATTAAATAATGCATAAAAAATATATTTTAATATTATCTTAATATATATTGTCTATATGACAGGTGGTTAATAACAGGAATAGATAAGTCGAAAAGGAGAAGCAAGTTACAGTTTAATAAAAGATTTTATAATGTGCACTGATGGATCATTCACAATAACACCAGGAAGATGTATTAGGAATGTAAACAGAGTTTGTTTTGATTTCATGCTGACTTTTAACACCCAGTCAGGCACTTTTAGTAGTTTTGGTCAAATCCTCCTGAACATTAATTAAAGGTCACAATGCACTAACAGATCTTTGCAATACATATCCATGGTGTGGCAATTCATTGGACCGGGAGGTTTCTGTGAGCCCGCGGCCACTGTCGTCGATGATGCATACTGGTCATTAAAATAGAGCCACCTTTTGGAAAGCTTTATGTCTCCATTAAGAGAAGTGTGTGCAGTTCTTTTATGTGGTGTGGACAGGCTGTAAAGCACGGAAAACACACAGTGTAGTCTACTTACAAAGCCCTGGTAAACCGAGAACCGAGAGGATTGTAATTCTCTCATAGTGATGGAAAAAATATTATTATTATTTTTTATTTTTTTGGAATATGCTAACGATGTATCCTTTTGTACTGGTGTGAGGTTTTCAGTACACCCTGAAGAGACCTTTATGACTCGGATGTTGCTCTTTCATAGCTCAGGGAACATAACAGAGTTTCATTTTAGTATCAGGTTGATGTCAGATCCTTAGAAGAGGTTAAAATAGACACAAATGAGTCAATAGTTGTTATACAGTATAGAGATATAATGTGGAGCAGCTCAGAACATATGATTTTGGAAGAATTTGATGAGAAACATTTGAGTTATTTTCAAAATCTATGACTTTTGATTGCACACTTTGGTATCTTAGCAAAACTGAGCACAGTTTGAGACATTGTTGAGATCTTTTTTTTCTTGGGAGAAACATCTGAGAAGCAAGAGACTCCAATATCATTGCTTTCCTCTAGGCTAGTTTGTTTCAGGCATGAATATAAGCTAGAAAAGTTTGGCAGAATTCATTTCTTAAAATGAAAATGAACTCTGGGTGGGTTTGGTTAAGGTGAGAAAACAATCAACGGACCAACGAACCAAGCGGTATCATAATTCATAACGGCAAACAGCAGTGTCTGATTCTGTGAGTGAGCACATTAGTTATCGCAGTTGAAAGCCAAAGAGCACCTCTTCTTCCTAAAATGTTGTGTAATTGCTCTTCTAGGTGCATTGCAAGAATGCTGTCCCAACAAAGCCTTGATTCCCATTCTAACATTATAAATAAATATATAATTTATCAGTTAGAGTGGGAATTAAGTGTTTGTGTGTCTTGACAGCTACTGATAAGCCACAATAAACTGGCAGAGCGAACTTGTCAATCCATCTTGATGGATGACGCAAAAGAAACTCTGACCAATAAGAAGACAGTTTTACTCACATGTGACTTGCATAAACACATTTTGTTATGCTTTGAAATGTTCCCTTGTGAAAGCGAACCCACCCAAGAAGAAAATGCAACTTTTTAACAAATTAAGTCCCTATTTCGGGACCAAGCAATGATCTACTGGTCTGAAAACGCCCTCAGAAACATATGGTTTAAGAAATGTCAAGTGACACTTTAGTTTGGGAACCAATTCTCACTGTTAGCTAGTTGTTTATTAGCTTGCATATTACTAGCATATGTTTATTAGTACTTATAAAGCACATATTAATGCCTTATTCTGCATTACTTATTTTATACCCCTTAATCCTACCCCATACGTAAAAACCTAACCACTACAATAACTACCTTACTAACTACTAATAAGCAGTTAATTGGGAGTTTATTGAGGCAAAAGTTGTAATTAATAGTGAATATGTGTTCCCTAAACTAAAGTGTCACTGAAATGTCATTCCTGCTAAAAATCCTCTGTCAACCTGCAGCACAGTTCATTTTAAAAGGTTCGAAAGGATCAAAGTAGTGTGACCTTTAACTTGTTTTCAATATGAGTTAATAGTGAATGAGTCATATAATGTCTCCAAAAGTAGGTTTTGAAAGATTTGGTCAGGTACAAATTTTGGAGTCAGTGCTCAGAGTCAATTGTTTTATTTGTGGTAATGCAATGAAACATGCCAAATTGTGTGGCATAATTTTTGGCCAGGCTGTTATACAAAGAATTTATGAACACATGCAAAAACAAAAGAGAACAAACAAAATTAATAACCGATTATTTTGTAATCAATGTATGTTTTTTTCTGAGCTTTTTTCCAACTTTTTTTTAAATGACCAAAGTACATTCATATAAGACACTCCTTTAATGAACACGGATGTTGAAAATAACTAACCTGAGATTAGCATTCAGGCTGGGTCCATGTCATTAAGTGTGCACATGAACTTGAGTGTTTTTTAGTCCCCAGTGACATGTTATTTTCTGCTTGACTTGGGCTCATCAACAGGAGCATAACACTGCCTTTTCATTTAATGTCTCAGAGTAATTTATTACGTCTTAATATGAAGAAAAATACTCATTACTTTCATCTTTGCCTGAAATTTCTCCATTTTCTGTGTGTGACCCGTTTCACAGACCATATTTTGTGCTTACAACAGTCAAGCATTTGGATCATTGCTTTTTCTGCACTAAAAATATGGAAATGAAGGACTGCTGCTTGGCTAAATGTCATTTGCTATATTAGAGTGTGAAACAAAAATAGACAGACAGACATAGTATTTCCTGTACCTTTGCTTCTTAAGTGAATTTAGCTTATTTAGATGCTTTTACTGCAAAACAAGACAATACTGATGGGATTTTTGCAGTCTGCAACTTTGGTTTCTGTGCAGAACTCATGCTGTAATGCGATAAAACCTTGCATTGTTAGCATAGTGTCATAATTTGACAGGAGAGCAGAAATTAGCAGAGAAAGGTCTCCTCTCACTCCTATTTTTGTCCACACAGAGGATCAGAGCAGTCACAACAAGACAGCCTTCTCAGCTGCAGTTTGTCTGTTAAATTAGCACAATTTTTCTTAAAGGGCATTGGGTGAAATGTCCAAGTCTCTAACAGATCCCTACGGGCAACACATTTAACACTGAATATGCATGAAAGGACCTCCTTAAAGGAATTCAGCCAAAAATCTTTTCCTTTCACTCATGTCTCCCTCAAAATGCAAGGGCATTTTAGGCACAATCTGCCCTGTTCCATAAAATGAAAGCATACAATGACTTGTTGTGACCATCGACTGTCTAACAGCTTTGCATGAGGCATTTAAGTTTTTTACTGACAGTCTTCGCCTCTATTGCAGTTCTCAAATCTTACATATTCAAATATGGTGCATGAAGTTACATTGGAAAGAATGACTGTGAATAGTAGTATTCGCAATACAGTGCTATTTTAGCATATTTAGTGTCAGATTAAAGTTTGCGTGTGAATAATGAAAAAGACATTGAAATACTGCAAACATAAGTGGCATGACTGTTTAATGAATTCAGTCCACTGACATGTATAAAATTCAGTAATACTTTACTTTCCATAATTTTAAATGATTGGTTGGTTGACTTTTAAACTTTACATTTACATTTACGCATTTGGCAGACACTTCTATCCAAACAAATTACATTGTATTCAAGGTACACATTTGATCAGTTCTTGATTTCCCTGAGAATTAAACCCATTACCTTGGCGTTGCTGCTATTTGAGCTACAGTAAAGCTTCTCTAAAAAAAAGAAAAAAGAATTTGGTAATGTGTAATTTGCGTATATTACGTTGTTTCTCATAGCAAATGAGCTTATTTGTTACAGTTTATGAGTTGTGAAGGGAAATGCATGAGAATGTTAGTCTACTATTTGGTGCAGTAGGTCCAGTACATGTTTTATTATCAGTAAGAAACATGGAAAAGATATCTTATTCTTATTTTTCTTCTGGTAAGTCACAGAGGAGGGCCCTTTGGTCTGATTAAAGCTGCAGTCGACAAGAAATGCTGGCTAGACGCTGATAAAAACAATGCTAAGGTCAGTTTTGTTTATGCTGTGAAGGTCTGACTTCCAGCCCCAGACAATACCCAATGAAAGAGGCTGGGAATATGTAATGGCTTTCCTTGAATGGACTCCTCTGATGTTCTTCCGAATGGAACGGTGCAAGTGGAAACTGAGCATCTCGCATCGGATCGGTTTCATCTGCAGATCCGAATGTGTAACACCTCAGAAACACAGACGATTGTCCTAAGACAACACATGCTAGTCTTACACAAGCATTACTCAAAGGCTTTGGTTACATGGAAGGAAATTACAACGGCCACAAATGATCAATGGCACAGCTGGCAGACCCATCTGGTGGATGGCTTTTGGTGATCTCATTGATGTAGCTGTAATATCATGGGAATTCAAATCCATGTTTTCCCTGCTATGTGTCGCAGGAAAGGGCCGATGGGAGCACTTGAGCGTCTCTGATCCTGAAACAAACAGCTATAGGGAATGTGTGGACTTTGTGTGAACTTTGATTTGTCAGCACAGTTTGAGACATTGTTCTGAAATTCTAGCCTAGTCTAGTCAGTCTGCAGGGCAACTAATGTCTTCATCTGATCTTTCTCTCAAGCAGAAACAGAGATATTAAAGAGATCTAATAAGTAATTCTTCTCTCTTATGGGTTAATTTGCTTTCAGCATTTGGCCTTTAGTTTGTAGAGTACAAAAGTCAAGGAGAAGCTTATGACTGAAACGTATCACTTCCCTGATCTCAAGAGGCTCTTTAACGACTGATGCTAGAGATTGCGATGTTAGCCTCCTTGTTAGAGCGCCACGACTCCCATGCCAGCGGACCCGGGTTTGAATCCCACTTAGAGTAGGCGGTTCAAATAGGAGAGTTTACACTACTCGTAGTATGCTTGTAGTATTCTGTATACATTTAGTACTTTATTGGCATGATTGTGTTTACATACAATATTGCCAAAGCATTATACAAAAAAAAAAAAAACAACTAATTAAATTAAATGCAAAATCATTTACCATTTAATATACAATTTACCAGACTATTTGCGGTCTACTAATTGGACACCACCTTGCTAAATTAAACATGCATGTAGCAGGGCTCCAGACTGCGCCTAAAACGGTCGCATTTGTGACAAAAAATATTAATTTGTGAGTGATATTTTTGCTGAGGTCGCCATTGGCGACCATACAAATTCACACGTTATGACTGCAAAATTTGCATGTTATTTGCATTTTCTGTGAACAGTAGCCTATCACATCATTTGCTGTGTTGACGTAATTAAACGAGATGCTGCGTGTGAATGTTTCACTGAGTTAGAGCTGCGAAATATAAAGTCTTCAGTGCCTTAAACAGTATAACAAGAGTATAAACGATCATTTAAGGCGTCTTATATTTTGTGGATGGAAAAACAAATTGCGATACTTCCTAATGTGATTATTAACTCTAATTTCATTAAATAAATGTGAGTGCTGCATGTTTTAAAGTCAACAGATGGCGCTGTTGCGCGTTCTTCAGAGCAGCTCGCATTTAATGATTAGCGTATATTTGTCAACTGATTGCTTATGAACTAATGCTGATCAATAATCACAAAGTTTACTTTACATTATTTATATTATACTGTGTTGTAAACGGTTGTAGCAACATCATTTTTTAATCCTCATCTGAACTTGAATGAGCAGCAAAAGTAAAGCACATACATTTCAAAATAAGAGTCCCGCTGTATTTCAAAGTAATCAAAGTCAAGTAGTATGTATATCAATTGCCCCTGTTTGTTATTTGGTTACACAAACCAAATGTAATATATTTAATCCATATTTATATTTATTTTCATTTGATTCAAAATAAACTGTTGTAGCTTCAGGAAGGAAGGACTAAGAACATTTGACACATATTATTCAATATAAAGATTTTACTAGCATCAGGGTTATTATAGTCAACTAAAACCATTAAAAACATTTTTTATTGCTTGAAATAAATGTTAATACTAAAATAAAAATCTATAAAAACTAAACAGACATGTTTAAAAAGAACAAAAAATAAAACTAAAAAAAAAAAAAATTAAAACTTAACAAAATATGAAAGCAGAAAATATAAAAATCTAATCGGATTCAAAATATTAACAAAAACTATAATAGTATTAAGTGAAAATAGTGACATTCGTTTTCCAGAAAAGTCACAAGATGAAAAAGCTGAAACTGTAAAGGGGAGATATATAAACACAACAGGATGTCTAAAAGTAAGTGATTTTAAAATTTTAAGTTCATTGTTGTGTGGCTCTTATAAAAAGTATTTGGCACCTGTTTTTTCCCCCTATAGGAGCCAACGGCTCCTTGATGAATTTTTTTTTGTCTGGAGCCCTGATGTAGTGAGGTCATGTGACAGCTACATTGCATACTGACTGTATTTAGTAATCTATTAAAAAAGTATTACAAATGAAATGTAGTGAGGTCAATGTAGCATACTACTGTTAGGAAATGTTTAGAGCATAATGCGTACTGCTTGGTATTGGTCAAAGAAAAACAGTAGGCAGTGTACAGCAAATACTGCACAATTTTCACTAAGCATTATGTGACTTGTGATAATGCTTATCTAGTACACACTGCTGCACACAATACATATATATATTTTTTTTTACCAGAAAGTCTTCAAAAGTTTAGGCAGACACTGCTGTGTTTTTTCTATATGCATTCAGAAGCCATTTAGAACAATGTTGTGACTTGAATAAGACATGCTGTTGGCTTATAACCTCAGCGTTTTACACAATCATTAATATTTTTTTTGTACATTTTTATTCACAGCCAATTAACGTGTGACCTCACTGCGGATGTTTCACTTCTGGAGTGAATCAAACCCATACACATCTGTCTTGTTATTGTGACCCCTGGTCGCACTTGTGGAAATTCAACGAAATACGAAATAACTCAGATTAACTATTTATTTCTGTATCTACATTGTATAGAGCTTTTATATATAAAACATGAAACATCAAGGCTTCGGCAATCATTGTGCTGCTTAGATTCTGTATATCCATCATACAGCAAGTGCTCGATGCATGCAATAAGATAAAAACATTCGTTCACACAAAGAAGACAGGACAAACATACATAATTAACAACACAGATTCATTATGAATGAGCTCAGTGACTAATCTGTGCAATTATCCGAAGCCGGAGTGAAGCTTTTCTCCAACCGTCTTATCACATTTGACACCGAATCCGACAGTCATGTCCATCTCTCGAGACCAAGTGCTCGATTGTCCAGCACTATCTTGTTGGCCACAGTTCATTTGCTACATATTTAATATCCCTTTGCAATTTCTCATTAATAAAGTGAGCATGTTCATTGCTACTTAACTGTGACGATAAATGGATAGCAATGACTCACTTTGTATGCAACACCAAACTGCACTTTGATTTCTGAATTCTTTATCATACATTGTCCTCGCTGAACTTCACTTCAGGATGAATATGCTGGAAAGAGTGAGATGAAATCTTTTGTGTTTTTCTTTTTGAAATCTTGCTCTATTTGCTCACTAATTTCCTCTGATGACATCTTCTTAAACCAAGTTTTGCATGTTTAACGTGAGAGTTTGATTAGCATGAAAGAACCACATCTGGATTCACACTTGGTTTTATTGCTCGGTCTGATTTGATTGTACCCTCCTCCCTCTATCCCAACAGGTCTTGTTTCCATACAAGGCTCATTGTAAAAATGAGCTTATGGCAACTTTTCTGCAAAACGATATTTAACTTCTTCTTGCATGGTTTGTCAAATTTTAAAAGTGAATTGTCCAGTGAAATGCTCAGTTTTATCCAAATCACATGAACTTGAATCTGGCAATGTTTTATTACGTTGGTTGTCATACGTATTGCGTCTTTATCTGGTCAGTGGCACTAAAAAGTTAATGCTCTATAGAGTGATGCAGGTATGACGTCAGAACCCGGAAGACTACTTCCCTGCTGGTTCCATTGAGATTTTCCTATGGGGTTTTTTATTAGGGTTTTTCGATTTTTGTGTAAAATGAAGCCTGTGGTTAACATAACTAGACTATACTATACTGACTATACACTGATTGAATGATCAGTTTTAAGCTAAAACAGATAGTTGAAAACTTTTACACATGTCTCAACACAGCTGGTGCTAGTGCTCATGATTTTCCTTTCATTGATGATGTAAATATACTGCAGTTCAGAGCCAAATAATTTAATGTTAAAAGGAGTAGGCCTATGTGTATAGATGTTTGTGTGTTTTATACACCCCTAGGCGGCATTAACCCATCTGTGGGCTAAACTCCTGTGATCTAAGCTGCTGTCCCAAAGATTGGAGGTTTGATCTCAAGTGAGAAGCAGGATTGAGCCAAATGCCCGAGAGATCCTGAGATCATAATCTGGCTTTATCACTGCTTTGCTCTGGGTCAGACGCTTAACCTTATGTCGCTCTATAGGGACCACCTCTAAAATTGACCCTATATAAAAGTGTCTGCTGCTAAATGTCAAATTATCTAAATCTGTCTCAGCTCAATTAAAGCCACAGGTGCTGCAGGCTCAGGTCAACGATTTCGAAGTCAAGATAAATTCATGTCACATACACAATATATTTTTAGGTTATCTCAGGAAGGGAACTTCAACATTCTGCTTCAGGGTCAGCATTTACATTTGATGCTTTCATTCTTTGTAGATTTAAATTTGAGCACAGTCGTTCAAAGGTTTATCTATGAAGTGGTTTCATTTCATTAGGTCACTGCTAAACTTTCTGGAAATAAATAAATAAATATATATAAACTATAAAAAAAGTAGCAATTTTCTGAGAAAATGCAGAATTTGTCTTTTCTGTTCAACATTGCTATTAAGTTCATGTAATTAATAATTAAATTACATCAATAATTTTACTCTAAATAAAAATATTTTTAAATAAAAAAATCTGCATTAAATTATGTAATAAAATGATTCATTACTAATTTATAATTCAGTTAAATATTTTTAAAAGGGGACATATCTCAGTCTAGCACTGTTAAACAGAAAGTTGAACAGAGTATTTAATTAATCTAAATTCTAAAATAATCCTAAAAATGTTTATTAAAACATTCCAGGAGTTTCTTATTTTTTTTCCACAATTCCTGGTTTTATATATATATATATATATATATATATATTGATGGAATATCAGTTTAAATATCAAAAGCCACCTCTCTAATGACATCATCCTCCAGGAAGTGACATAATTTTGGAGGGAATTTAACAGCCCAAACACTAGTGAGTATTAGCAATGGATTTGATGAATTGTGGTGTTGGTTTGTGTCTCTGTAAAACATTCATCCTGTTTGATCACATCACAAAATCATTTTTGATATTATTAACCTTTATATGAAAGCAAACTTGCAATATAATGTTTTCATGTAAGCAAAAGCTGTCTGTCACCGATTAGCTCTTTATGTACATCCTGTTAGAAATTTTGATCATTTTCATGCCATTGTGTCAAGTTAATAAAATAATAAAGTTAATAATAATAAGTTATAATTGATTACAGTTTAAGTGTCTTGAGTTTTCTCAGACCATTTTTCTGAAGTCTGGTACAATCTTTTAAAGAAATACTTCCTTAAATTACAACACAAGCACTCAAAAGGTTCTGCAGAACAGGAACGAACCCAGTAACAAAATGAAAGCCTGAGCAAACATGTATGCAAAGTATGAATAATTTAAAAGGCACTCTGAGAATCGTGACCAACAGATGGATTTATTAAATCGTCTGTACCAAACCACTTACAAACAGGGACATACTGCAAAAATTGAGCTAGGAAGAATGAAAACCTCTCAGTCCATCTGACAGCGGTGTCCCGTTTCAGGGCTAGTTGCTTCTCTGCTTTCTGTAGTTTTACTCTCCCTGGAACAAGATAATGCATGTTTTGCTGAGGTGGTTGTAATATCTTAGACCTTTGCTTATGTCTGTAACCTTTTCAGAGGACTTGTAATTAATAGCAGTGCTTACAATGGTGCTTTGAACACACTTTTCATTATTTTTATGTTACAGAAGGAAACTGTCATTTGATCTTGTAAAAACGTTTCTATGACCTTCTGTGCATTAAATAACCCCATTCAATCTGAATTATTTGTTTATTATATTACATGTACGCTGATCTTATAAAGAAATGTCAAGGTCATTTTTTTATTGTCAAGGTGTATATATATATATATATATATATATATATATATATATATATATATATATATATATATATATGTATATATTATTAGTTACAAGACATTTTGCTGCTGAGAACAACATCTTATGAA
Source organism: Elopichthys bambusa (assembly GCA_037101425.1). Classification (NCBI taxonomy): domain Eukaryota; kingdom Metazoa; phylum Chordata; class Actinopteri; order Cypriniformes; family Xenocyprididae; genus Elopichthys; species Elopichthys bambusa. The sequence goes on along the minus strand of CM074436.1, from coordinate 5,811,422 downwards.
AACAGTTCATCAAAGGCATCAGTAAACTATTATACAAAGTTTATTAATACACATTTGAGTGATTTTAAAATGTAAAGTTGATGGAAAAAAAAAAAAAAAAAATCAAACTGGCTCTAAACTTATGTGTACAAAATTATTCAACCCCCAAAAGTCACATTTTGTGCAGAATCTTTTATTCTTCATAACCTCCAATAAACGCTGTCTGTAAGTGCTTAGAAGCTTCTGTCACCTCTCTACTGCAATCTTGGCCCATTCCTCGCTTGAAAAAGCTTCCAGATCACTGATAGTCTATGGTTTCCATGTTACCACTGCTTTCTTCAAATTCCACCATATGTATTCAATAGGGGTGGGAATCTTTATTAATCTTTTTAATCTTTGATCCGATTCTAAAACGATTCTTGATCTACTTTTTTTTATTTATTATTAATTTAGTTTATCGACTTGAAAATCTTAAAATCCTTACATTTACATATCCTTACATAAGTAATTATAAGTACTTTTTAATACATTACTTAAATTAAAAAAATAAATTAAAATAATTATATGTTAGGAATTTTAAACTAATAGGCCTATAACTTCAAAACATACAAGCAAGTAGCAAATAATAAAGAGGAGCAAAGAAACATATTACAAGCAATAAACAAAGAGTGCTTTCGGTATTTAAGATTATCTGAACATTTTTTCATTAAAGAAATATGACTGATTTTTCTTTCTCATCTTTAGACAGCAGGAGATCTAATAAGCTACATTCACGCATGGATCTGTTTTTTAATATAAGAAGTAATGTGGTTTGTCCTGTCCATTTAATCCCTTAAGACATAACTGGCTGTGTTTAGGCCCTACATTAATTTTGCGTCATTGCCATTTTGAGACGCAAGTACATTCAACCACTTACACTGAGTTGCGATCACAAATAAAGCGCGCGTCAAAATGTGAAATTAAATGCAGCCTTCTGTTAATGCATATTTTAAATATATGAGTCCACTGCATTCCGAACGACATAAATGATGACCTCATTGAGCATTTGTAAGAAAAATACTGACAGGCGAGACTGCGCACTGAAGTGTAACATCAAACAAAGGGCACGTCTCTCACGGCTCATCTTGTGCAGTGAAGCCCGTGAATGTCCTTGTAATTCGCCTCAACCTTTCCGAACTTTATGAAAGATTATTTTACGGAAGGTTCGAGTGGTGTATGTGTGTGAGGAATTGGAAGCAAGCAGAATACGGGTGTTTCTAAAGCACACTCAGCGTCATCGGGCATCTGGTTAAAATCAGAATCATTGGAGAGAGAATCGCAATGCATCAATGGATCTATTTTTTCTCCCACCCCTAATATTCAGTGAGATTTCAATCTGAAGACTGTATAGGCCACTCAAGAACATTCTACGACTGATCCCTGAACCAAGCTTAAGTAGATTTGGATGTTTAATTTGGGACGGCTGTCCTGTAGGAAAGTCCATTGATCATCAAGCTTCAGTCTCTGCACCAAAGGCATCACCATCTTTGCCAAAATGGCTTGATACTTCAAAGAATGATGTCCTTCATACAGTCAAGATTTCTACTTCCTGCAACAGCAAAGAACCCTCATAACAAGACTGGACCACCTCCATGTTTGACCATGGAGATGGTGTTCACACATCTTCTCCAAAATTGTCATTACTCTTAAAAAATGTACAAGAATACTACCATGATGTACTTACAATTGTACTTTACAATTTAAATAATATAATAATATATTTAAAATACTGAATATTTTCCTTTAGTATTTGTGGCAAAATATGATCCTGGACATTTGGTGATTATTTTTGTGAGAATCATTTTGTAATATTAAGGAGTTTAAGGTTTCACTGTAAGCCTTATGACCCAATTTTATGACCTCAGTGAACATCATCAAAGCTTGACAGATATGATTTATCTATTATGGATCAAAATGAGGAAGTTCTACTCCCTGATCCTCAGAATACATTTACATTTACATTTTGTCATTTAGTCATTTAGCTGACGCTTTTCTCCAAAGCGACTTACAAATGAGAGTAGTAGAAGTAGAAGAATACATGTTTAAAACTGCTTGATTAAATTATAGCTTGTAGTCCTTTGTTTTCTTTTTATAAACGGTAGATATCAAACCTCAAATGCATCATTTAATGTGCATTGATTTAAGAGTTTCTCTTTAAGAAATTTCAATTAGGTCTTTAGTTTGCTCAATCTTGAACATATAAGCATGAAGCATCTACAGCACAAAAGAGAATGAAATGTACACATATATAATTGACCCGTTTGGAGGTTTCTGTCCTGCTTAGTAACCGCTGTTGAGTTGAGAAGAATGTCCAGAGCAAATGAATCCTTGTACGACATCAGTGATCACTTAAACGGGCAGATCTCTATGAAATGTTATAATTATCTCTCGAGACTTCAGAATAAACATGACGGATGATATGCAGGAAGAAATTGCGTTGATAGTGTTTGGAATGATCGTGGTATGTTTTACAAGACACTTTGTATAAATACTCGTGCTGTTGCCACAAATTGTCAAGCTGATCCTCCATCTCTGCTGTCCAAATCCATTTAACTTTGTGTTGCACCATGACTGCGTTTGTTATGCTTCTGTCTTCTGTCAGCTCGCTTTCTGATTGGATATTGTTTCGTTTCACGTCATAATCTCCATAGCGTATGCGCGTTTGTCCTTGGGGTTCCCCCCACACTTCAACATATTTAATATTTACGATTCGTGATTGGGGCACCTCTGACCTTCTTCCGAGCAGATTCAGTCACTCTTAACACACCTCACACTAAAATCTGACAAGATAATCTGTAGAACCATCAAGATAATCGGGACATACCTAGGATTACTGGAAGGGGAGAAATCGGCCCAAAATCAGCCCGATTATCTTGTAGTGTGTACCCAGCATAAGTGAAAATGTCCAAATTGGGCCCAATTAGCCATTTTCTCTCCCCGGTGTCATGTGACTCGTTAGTGTTACAAGGTCTCAGGTGTGAATGGGGAGCAGGTGTGTTAAATTTGGTGTTATCGCTCTCACTCTCTCATACTGGTCACTGGAAATTCAACATGGCACCTCATGGCAAAGAACTCTCTGAAGATCTGAAAAAAATAATTGTTGCTCTACATAAAGATGGCGTAGGCTATAAGAAGATTGCCAAGACCTTGAAACTGAGCTGCAGCACGGTGGCCAAGACCATACAGCAGTTTAACAGCACAGGTTCCACTCAGAACAGGCCTCGCCATGGTCGACCAAAGAAGTTAAGTGCACGTGCTCAGCGTCATATCGAGAGAAAAAAAACGTGTTTGGGAAATAGACGTATGAGTGCTGCCAGCATTGCTGCAGAGGTTGAAGGGGTGGGGGGTCAGTCTGTCGATGCTCAGACCATAAGCCGCACACTGCATCAAATTGGTCTGCATTGGTGTCGTTCCAGCAAACAGTTTGCTGAAGACATGCAGACTAAGGACATGGATTACTGGAACCATGTCCTGTGGTCTGATAAGACCAAGATAAACTTATTTGGTTCAGATGGTGTCAAGCGTGTGTGGCGGCAACCAAGTGAGGAGTACAAAGACAAGTGTGTCTTGCCTACAGTCAAGCATGGTGGTGGGAGTGTCATGGTCTGGGGCTGCATGAGTGCTGCTGGCACTGGGGAGCAGTTCATTGAGGGAACCATGAATGCCAACATGTACTGTGACATACTGAAGCAGAGCATGATCCCCTCCCTTCGGAGACTGGGCAGCAGGGCAGTATTTCAACATGATAATGACCCCAAACACACCTCCAAGACGACCACTGCCTTGCTAAAGAAGCTGAGGGTAAAGGTGATGGACTGGCCAAGCATTTCCAGACCTAAACCCTATTGAGCATCTGTGGGACATCCTCAAATGGAAGGTGGAGGAGCGCAAGGTCTCTAACATCCACCAGCTCCGTGATGTCGTCATGGAGGAGTGGAAGAGGACTCCAGTGGCAACCTGTGAAGCTCTGGTGAACTCCATGCCCAAGAGGGTTAAGGCAGTGCTGGAAAATAATGGTGGCCACACAAAAAATTTACACTTTGGGTCCAATTTGGACATTTTCACTTAGGGATGTATTCACTTTTGTGGCCAGTGGTTTAGACATTAATGGCTGTGTGTTGAGTTACTTTGAGGGGACAGCAAATTTACACTGTTATACAAGCTGTACACTCACTACTAGCAAAGTGTCATTTCTTCAGTGTTGTCACATGAAAATATATAATAAAATATTTACAAAAATGTGAGGGGTATACTCACTTCTGTGAGATACCGTAAGTGAAGGAATAGTTCACAGGAAAAATTCAAAATCATAATTTAGTCACCTGCATGTTGTTCCATTATTTTTCTCTGATAGATTTTCCAAATCTTCTGAAGCCATATGATAACTGATGTCATTGGTTCTTACATGTCTCATTATTGACAACGCATTTAAATTGGTGAGGCTCCTGTACAGGGCAACATTTTCAGAGAATAGCAATGATTTTAAAGCTTTCAAGACTCAAGAATATAGTCATCTGAAGCAAAATTGGAACATTTTTGTTGCTCAACTGCCCCGGTTCAAAATATCTTCATTTGTTTTCCAAAAAACACAGCAAGCAGTCTGTCACTTGCAGTAGTTAAACAGTATGATTAACTGCTGCCCTCACAAGCCAAGAAGTGCATTAACAGTGAAGGACTATTGATTTTTACTTAGCAAAAATCTGAAAACTTTTCACTTGCAAAACACCTGTGGTTCCAAATTAATATCTAACAGTGAGCTGATGAAATATTTACTGAAAGACCTGCAGGAGGCAATCAAAGTAGATTTTGGATGAAATATCATGAGGGCGACATCGTTCTGGCTCCTGTCGGCTCGGCTCTGTCCATATGACACGAGATCTGTCCGATGTCTGGAGTTCAGACAATAGCCTGTGATGATAAAGAGCAATCTGTCCAGGTCATCATCTGATGACCGTTTGAAGTGTGACTCATCCATTATATTGTAGAAAAAGGAATCACACATGAGATCTCAGTTGTTTCTCCTAGATAGGAGTGAAAATATTTCCTAACTCTTTTGATTTTCAGACTTTTCTGGACCACAGATATTTGACACAAGTCTCCTCTAGAGTTTCAGAGAAGATCTAAAATGTCTCAAACTATGCTCAGGTATACCAAGAGCTACAAACTCAAACATTTCTCCATTTGCTCTCCTTATAATAAATTTTGTTTACAATAAATAACTACATATGCGAATCAATCACTGTTCGATAAATGTTCGCTAAACATTTTGTGTAATTAACATGTTTAATAATCAACAGAGCATTCAACATCTCAAGTGCAGACAGAGTGCCTTCAGAAAGATGCCAGATTATTCTATAATTCTAAAAACTTTTAAAACTGCTTGGATTAAACCCACTTTATTTTCCTTATTCGCTTGAAATACATTTATATTACATAATGTGTTTGTTATTTTTATTTGTCATAATGATGTAGGATAGGCTGTGATATCACGTTAAACTGTCTTCCTCCTCCTAGCTCTTCCATTAAAAAAAGGTGCAATACTCCAGATTTCCAAAAAACAAAACTTTAATCGAGTTGATATAGGATAAAACAATCTTGGGATGCTGAGAAGTGTTTATGTGTATGTCTGTGGTTTCCTACAAAGAAATTTAGAAAATACAATGACATAGGCTATAAATCATATTTCTTATCAATATACATTGAGTGACAGTGAGGTAAACGAACACTGAAACAGCGAAGATTAAAATGGCGTCTTAAAGATACACAATAAGGTGTTAAACAGAATACTATAGTGGCATCAAAATTAGTTTTAATAAGTATTACGTTTAGAATCACATCGAACGCTATTGCGGTAGTGAAACTGTGATGAATTTTACATCTAGCAGCCAGAACATAACGATAACAGATACACTTTCAAGCAAAATAATCATATTCAAGCATTTAAGTTAAGATAATTACTTAACGCACACAATACTGCACAAAATAAAGCGATCTCGAAGACTCTCTCTGTCCGAAACTCGTACAATCTGGGCCAATATGAACTAATACAGTAAAGTGGATATTTACCGCACCCCATTAGTTATATTTGGTAATATACTGCCACCTGTTGGCACATTTGTGTAATTTGGAGCAGAGATTAAGTCATAATCACGAGAAAACAACTTTTGTTATCTCGAGATTACGAGAAAATAGGCTTGTTTGAGATGTGCCTATCCTTGCCTGAAATGTAGGCGAGAGTAGGCGGCTGCATTGAGGGGAGGAGTGAAAAAAGTGCAGACAAGACGGACAGTTCTCTGTTCTCATAGTGGATCAGACACCTACGTGATAAGCATTACCAATAAGCATTAAGCTGTGTCATCAGCAAGTCGTTTCCCATCGTGCTTTTGGTCAGCGCAGTCGGTGGAGAGCAACTGCGCCAGAATCCGATGAGGCCGCCTCGCCCTCATGAGAGGTTTTTGACACATGCCGGTTATAACTACACACTTTAGTTATTTTGGGAAATAATCATTTTTGAACTATTTGCATATAATATATGCATTATTTGCATTAAAATATGCACACATGTAAGCTACTTTTATTTGTATGCCTAATGTCAAAAATGTAAAAGTGTCTTATCACACTCAGTTAGGAATTACATGAATCATGTAAATGCAAATTTTCAATTCAAAATGGCCATATTTGAGAAAAAAGTTGATTAGTTTGCATCACTGGATGTTATTGTCTGTCTTTTAACATTTCTAATGCAAAACATGTTTTAAATGTTTAGCTATTTACATCTTACCTCACTCTCTTTCAACGTTAAACAGACACATTGCGCTGGAATTCCTGCTCTAATTCGGTGAACAGTAAACCCCACCTACTTTGATTTGATTGGCCATCTCAGTCATTTTGACATGCTGTTAGACCACTGAGGCTGACCAGTCACCAAATGTAACTTTTAAACCTTTTTGTCATTCTAACAACACACAGAGCGCTGCGTAATGAAGTGCAGCAGAGCAGTGCAAGAATTTAAAATATTAGGGTGGACAATTTGGCCATTTCTAATTTTTGGGGAGGGGACTTGTCTATGGTGGTTTACGGCCCTGACTTAAACTAAACAAAAATGAGAAATCTTGCCTAGAAAACTAGCCAAAATTTCTGAATTTGCTAATTTGTGTCTGCCATATAAGCGAACATATCGGATATTCCCGTCAATGCGAGTCATACATCAGTGAAAAAGCAACAGTGGTGAATGACGTCAACTCAGGTGCACACCAACCATCATCACATGACTCTTTTCAGTGTCCAGGCTGCAACAAGGGCTCTCCTCTTTTTGTCTCTGCCTTAAGAGACCAATGTTTTGCTGACCTTTAAAAATGGTGCAGAAAGCAAAAGCTTGTATTATCATTTCGTCTGCATCCATTGCAAGATGCACCATTTTTACTTTCTTTTCAGCCTAAGCTTTTCCAGGTCAGTATGTCTGGGTTGTTTCAGCAAGTGTATAGTGTAAATGCAGATATCAGATATGGGTCACCTTTAAAAGAAGATGTAAGCTGGTCGTCAAAACATTTAGATATAGTCAACTAAGATCCTAAGATGAGAACATGCTTCTTTGTGGTTGTCTTGTTAGAACATCTATTATAATAGATATTCCAGTCTTAGAAGATGTACAGATAATTTCACTAAGATGTCAGAGATTGTGGTTTGAGACCATTAGGGACCTATTTCCAGTAGCCAATGATTGTGTGTTGGTCAAGAAAGCATCTATTCATCACAGACCTACATAAGAAAGGCATGTTTTTCTCAATAAGTGTTTATGTGGTTTACAGCACATGCAGGATGAAAATTGGCTGAAGATGACAGAAACATTAGCATTAGCATTGGCTGGCATAATCTCTGTGTCTTTATGGAGACCCTTATCGTTAGCTCAATAATGAAGGAAGTGTTATCAGCTTTTATCCAAACACTCTTCTTTGGCTTAATGTTCTGTGAAGATCCTTCTAGCAATCAGTGGTTTTCTGCAGTGCACAGATTTGATCTGATTTGCTCTTTTCTGTTGTAATATTAATATTTTGTGTATATGTTAACATATTTTATCCTACCCAGTTCAAAAATGGATAGATGTAAGATAGAGACAGAGTAACTGATAATACTGTGACCGTGTGCAGAGCGTTCAAAACATTGATCTGTTGTTTGAGTGTCCTATCATTAGGGGTGAAATATTGATACTTTCGATATCAAAAGGATTGATCCTCACATAAATTAAAGATAAACAAATATTAAATATGACTATATTAATATATTTATATTAAATGTGAAAATTAAAAAAAAAATACACCAACGAAAATTATAACAATACAATAAACTATAACTGTGTTAATAAAAAAGGTCAGCTTAAAGTAGTTACAAACGCGGTTAAATGTCAAAATAACGCCAATATCATACAATATAGAGTTGTGTGGGGTGGGGTAAATTAAGCACAGTCAGCTGTGATGTCACAGTCATGCTGCATTGTGGTCTACGGATCTGCCTGAAATGTACATGCTGACTCGCTCCCTCTGTCAAAATCGAGGGGTTGAGGGTCTGTCCAGTAAACTTCCCTCGGCCACTTGACGAAGTTGAACGCACTTCAAAATGATTATTTAAAAACTATTTGGATTCCCCTGAGGGGAAGTGCTTAGGGAAGTTAGTGAGTGCATGTCTAAAAGTGGATGCAGTCATAGTATTCAGATTTACCATAATGCATTCACCTCATAAATCATGAAACACTGCTCTCCCCTACAGGTAAGTTTAAGTGCATGCTTTTAAAAGTAAATAGTATCGGTATCGGTAACAATTTCGGCGATACTGGCCCTGTAATTTTGCAGTTTCGCCGACTCCTACCCATCATAGTATCATTTGAATGAGTTTGGGGCAGGGCTATCTGTGTGTCTAACCAATGGAAGACTATGACAACATACTATTTTAACTAATGCAAATATTCTGAATGCATACAATATCCAGATAGCTATATGTGCCAACAGAGCACACTGTTTTAGGTTTTTGTACAGACATCCGAATTTTGGCCTAGAGACAATAAAACAAGCGGAAAAATCTCATACATTGCAAATCCTATTTTTAATGAGAATTTATCTTATTTTTTTGTGATGTATCTAAAATCTTTATCTAATAAATTGTTGAAAAAGTATAAAGTACACTTGTAATCAAGATATGTGAAAACTTGAAACAAAACTTTTAAGTCAACTTTTCTTATTTTAAAGTTTCTCTCTTTCTCTCTCTCTCTCTCTCTCTCTCTCTATATATATATATAGTTTTGCTACTCAAGTACGTTTTGGGTATTTAGATATTTTACAATGCATTTATTTTACTTTTTCGTTTTTAAATGGAAGATTATCCAGTGTTAAGGAATTTCAAATAGCTTTATAAACGATGATCCCAGGGTCAGAAAAGGCTGAAACCTGTTCCTTAGAAAACTAAAAAAGAAAAAAAAAAACTTTAACCTACAATCTCTACCAATCCAGGTGAGCGCAGGCACGGAAACAGGCGTGTGACAGAATGTGTGAGCGGCACACAATAGAGGTCCTTGTTTCATTACGAAGGCCACTCATGGCTTAGCAGGTGCACAAAGGTGTAATTAAAGGTTGGATCCCATTCGGACAAAGCACATGACTTTCAATATACTCATTCAGGTCACTTCAGCTCTTCTAAAGCCTTTTTATTCCACAAAAGTACCATCTCTACTAATCTGTATTTCTCAGGCCTCCTCAGTGTCTTCTCTCGCAGCCTGAGGTTTGATCACCTGTCACAAGCTATTGTCACAACCAATTATTTTGTCTAAACCCATTCTGCTGATTTTGCAGTTTTGCGAGTTTTATCTTTATTGTAAAGGTTTGGATCAGTCAGTTGTGGATTGACTGGTGGATGAGCAGCATAAATACAGCTATATAAACATACATACCATAGTGTCAGAAATTAACATTTGCCAACTGAATTTGATTTAAGAGTGTTTTGATTTTTATGAGGGCCAGTTTTATTTTACCAATCAAATGAAAAAATAATTGTTATTCTTTTGTCAGATATTTCAATTAATTAATTTGATGATATTAAAGGAATAGTTCACCCAAAAATGAAAGAGTTGTCATCAAAAGAAGATATTTTGAACAATGTTGGTACCCAGACATTTGATGGCACCCATTGACTTCCATAGTAGGGAAAAAAAGAAAAGAAAACACGCTCAAAGTGGTCGCAAGTTGGTCGCAAGTTGTCACACTAATGGCGAAAGTTGTGATCATAGTTGCTTTTGGGAAACGCACCCACTTCTATTCTCAAAATACTGGGAGTAGAAGTGGTAGAATAATGTCAAATATGTGATTTTCAAACATTCAAGCATGAAAACTTGTTCTAGTAGAGCCAAAAAACAAAATCAAGACTTTGTAAAAGGGTATAATAGGTTCCCTTTAACTTAATACTGAAGGAAAACCAAATAAAATGTAATTTATCACTGCAAGTGTTCATTCCTTCTGGCACTGTATCAGGAAAGCAGTGGTGTTGTTCAGAGGAGGTGACAGAGTTTGTGTTCAACTGCTAATCGTTATATTTTTGTTGTTAATTTAGTGTGAATTCTAAGACTAGATGCTGAGAGAATTATGTCTCTCTGATCTGCTTGACAAACTTTTTTTTTTATTGTAAATATCGTTTGCTAAATAGTATTATGAATCTCGAAGAAAAAAAGATATACAACCTTGAGATTTAATTAAAGCTTAATCAGGTTCCCTTAAGACTTCACTGTGAGTTGCTTCACTTTCATGCTGTTTACATTCTGCTAACAAAAACACAAACTCTATCTTTCTTTCTCAGAGCATTAGTGGATATTCAGATCTCTAGATATGTGTGGTGTCATCCTTTGATGTAATATTGAAATATGATACACTTTAAAGTATATGATGAAATGTTACATCTGATTGGAGTCATTTTTCTACATTAATATTTCAAAATTACTGGAGTTGCTGCTGCTGAAAAATAACAGCTTAAAGCTATTTCTAATATGGTTTGTTGGCTTGATTGCAAGATTAGCTGGTCAGCCTGACAGCCTGACAGCCTGACAGGTGTCCAAATCCAAACTGATAAAACAGACCAGCTTAATCACCTTACTCTAGTTAGGGCCCGAGCACCAAAGTGCGAGGACCCAATTGGATTTCCTCCGTTTATTAAATTATTATTATTATTCTTTTCCAAACATTATCGCATTTTTGAGGGCCTAAACATGCTCAAAAACTCATGAAACTTTGCACACGTGTCAGGACTCGCGAAAATTGACATCTGATATAGGTTTCAGAAATGGGCTCGATAGCGCCACCTATAAAACTTCAACGATGTGCACCTCGGGCTACGTTTGACGTACATGTACGAAATTCGGTACATACATGTATCGTCCCATTACCTACTATTTTGAATTGCGATTTTTGTGCAGTTTTTGCCATTTTCAGGCCTCGTACTTTAACGAACTCCTCCTACAATTTTAAATCTGATCATTTTCAGATTTGGTTTGTATAATCGTAAGGCTTGTGGCCTGACAAAGTTTGATGTTTCGCCACTAAGGCAAACAATGTCCGATCTGCCCCAAACTTCACACACTTGATAAAAGTCCTGTCCTGAACACATGTCCATGCCCATATTCAGTTATAGTCATAGCGCCACCTGCTGGCAACAGGAAGTGACATGTTTAACACGGTTATGGACTACTGAGAGCATATTAAAATGTGCCAGCAAGTTCTAAACAGGCTAGCAACATGCTAGAAAAATGTTAGTAAAACACTTAGCTAAGTGCTAAAGCATGCTATTAATACAGTCAAAGAGGAAGTTGCTGTAACTCAGGCATGCAATGTCCAATCTACCCCAAACGTCACACATTTGATAAGAGTCCTTCCCTGAACACATCTACATGACAATATTCGGTTATAGTAATAGCGCCACCTACTGGCAACAGGAAGTGACGTTTTTAACAATATGATGCACTATTAGCAACATACTAAAATATGCAATTGAGTACTAAACATGCTAGAAACATTCTAAATCATGCTAGCAACACCTAGCTGACTGCTAAAGCATACTCAAGCATACAGTGTCTGATCAGAGTGTGATAAGAGTCCTGGCCTAAATACATCTATTTGCCAATGTTCAGTTAGTCATAGCGCCACCTGCTGGCAACAGGAAATGGCATGCTTTACACTGTAATTCACTCCCTGAAACACATTTCGATATGCCACCGAGTAGCAAACATACTAGAAACATGTTAAAACATGCAACACTTGGCTAAGTGCTAATGTTTGCAATTAATGTCACAAAACAGGAAGTTGTTGTAACTCAGGCATACGATGTCCGATCTGCTCCAAACTTCACATGTTCGATAATAGTCCTGGCCTGGAGACACCAACATGGCAATATTCAGTTACGCTCACAGCGGCACCTGTTGGCAGCAGGAAGTCTGGCACTTTGAAATGACTTTCCCATAATTCTCCTGTATTTACGCGCTTACATGCATGTCGCCCACTGTTCACTGTTTTCCTGAGGCCAATGGGTGGCGGTGCGTCCGGGTGTGAGGGCCTTTTCATCGCTGCTTGCAGCTTTAATTTAAGATTGTTTTTCGTCAGGGTACAGAAAAAACAAAAAACAAAAACAATAAACAATAAAAACTCTTGTGTTTGTATCATTAGCCCCTTTCACACAACAATCCCTGTAAATTACCGTAAAATTACCGGTAAAACCACAAATATGCTGTTCACACAAGCAGGGCGTTCTGACTTTCGAACGTGCAAATACCAGTAATTTTCATTCCACGTTCACACAGAGCATATTACCGGTAATTTATTGGTAATGTTACAACTTTCCTTACTAGTAAATTACAGGAAGCAATTTACCAGTATTTTTTAAAAGATCCTGTTCACATCAAAATATAATTTATTCCTTTGATGCAAAGCTGAATTTTTAGCATCATTACTCCAGGCTTTAGTGTCACATGATCTTCAGGAATCATATGCCGTTTTGCTGCTCAAGAAACATTTCTGATTATTATCAATGTTGAAAACAGTTGTGCTGCTTCATATTTGTGTGGAAACCTTGATACATTTTTTCAGGATTCTTGAATGTAAAAAAAGAAAAATCTTTTAATGCATGCTTGCTAAATAAAATGATTTATTTGAAGAAGAAAAAAATAAAAACCTTTTGACCCTTTTGGCTTTTTGTAGTCATTGGATATTATTGTAATATGCATATTGTATACTGATAAGTCTTTTTTTGCAGGCTTATATAAACTGTGAAGGTTTGCCTCATAATGCCTTAATAATAGAGTTTTGCAAGAACCACAAGGTCCATGGAAAGTATGCAAACTCCACTTTATTATGCCTCTGAAAGATTACTTCTGGATGGGGGAAACTCTAACCACAAAGCACAGAAATAACAGGTTATGCTAATTTTCGGGGTCGTTTGCAGAATGGATCGCTGCGCCATCATTTAAATGAGCTTCAATGCAGAATAAACTGCAGCATGCGTCTGACTTTGTGCCAATAGTAAACCTTTGAATTGAAGCTCTGAATGGTCTTCTTTAGTGAAAAAAATGACCAGTCATGAAAACGTCTGTCTTGTGCGTCCTGCCCTGTTTTGTATGGATGCCCATAACTCTACAGCACTAGCATCTCGGTGTCAGCATGTAAGTTCTAACGTTGTGTCTTGCTATGACTTACGTGCCACTGATAACAGGCTAGTTTCAGCAGAGAGAGAGATGCTGAGAGTGCAGCTATCCTACGCAGGGTCAGTGTTGTCCCTTCTAGTGCCCTTGATGGGATCCCGATACCCCACACAATGCACCTGTCAATCTGGACCGCACACGACTGAAATTAGCTTAGCTAGCTTCTGTTTAAAGAGCTGATGTGGAGAGATTATGGGGTGATTTAATTGTGTTCGGGTTTGAGATTGTGTGGGATCAGTGATTAGGAGATTTATTTCAAGGCTACTGTAGAAAGGTTTAGGGCTACTGTAGAAACATGGCGGTTCAAAATGGCGACTTAACATGTAGATAGAAATGGCTCATTCTAAGGTAATAAAAACATAACGGTTCATTATGTAAGGTCTTTATGCACCACTGAAAACATAGGTATGTATATTATATTGCATTTCAGTCAATAGATCCTCCTAAAATATACACATTGCAACTTTAAAGTCCACATGAAACGAAAGTTGTGATAGTCTTTTCTTGCCTATACTGACATATATCAGAGTGTAACAGCTTCTGGAACAAGAACAAATGTAGGGCGGGGCTTGATTTTGTCCATGGGGAATTGATTGGATGGTTGTGGTTTGCTATTGGTAGATCTCATGTGAGTGACAGGTTGCCCCGCCCTCACGCCAGTAAACGCATCATTAGAGAAAATAAAAGAGATGTTGCTAGAGGGAGGGGAAGTTATTTTGATTAAAGATTATGAGGGCACATGAATTGAAAAAACTATTTATGTGCACGGATAAATCAATAAATACTGTAATATTCCATAGAAATAGGAATTGTTCATTTTAATTTCATGTTGACTTTAAGGCAAGACACTACAGGCATAATCATTGTTTATCATGCACTGGTTTTGTGTTGTTTTGCTTCCAGAACTTGTCTTCTTTTAGACTAGTGGAACGAAAACATCCAAAATACACATTTAAGTATTTATTCTATTGCATTTTTTTTTTTCTGTTCGCATATGTAGATTTCAGTTATAATACATATCTTTAAAGGCCACAAGTCTTTTCTCAGAAATCTCCACTTCAGCAGTTTCACACCAAACTTTACAGTTTTATTCATCTATATTCTGAAGGTTCTTTTACAGCGGGATTTATCATGTATCATTCGCCTGATTTATATAACATTTTATTATCATCTGGTTGTTGACAGTATTTTCTGATGTATGGAGGGATTTGAACCTGGCTTTATCCAGTGTTTAGATTTCTGTTCTGGAAATGTATGCAAATTAGTGCATATTTGATCAGATAATGCCTAATTTGCATATTTAAACATAACAGTTTAGAAAACCTGTAATAAAAAACAGTTGACTTGATGTACAATGATTAATCAACTGGGGGAGTATAGTGATATATATTAGTTAAAATATTGCTGCAATTAATTTTCTAATAATTATTACTGTTTATTTTATTAACAACATGATAGAAAACAATGATATCAACAATTAAAGGCTAAACATTCAGAAATTGGAAAAAAGGAACAAAAGTAAACTAATATAATTGGCATAAACTAATATAATTGGCATATAATTCACTGATTGATTATTCATTGTAGTATAGATTCAGTGCTTGAGTTTGACCAAGAACCAAAATATTAAATGTTATCCAGCCAACTGCAGTTTCATGTCAATATTTTTGTTTGATTAATATTAATGACCTAAAGTATAGACAGCAGAAGGTCCATTAGGCTGAATTTACACAGCGCAGATCCAATATTTTGACACAAATCCAATTTTTGTCCCACCTGTTTACATCCACTACATTAAATCCTTGCCAAGACAGGCATTTTTGCCGTTCATGCCCTGCTGCATTAGCATGAGGAGACACACTTTTCTTAGATGTACATGAGCACATATATTATGGTTTTTAATATTCATTTAATATTGCTATAATGACTCAGCGTATGTTACAGGGACCGCCTCGGATCACAGAGCAGCAAGCTGTGTTTAAATGTCTGTGTAATTATTCATAATTGTGCATGTCATTTGAGGAAAGTAAGGTAACTGCTGTTGTTTACTTCAACAAAGATATATTTTGTTAATACTCTGGAATATTTAGCAATGTAGTTGGAAGTGGTTTTCATAATGTAAGTGCTATCTGACTCTATGCTTGATTTAAAGATCAGCAGAAGCTGTATTTGTTGCCTGAGGTATTGATTTAGTGTTGTTATTGAGGGATCAAAGCTGGTTTCATACCAAGCCCTCATTTTTAGCCAACTGTCATCCAGTTTTACTGTGCCCAACTGTTCAGATTTAATCAAATCTGTCCCGTTTTTGCTATTATTCTTTCATTAATTCAGTAGTGTTTGTCCGGCTTTTCATTTAGCGTCCGTGCTAAAATGATCAATTAACAAATTATAGTGATCTTTTGTCACCATAGTAACAGACAAGAGGAGGTTCTCCACAGTGCAGCAAGGAAAGTCTTTTTCTTCAGATGTGCTACTGATCAATAACCAGGATCTCACAAATAGGACACATCATCTTTTTTTTTTTTTTTGTATGTAGTCAATTATTTGGCACTTTAGAGAAGTTTCAAAAGGGAATCTGTTTCTTAGCAGTCCCTAATATGAGACTCTAGAATATTTGTTTTTAGTGTGATTTGAGTTAACAAGCCCACCCCTCTCCTCATTGCTCTGCCTCCAAAAGTCACCCTCCAATCCTAACCACCCTGCTCTGAGTCGATCCCGAACCCCGATCACTGCTGGCAGGCGAGGCGAGTGCACTAACAATGACACTAAACACCGCATTCTCTAGCAGTCATCAGTGCGCAGTGGTTTACCTGCACAACTCTCACTATCTGGCCTCTTTTACACACGCAGTGCCAGAGTGGATGTCTGTTTATCACAGCTGACGTGCAACAAAATAATGCTTCACAAAAAATAAAGCAATGATGATGAATGAATGACAAGGAAGCACAAAAAATGAACATGCAGTACACAAGAGTAAATGCAAAGTGTCTGTTGTTAGTCACAAACAGCACAGCAGCTCCAGACAATCAAAACCCAGTGTTACTCACATGTAAAGTGGAATCAGATCAGCCTCCGTGTCTGTTTTCAGGCCTTCCCGCTCTCTCCAGCACTGGAAAGCTTTTCGAATGTTAACGCGTGTCCTAAAGCACTTGCCCAGACATAAACCTTCATTCCAGTCATATTCTTTAGAGCTCTTTTGTATTGTCTCATCTCTCTTTCTTCAAATCTCCCGCTTGCTCGTTCTGTCTCCTCGACCGTCATACGCCCCCTAATGCTGATTGGCTACAAGTTTTTGAAATATGGCTTACCCCACCTTTAAAAAAGCACATTTTTTAAAAATGCACTATTGAAGCAAAACTTCGACAAGCATTTACATTGATTTTGGCCTTTTCTCTTTCAAGTAGAAGCTGTACTATCTGGAAATCGATGCTCAGGGCCATTACAAACATACCTGCCGAGTGAACTAACTTGCCCTAAAGGCTCTTTGGTTGAGAAGAGGTATGTGTGTGTAACAGATGTAGGCTAGTAAGAGCTGTGCGTGTAAACCTCACTCCCCTGAACTCAACAGGTGCTCTAGCGACTGATGCGAGAAACTGCGGTCTTAGCCTCCTTGTTAGAGCGCCCACCTTCCATGCGGATGGGCCCAGGTTCCCATCCCGCTTGGGGCGGGCAGGTGCGAACTAGAGGGGTTACATTGGTGCCGTGACCTGGATGGGAGTGAGGTTTAGGGGGGTGAGTGTAACAGACGCAGGCTAGTAAGAGCTGTGCGTGTAAACCTCACTCCCCTGAACTCAAGAGGTGCTCTAGCGACTGATGCTAGAGACTGTGGTCTTAGCCTTCTTGTTAGAGCGCCCACCTTCCATGCAGACGGGCCCGGGTTCCCGTCCCGCTTGGAGCGGGCAGGTGCGAACTAGAGGGGCTACATTGGTGCTGTGACCCGGGTGGGAGTGAGGTTCAGGGGGGGTGAATGTAACAGACGCAGGCTAGTAAGAGCTGTGCGTGTAAACCTCACTCCCCTGAACTGAAGAGGTGCTCTAGCGACTGACGCTAGAGACTGCAGTCTTTAGCCTCCTTGTTAGAGCGCCCACCTCCCATGCGGACGGATCTCATATAACATATATTCTCATATAACATTCCCTGCGTGACATTTCACATTTGATGTATTTTTGTTGCAATAACTATGTTTATTCTTATTTTTTTCTCATCAGTTATGTACAGTAGGGTTTTATGTCTAATGTTTAATGTTTTAACATTTAATGTTGTTAAATTAATGTTTATATTCCAATTTTTTTTTTTTTCAGTGTCATTTGTGTTACCATGATGGTGTTCAGTGTTTGTGTGAATGACACTGTGTGCACCTTCTATATATTAGTATACTTTCTCAGCTTGTGGAAAAGGAGCCTGTATTGAGCTTTGATTCGTCATGTGACTTTCTCAGCACCACCTGCTTTTGTTGGTTGTTAGTGTATTACAAAGGTACAAAACAGACATTAGTACTTCATTAGGTTGGTAAATTAACATTACATCCATTAATGAAATATGTTTCCTCCTAAAATGTTGCTACCCTATTTTTTTTTACAGTAAATTTCTGGCAACCACAGCTGCGTTTTTTACTATAAATTTAGCAAAAAAAAATTTACAGCATGCATCTAGACTGTTTATTATCATATAATCCATTACAATGTGCAAAACAATCATCATTGCTGCAAGAAAAACATTACAACAATATTAAAGTGAGTAGTCATTTTCAATACAGGTAAGTGCCAGTCACAGTTTGTTATACAGCATTGCGATTGACAACGGTCATTATCAGAAAATATCGGACCTCAGAATGTTTCCAGCTGTTTTAAGTCAATAGAAAAATGTATGCAATGCATTGTGGAAAATATGGGACAAACTGTATGTATTAACATCCTCTCTCTCTCTCTCATACACAAATCCGCATATGCATATACTATGAAAAAAATTATTTAGGTTTAAAGGCTAGATTATTTGTTTATGTTAATGCAGAGATTAATGTAACCACAGATATCGTATACCAGTCATGTTTAAAATGGGTTTAAAGTGGGTAAATGTGATGCAAGAGTTTTTTTTTTGTTTTGTTTTTTTTTTTGTTTTTTTTTCAGCATTTTTGCACTTTAAACAATGTGTTATTTGCATTATGATGTTCGTAATAATCAGAAAACCTGTCCTCTTTTTTTTTTTTTTTTTTTAACAGTACAGTGCTTAAGGGTTGATTGTGCATTTGTGATATTGCTTGTTCATTAAGATGACAAAGATATTCCCATGAAGCAAAACAGACATGGAAAATCATTTTTCCTTTCTGCCGCTGTTGGCATCATGTTGTATCACTCTAATGTATTAGTGTTTTTCTTCTCAAGGGTATGAGAGCGTCTTACCTCAGCCAAATGAACTCATGACTCACTCTTCACACTACCCACCTTCTCCACTACACTGCTCTGGTTACCACAGCAGAGATTGCTCTCCAAATATCTAATACACATCAACCCACAAGCACATAAACAACCTGAAAAGAGTCTTTCCTCCTCCTCGTACTTGCATTGTTTTTGTAACTCATTTTTCCTCATTAAAAAGTTTTACTCCTAATAGAAATGAATAGTACCTTTAACAAACCTATTTTAAATGATGTCCCCTCACATGAGAGGAATACACCAGTTATATGATTTTAACTTTTTTTTTTTTTTTTAACTCAATTTTGTGTTACAGTGTCTCATATAATGAGTCAAGAAAAAAGTATTAACTGTAATGAATGACATGATGTACATACTGCCCTTGATCATTGCATACTGGCTCACATATTTCTGAGAAACCTTAAGCAGTTCGCAGTGGATCTCAACAATACCTGGTGCACAAGGAAATCACAGCAAACAAAAGACACTGAGGCAGCAGTGACATTTATGGCAACAGTGACAAGGTGTAATTAGCATCAGGTGCATCGCATCCTACGCTGACAACAGTGATCCGTTGTCACGCCCCTTTTCTTGCCTACACGCTTCTGATATGAACAGTGTGGAAAAACATCAGAGGATCAGAACACTGTGAAACGGGTCTATAATAGGGGAGGTCTGCAATACCAGGCCTGTATTACCTCTCAGTGGCAGATGGAAATGGAAATGCCGTCCAACGTCCTGGAAGTGTGCACATAGACCGTCCATACCATTATGTGGGTAATTGCTTTTGCCCACATGATGGTAATGATGGACTGTCTGTCTGTCTGTCTATTTATCTATCTATCTGTCTGTCCATTTTGTATGTACATCCCAAATAATAGTATGCACGGACACAGGGCTAGCCACTTTGGTGGGTTTAATTTCATATATAATCTAAACATTTATCAAAAGCATCTGAAATAAAGGCATCTTTTAAAAAGGCATCTGAAATAATAAACTAAGTGCATGTAGTGTTGTCAAAAATATTGATTTTTCAATACATATCAATACTGAAATATCTGAAACGCTTTCAATACTCGTTTTCCACAGAAGAGATACGCGATACCAGGTGCGCTTTCTCTTTCTCTCTCTCATCTCTCCGACAGTGAGTTGACACACATACCCGCCTCCCCTCACTCACTCGTTTCATTTGCTCTGGATGAATATTGTTGGTGTTACAGGGCATTAACTTTGGCATGGGATTGCGCATATTGTGCATAATTTTACTCATTCTTGCAGATGTTGTTCTCACACCCAAAGTGTGCGCACATAAAGATGCCTCTCAGTACTAAATTGAGTTCTTTTTCACCGCTTAAACTGTCAAATACACACAAAATAATGTCAAAATGCTGGTCTTGGTGAGTATTCACATAAGAACAGTCAGTTAGAAAACGCATGTGTAACAGTGTAATGGATCTGTGTGTCAGGTCTTAAAGTGACAGCAGCCTAATATACCTGCTGCCAAATTATGAGATAATATTAAAAATATCTATATGTCAGTTTTCCCCCATGGTATCGATGTCAAAATTGTGGCCAGTGAAAATGCCAAGTGGGTGGTTTGGAAAACTACTAGCCACAGTGGCTGGTGAGCAAAAAAGTTAATGTCAAGCCTGCACGGACAGTATACTGCTTCTAGTGGATTTTTGAAGTATGCATGCATACATCCTTTTTGGGCTAATGTTACCCACAACCCTTGTGCTTTGCACGATAGAAGATCAGTTTCATGATGTTGCAGCAGTATGTCCCAGTGCTAGCATACTGGCTCACTTCATACTTAGCCAGCGCAGCACTTTACTTTCTGTACTTCCATATTATGATAACTGGGATTCAGCCTATAGTCTTAACCAGGAACTAAATAGTATAAGTTTCCCCCAGGAGATGGTTTTGTCAGGACGATTCCATACAAATGGTCAGTTTCTGATGTATTTGTCTCTGCTCTTTTGTGCTGTTTCTCATAGGTAGAAGCTTTAGAGGAGCCATTAAGCTCAACATTATGATGAATGTTTTCACGTGTTGGAGGCTTTTCATCATCTAACACTTTAGGACGTTGCTCCATGTTTCCCAGCCCTGTGTGGCTCTCAGAGAGTTTTTGTTCCACGAGCACATTATGAAATATTAGTGGGGTGTCTGCAGAAGAGCCCAGCGGCACGTAGAAAGATGGGGGTTGAGTAAAATCTGAGTCTGCATTTATGTATGTGTGTGTGTGTGTGTGTGTGAATATATTGCAATGGACTCAGATTATTAGTGCTTTTCATTTGTACAAAAACATTTGTCATTTGAACTTTTTCTTTGAGAAAATGTTCACTGCCAAAGCCTGCGTTGGCATGAGTGATTTATATTTAAAACAATGATAAACTCACTGTGATTTGTGCTTGAATTCCGCATGAAACTGCATTTGCAGCCCATTATACATAATTTCTGAAATTCAGAATATTCAGTGAGAAAAACTGTGGGTTGGATCTAGATTTGAATGGATGATAAAAAGTGTCTTTATATGACAGGTGGTTGGAGGGAAAGTGCTGAAAAATAAAATTTTAGAGTTGCCTATTGCATATTTTGAATGACATAATTCACAATAATTTTAAGAGCGTGTGTTAAGTAAAGTTAATTTTTATGTTGACTTTAAGTGTGCACCAAACACTTATCCCTCACATAACATCTTTGCTACGGTATGAATTTTTTATGTGCTTTTAGGCATTTCAGTCAGCATGAATTTAAGTAGGAGCATAGATGAAAATGATCTGGCATATGGCGTGCCAAAACACATTTTCATAAGCTGAACTTTTTCTATTGGTTTGAATTGGGCACAGATGGTCCTAATATCTGAGCTCATGCTGGATTAATTGCCAAATACTCAAACAGGGTCAATGAGTCATACATTGTTTCATCTTTTATTTAGAAGCATTAACAACCTGTTTCCCTCTTAAAGGGTTGGTTCACCCAAAATGAAAATTCTGTCATTTATTACTCATGTTGTTTAAAAAAAATGGTAAGACATTTGTTCATCTTTGGAACACAAAAATGTAGATTTTTTTTTTTATAAAATGTGAGAGTTTTCTGTACCTCCATTGACAGTCAACTACAACTTTCAAGTTCCAGAAAGGTAGTAAAGACATCATAAAAGTAATCCATGTGACTCCAGTGGTTTAACCAACCTTGGTGAGCCTTTGGACAACATCAAACTTATGAACAGAGATAAAGTATTTACATGTTAATAGATGCTCTGCACATTTATGTACTGGAACTGTTGTGGATTGTGAATATTTAAAAGTGTAGCTATATGTGCCTTTGTGAAAATATGTAAGCTTGTACATTTCTCATTTTGATTGTTTTGCTTTAATTTTAAATCTCACTTTTCAGAAGGAGAATAGGAAAGTGAAATCACAAAGTGAAACGAGTTAAATATCCCACAGAGTTTAATCGATCTCGCTCACTCGGGTCCCTGCATTCATCATTCACATGTAGTTACGAACCAATCAGCTTGCGAGCAGGAGCCCTGTGGTTCGCGTTTCACAGATTCAGGGCTCTCTTCTTTTTGGAGGTTTAATTAGTTATTTGACTTTATTTTTACACACTGCTGCAGAGGCTTGCCTTTGACATGGACATAATGCTAAATCAGGCACAGACTATGTCAGACCAGCTTAACAGCTTAAATATTAGTTCATTAATGTAAAAGTACATTTTCTATATGAGTTGAGTATGCTCTTAGAAATAAAGTTTCTTTATTGGCATCTGTGGTACCTTGAACATTTCAAAGGGAGTTATTCTCTGTATCACTGCGCACTGTTTCTGAACTCCCTGAAATGCCTCCAATGTAGTCTTGAGTTTTCTTCCGGGAACGAACACGTCACAATATTCCTCATTTAAATAATCCCCGCTCAAGGCATATGCAATATAAAGGGGAGGGGCCTGGTTGAGTTAGTTAGTAGTGTGTTGAAACTTGCAGTTCTGGTAAGGGGCGGGACATTTCCCAAACACACTCGAAGAGCTTGACCAATCACAACACACTGCTACAGCTAACCAATCAGAGCACACTGAGCTTTTCAGAAGGAAGTGCTTCATAAAGACAGAAACTAAACAGAGCGTTACTGACAGACTAGTAAAAGAGGTGCTGCAATAATGTCAAATATGTAAAAAATAAGGTGTTTTTGAACATTCAAGCATGAAAACCTATTTTAGAAGAGCCCAAAAACAAAACCAAGACTTTGTAAAAGGCATAATATGGCCTCGTCCATGGAACCTTTCCATTGCAAAAAAAGTTATATTTATAGTTATAGTGGAGAAGGGTTTTTTTACATTATTAAAATGTTCTTCATACAAAAAAAAAAAAAAAAAAAAAAAAAAGTGTTCTTTTAAGAACTGTTCACTGAAAGGTTCTTTAGAGAACCAAAAATTGTTCTCCTATTCATCGCTTTATTTTTAAGAGTGTAGTTTGCTTTGTGGAGAGCATGTAGAGAGCCCATTTAGTTAAGGCTATCATTGTTTTGTTGGTTAAATGGGGTTCAAATCTGTGTGATGAGTTGTGTCAGAGTTTAATGCTTGGGGTTAGAGGTTAAAAAATCATGATGGTGCCTTAGCAAGCACCAGTAATAATCCCCAGATAATTGTATTATTTAACCATGTTGACCTTGTCACCATAAATGATCTTCCTCAAGTACGTCTTGGCTGATTGGAGATAATTAACTCTAGTAATCCAGCATGCTGTGGGTTTCTGTAGAGTGTGATCATGATAGAGATGACATCTGCAAACTTAAATATATAATATATAATAATAATAAATATGTATAAATAGAAGCCAATGAGGAACGTCCTGGGCAGACAATCATTTCAGCTTTTTTTTTATTTTTTATAATCTTATAATTTTTAATTTCTTATAACTTAGAATTTTTATAAGTTATAATCATGATTATAGTAATGCAATTACAATAAAAGTAAACAGGACCACTTGCATGGGTTCTCAGGCATAGATATGTTTATAAACAGTATATACAATTTTAAATGTTCATTGCCTGACCATGTTTACTTTCATTGTAAATAGTTTACTGTAACTGTAAACTGTATACCCCCAGTTTCACAGACAAGGCTTAAGCTTGTCCCAGACTAAAATGCATGTTTAAGCTGTTTTAACTGAAAGCAACTTGTACTGACATATCTTAAAATATGTCAGTGCCACTGTTTTGTCTCAAGATGCACACACGTAATTTTTTTTTCTAGTGTACGTTTATAAAGGCTACTTAAATATCCTAATTGAACTAAAGCCTAATCCTGGCTTAGGCCAAGCCTTGTCTGTAAAAACCGGGCCATAGTCTGTTTTTGTTACAAGGCACAACTATACACATGTAATTATTGATCCGTTTCTCTTGACCAGCAGACAGTAAGTCTGAAGTGTTTAGCCAGTGTGTGCCACTAACACACACTTCAATTACACTGGCAAACACAAATTGAACTGTATATGAATAAGTCCAAGCATATTAACTGACTGATCACAATAAGTTTCTTTTGATGCTAAGATGTATTGGAGAAGTGCTTTAATTAATCTCAGTTTGCTCATATATATTTGATCTTACTAATAGGTCATGGAGTAACATGGTTTGCTCCATTAAGTAACTGAGATCTTATTTTCAATTTACTTGATGTCTTTGAGGCAGAAAAATGAGACTTCCATTTTGAATAAAGAGAATAGTACAGAGAGACAATAAAAGTAGAACTTACTAGTAATATATATATATATATATATATATATATATATTTCAATTCATATACTTATCCAGTCTTCACATTCGTCTGCGGAGCTGCTTATCTCAAGTGACACTCTCACCCCACTCGTTTTCCCCCTTCATTCTTCAAATTTTTTCGACTTTTCACAGCTACACACTGTGAGTGGTCTGCGGTGGGATTAAAACGGATGTGCTCAGAAGTCAAAGTAGAGGAATCAGCTCCAGCGATCAATCAAGTCATTGATAAACTGAAGAGCACCAGTCCGCAAAGGGTTCAGAGGAGGAGGGTAAAACCTTTCTGTACAGCACTCAGGATAACTGCGAGGGTGGGACTTCCCTCGGGCTGCGGCTTAGGACCATTCCCTGTGGAGCAGGTTGAAGTGAGGTCAGGGTAAGTTCAGTGATACTTGGGTTTCAGGTTTTATTGGGTTTACACATTGCTACATCGTGTGTAAGCAGAAGATGTAGGTAATCTAGTGTGATCATATGCTGACTAAAGCTTTTGTGCAGATTTGAGTCTGTTTTCCGGATAACAGGGAATGTTCTCAGAACACCGGCGAATATTCTGCCAAGGTTCACAACAAACCATCATCCAATAACATAAATAGAACATTAATGTTCTGGTCTATAATAATGTTCTCAAAACATTATTTATACATTCATGAAGCGTTTTTCTGAAATGTTTAGTTGGATGTTCCTCTAACTTCAACTTTACTACTTACTTACTTACTTGGCAACTTGCTTCAGAACATTCAGAGAACATTTAAAAATAACATTCCATTGGAATGCTTTTTTTTTTTTTTTTTTGGTATTTAAAATGGAGTGCTTGATGTTTTGCAATAACATAGAAACAACGTTCTCATAACTTAATGGGAACATTAGCAAAACGTTTGTAGAACATATTTTGTTAACTGGGTTAATGTCCATTTTAAAATGGTAGCTGTTCATGTAGACATCAATAGGGTTTGCCTGATTTGCGGAAATGAACCAAAATTGATGATGACAACTTAGCGAAACTGTAACGACAGCAGCAAATGCATTTGTCATTTTTGCATGACCCTGAAGAAATGGTTTTCGATGTGCATCTCACAATCTTTGCATCAGTTGCAAAGCATTCACTGCACACCTAAGCATGTGGCGTTATGTGCATGTTACGTTTTGTTAGTGAAACCAAAGTGACAAAAACATCAGTAAAAAAGTGAAAAATGAACCTCATTTACATGCACAACTGTCAAAAAATTAGATTACTATACAGATCCGTTTAATATCCACAAAAAATCACGTTTACATGAGATTTTGAAATTATTAGATTTTTCATCCAAAATGTTGGTGCTTTAATTAATCTCAGTTTGCTCATATATATTTGATCTTACTGATGGCTCATGGATGAACATGGTTTGCTCCATTAAGTAATTGAGATCTTATTTTCAATTTACTTGATGTCTTTGAGGCTGAAAAAAAAAAAAAAAAAAAAACAAACAAAAAAAAAAAACAGTCACTTGGTGGCCGTGATTGTAAAGTTCCTGTTACAGGAACTGTTTCAGACATATTTAATAAGTCGGGAGAACAAAATCTGATTAAAGGCATTTATATGAATTTATATTATGATATAAAGACTTTATACTATATGAATTAATATTAGACGTCCGTTGTCGGATTGCAGTGTGCTTGCAGTTTTTGGTGTCTATGCCTGATTGGCTGATTAACAGGAAGTGTTAATTTTGCCAAGTGTAAATTTAAAAATTTTCAGTGGATAATTCAGTAAAAACAGCTTTTCACGCTCAAGCAAAACTGCTACTGACGCTCACGGACATTTATAAGTGATGTTAACTCCTGAACGCGACACACTGAGATTTCTTGCACAACATCAGTGATTACAGAAATAGACATTTGTTTCTTTTTCTGGTTTTGTCTTGTGTATTCATGCAATTAGAACGAATGGAGACAATTAGAATAGGATGCAAAAGATTTGTAAAGTTGACTGAATTTCAAGGTTGGACAACTTTTCTAGGTGGATGAAGTTCTATATGAGCTGCTGACATTTGCAATAAACTGCTTTATAATAAGATGTACTTGCGCTGCTGCTGATAAACTGACTTTGGCAGGCCGTAGGTACGGTTTTGGTCAACAAATCATGAGTGTTTTCTTAAATGTTTGGCTTTGAGAGAAAGCTGCCTCCTGCCATACCAGCATGCCAGTCATTGCGCCAAGATGGTTTGCCAGCAGAAGTGTCTTGCTATTCTTTCAACAAGGTTAGTCAGTGGGTGGACGCTATATGATATCTTGCATCACATTAATTGTCATATGTTGTTTGCAGCTAATTAATTAGTCTACATTAATGATTTTGCCACACTTTTTTAATTCCTTTCAGTATTCATGAATGCATTTTAAAGATCCATGACATCAGATTTTGGGTCACAATGTAATGATCACACTGCTAAAGACAAGCATCAGTGCTGTGAAATGTCAAACTACAGTATTAACCCCAGTGTATTTGTAGTTTTGAATTTGAAATGAAAATTCTGTCATCATTTACTTGCCCTCAAGTTGTTCCAAAACTGTAGGAATTTCTTTCGTCTGCTGAAAAGAAGATATTTTGAAGAACGTCGGTAACCAAACAGTTGATAAGCCCCATAGACTTCCATAGTATTTTTTCCCTATACTTTTCCAATCTGGATGTACTATATTCGTCATGTTGTCATTATCATGTGACCTACCTGCGCCGGTTACGTCGCTTCACTGTCATTCACAAATCCTCTCCTGTGGCCTCGTGGGATAGTAAAGTGTCCCTCGTATGCACACTTAAAAATCTCGCTGGAAGTAGTAGGTCATCCGGGTACTTTTATGCCTACTCTTTTATGAGTACTGTGAATTTGGACACACTTCTTTTTTCACATACTGTTTTTCACCTACTTTACAGTAGGAAAGTATGTGATTTTGAAGGCAGCCTGAGTCTCTCTTATCTAACACATCTGATTCAGATCGTCAGTTCAATACAAGAGAGCTCCATGAACTTGGCTGTGTTCCGATTGACATGGTCCCTAAAAAGTGTTCACAGCTCCCTGCGCCCTGAGCACGGGATATCTGTTGAAGTTCACTTCTCTTAACAAAATGCGTTCATTCACAACGCCCTTGTAATGTCATCAAACACAGACAAACTCAAGTCATGCATATAAGAGGAGTTTAAGGATTGATGCCATAACATACTTCTGTAAATAAATGTAATTATTTAATTACTTAGAGGGGTGTGACGAGACACTTAGCTCACGAGACAAGACACAAGATTGGATTCATGAAACGAGGCAAGATGAGATTTTTGTACAGTATTTTCAAGAAATCCTCAATGACAAAATTCATGACTGGAAAAATAGTCTGCATTTGCATTTTGAAATGTTTCAACTAATCATCTTGTAATTAATGTCAATTCATTTCTACTTTCTGAGTATATGCATTGAAAGACAACAATATACAAGCACTGTAAAAGGTTTTTGCCACAAACTCAAAAGACTGGCTTCTCTCCTGTGTGATTTCACATTAGTCTTTTCAGACCTTTACTGTACATCAGGGAGCTTGAATTCGCGATTGCACGGACTTTGTGTATAGAGAGTGCTGAGGTGCTGAGCGTGCATTCTAAAAGATAAGACATTTATCAGACGCTTAGGCTCTGTTGCGCAACGAATCCTCCGCCATGGTCTTGTCAGTCATCTCGCCTTACTCTTGTTATGTGATCAATGAACTGTGATTCCTGCTGCACTGTGTGCGTCTGTGCAGCTCGTGCTGCATTTACAATAGTTTACAATTGAATCTTTCATTCATTCTTCACCACAGCAGATGCCATTGGGGTGATTTACCTTGACATCAAAGGACACACGTCTTCTCTCTTGTACCTGAGTGGCAGTAAACCTCTTCTGAGGTAGATTCTTCGGGGTCTTTGAATAGATGGAGTCTGATCTGTGTGTATCGGAGGTCTTAGAGCTCAGCTGCCTCTCAGAGTTCCCAGCAAGCCGAGCGGAGGCCGAGGTTGTCTCTGTTGACCCTGATCCACACCATCTGTGATATGTCACTGCAACAGCACAAACACATCGAGCTCTGGTTAGTCACATTACATGACCGATTGACTGTGATTCATATAAATTCTATGTTGTGTAATAATGTGTGTGTGTGTAAGTACTGTATGTGCCAGGGTTATTATCGTTACCTAAAACCATTAAAAATACATTTTCATTACTTGAAATAACATAAACATTAGTATGTAACTTATTTTATTTCGGCTGGCAACATTTATATTATTTGTTTAGTTTAAGTTGAAATACTAAAATAACTAAAACTAAAAGTAAATCTAATTCTAAACGAAATAGACAAAAAAACGCACAACAAATTTGCTAATTAACTGATGTCTCATTAGTATCTCAAGGCAGCAGTGAGATTCAGTCCCCAGCAAATGAAGATATTTGCTTCTCAGATATTATTATAAATGACGTCTGTGATTAAAAGTTAGAAGTTATCAAGAGGAACTCTAACATTTATCATGTAATTATTCCATGACCTAATGATCTGAACTGCTGTCCACATTACTTTTATAGCTCTTAGCTCTTGCTGTATATGGCTGTTGTTGACTCATTTGTGTCTAATTTTATACGAGAAACATCTGAGAAAAAAAAAAAAAAAAAGATAGCTAAAATAAACATATAGTCCCTGACAACACCATTACTGTATAGGTCTCCTGAATAATGACAGAGCAACATATGAGCAAAACCATCCGTGTCATGAAACACAAGTGCCTTTTGCTCACAATTTATTCAAGGTTGTTTAGGATTCAAGATCATTGAATTCCTCACCTTCTTTGCAGGAACACTGCAGTAATTATGACTCCTCCGTCAGCAAAAGCGATTAACCTAATCACCTGTAATACTCCCAGGGAGCTCAGATTGTTCGTAAGTCATGGCTCATTGAATAAAGAAATGACAATTAAATGAGGTTTATAACCTAAATAAGATGCATAAAGAGCAGAGGTGAACAGTGTCTCTCCTGATAAATCCATTCGTTCCTGTATGCTTGAACAGTAAACAGTTTTTTTTTTTTCTGACCTTTAAAAAGGACTGTCATTAGTGTAACATAATGCAGTCAGGTTTGTTCAATAACATTAAACAATTACAGTGACCAAACACTTTTAGAGTGTGAGATCAATCTCTGGTGGAAAAATGATATGGTTATTTATTGATTCCTAATATACAGTGAAGATAGTAAGGTTTCTTTTAGATATCTTTTTTTTTTTTTGTCATACATTTCTCCTAAAAGCCCTTAAAATAGACTTAAATGAGAACGTGCACAGAGCTATACAGTAATATTATATTTATATAGCAGCTCAGATCATTTGGTCATGGAAGAATTTGATGAGAAATGTTTTATGTTCACTTTATTGTCATTCAGCACAGACAAGGGAAAAGGAATGACATTTTTCTAAAGGTTCAGGCAATGATTTAACATTAACATTATCCATATGACAACAGTATATAGAAAGGTAATTTTGTGTACCACATATCAGCAATGCAGTGTATGTAGTAAAATATAATAATAATGGATTAGCAATAATCCAATGGATTAAACTATATACACAATGTATAGAGTATGTTTAAGCAATCCATCCATTTCAAAACTTTGGGATCAGTTGAGATAAGTTTTTTTTTTTTAATAGATTATTAATTTTAGTCAGCAAGGATGAACTAAATTCATCAAAAGTGGCAGTAAAGACATTTCAAATATTACAACATATTTATTTTTCAAATAAATGCAGTTCTTTTGAACTTTCTATTAATCAAAGAAAAAAATCCCCACAGTTTCCACAAAAATATGAAGCACCACAACAGTTTTCAACATTGATAATAAACATAAATGTTTCTTGAGCAGCAAATCAGCATATTAGAATGATTTCTGAAGGATCATGTGACACTGAAGACTGGAAGACTTTTGATAATGTCTGAATCTCTCCCTTAAATCCCTCCACTAAAAGCTTCCCCCAAAATAAATGTAAAAATATTAGTAAAGATTTAATGTGACCTTATACGTCGCTGTTGATTCCGCCTCCCCCTCCACCGGGCAGATGTTTTCATTGTGATGGTGTCAGCAAACATCTCATTTCTGATGTGGCAACACCAGCCGAATACAAAGAGCTCGGCGATGTCAAAACCCGAGTCGTCATTCATTGATGTGCCAATGAAGACCAACACCACGTCACATCTCTCAAAGGGGAATAGCTCATGATGAGGTTCAAACAGGTGGACAGACTGATAAAAAGGTTTCATTTATATGTAAATCAAAAGAGTGACCAATCAATTATTCTCATTTGAATAAAGACTCCTGTCCCCTACGCCCCATTGGACCATCGATTCGACTCCTAATTCCAGTCATGCCGACCCCCTTCAGCAGCAGATAGAAATAGTCAAGTGGCCTCATCTTTAGACCTGTTTGAACTGCGGCTCTCTGACAGAACGCAAGCTGAACTATGCAAATTGGAAATCCATATTTGGACGAGGTCTCTGCAATCGCAGCATAAGATTAATTATTTGTCAGATGCTGTCGCCGTGTGAAAACTGCAAAAGGGTGAAAAATATCACCGATTTCACATCTATTAACTTGCTGCCTGTGCTTTTCACTCTTTATTTATCCAGATTTGTCTTTGAATTAAATATTTAATGTTTTTTTTTTTTTTTTAATTAATACTTGTAATCAGTAAGTGCATTAAATTGATCAAAAGTGACAGTGAAGACATTTATAATGTTGCATTTCTATTTCAAATAAATGCTGTTCTTTTGGAATTTCTATTCATCAAAGAATCCTGAAAATAAAAATGATCAGTTTCCTCAAAAATATTAAGCAGCACAATTTTTTTTAACTGATAATAATATCACCAGTTTCACATCTATAAAGTTGCTGCTTGTGCTTTTCACTCTTTATTTATCCAGCTTTGTCTTGTGGATTAAATATTTATAGGTGAAATGAATAGTCACCAAGCAGTAGCTGCCAAAATATGATTTACATAACAGTTCCTTTATTTTTTGTTCCTGTCTGGAAGTGCATTAGATATATGCAGTCTATCAGCCACCATCATGTGCATTTCAAACCGAAACCATGAGAAGTTATTCCCAAGGGTGTGTTATATATCTTTTAAGGGGATCTTTTCCCCCTAAGGGATGTATAATGCACATCACTGACTATTGTCAGGACTTATGGAGCAGAAATAGCCACGGCGTACCGAGACTTATGGCATATTGCTGGTTGAAACTCATTCCGTATGCAGGATTCAGACTGCTGGCATGGATGTTTTCCTGCTATCAGACTGCTGATGAGGGTTTACGCTTATAGAGGGCACATTGACTGCCAATATGACCTTTTCTCTAGAGACCTAATGCTGATGATGGGTCCCGGCAGGCCTGGAGAGTGTTTGCTTCTTGCCAGCGAGAATAAGAAGCAGACAGCTGTGCTTGAGTGTGTTTATGCACTTTCTCTAAACTTTCTTCCTTTTTCTTTGTTCAAATCATGCATGTTGCAAAGAAGTGTCAAGGTTATATGTTGTAAGACCTTTCATAGCCATGCTGGGATAATATGGCTCTGTGATTGAACTCAGGACTTTGTGCTTGAAAAGAAGGCAAAAGACCTTCCCGCTAGGCTTGTGGGAAGGGATGGTAGTATTAGAGAGGATAAAACACTTAAATAGGTCTAAATAAGCTTTTCTGATGGGTTTCTAGTAGAGCATGAAGTCATGGGTTCAAGGTTCCAAGGAATTGCCTGTGAAATCCAGAGAAGTCGAAATGTTAAAAGTCTTGATCTGTAGAAACAATATTAAATCATCAACCCATCAGCTTTTCATGAGGGGGTGGCAGTGATTTTTATTTATTTATTTAATTATTCAGTTATTCATTCATGTATTCATTTCCTTTTTTTATTTAATTTCCTTATTTATATATTCATTAATTTGCTTATTCATTCGTTTATTTACAGTGGGCAGATTACTTGGAAACTGTAGTCCGTTATTGATTACAAATTACGTGATGAAAATTGTAGTAACATAGTCTAAATTACTCATTTTAGGTCTGTATTCTAAATACTTTTTGATTACTTTTAGATTACTTTTGACCTAACTCGTTTATCACATAGATTTGAATAGGATTGTGTACCATATATACCAGATTACATGTAATCAGGACTACCCAGCACTGCTTATTTATTTATTTATTTGCTTGCTTGCTAAATTTTTAGAATTTGATGATTTTTACAGCACTGATAATATTTTACATACAATTTTTTTTTTTTTTTTTTTTTTTACATTTCTTTTTTAGTTTTTTGGAAGTTGCGTTCAAAATCAGTTGAGCTGAGGCTGTCCATTGACTGAACAAAACAGTTGAAATTTTCCTGCTGGAAAACCAGGTAACAACAAGTAATCAACTAGTTCAATCTGTGTGCTGGAACATAGTCCAGGTGCCCATCAGTTCTTCCAAGGTGGTTTACCAGTCTGACTTCGGCCCACCCAGCTGGTACAGTAGTTGAGCTGATTAACCAACCTTTGCTAAAACTTTGACTAAATAGAAACTAGTATTGTGACTATCAGAAGTTGATTTTGCTGTTTAGTAAAAAGGGGGTATCCACAGGGGAACACAATCATCACAGGTGTGCACATGTTAATTAACTGAAAGGAAGATGATAATTCCAGATGGCACTGTTGCTGGCAGATGGAACTGATGTGGAACTCATGGGTGCTTGATGTCATTGGAACTTCATCCTGATTTCCACACTTGGAAACTCAGCTGGATGAAATCTGGTCTCTTCGTGTTGAATGTTAATGTAGTTAACCTGTTTCAATCCCATTATTAAAAAAAACTTTTGCATCCCAGACTCTATTTGGACTTGGTGGAACATTAGCTTATAAAACAGTCATAACTTAATATTTTTCTCAACTAAACCATATTGTACTGTATTTAATCAGTAACTTCTCATTAATGAGTTAATGCACAAAAGTTTTAAAGTTTTGAAGTTTTGAATGTTACCATGTTTTACCATGTGATTAAAATTTCAAATTTTCTGCAATGGTTCATCAATGGCAGAAAAGTGAAATGTGGGATTTTTCTTTTCCAAACTCTCTTTCCTTTTTCAAATTTATTTGGTCTATGAACTATTTTAAAATTAAGAAATCGTCACATGCGCAGAGACGCAAAAGCGGTGTCTGATTCGTCCACTAACTGATTCTTTTCAATCATCATGTTAAATCGGTTCACAAATCACATCAACAATTCGTTCGCGAACTGGACTGATCGTATTGCAGCTGTTCTCAAGTCAACAGCTCATTGATTCAATGATCCCGTTCAGGGTGACTCTCCAGTGAATGAATTTCACTGTCTGACTAAAAATTAGCCAAGAACTGGCGAAAAGTAAGTCAGCCTACTCATGTTGAATTTTAGGATGAATTATTGTAACTAGAAATCATATATAGGTCATATCTGCTGTAAAGGCCGATATGTTTAAGCCCACTGAAATGCTTTAATGCGGACACGTCCACATCAATGTGTTTACAGATCACAATCTCGATTCAATCAGATCAATTTACATTTTAAAACTTGCCGCTTTAAATAACGGTTGTATCAATTACATCGTTACAGCACTAGGAGGCGACAAGTGACTGTTAAAATGTATTTGACATTGAATGATTCATTCAAAAGATTTGTTCAAAAACATTGATTCATCCAGTAATGAAACAAGTGAAATAGTTATGAGTGAGTCATTAAATCATTCATTCAAACCCATTTTATTAAATTAATTAATTAAATATTTTTAAATAGACTGCAGCAATTAATATTTTGTCCTCTAGTAAATAATTATACACAATTTTGTTTAGTTGTCTATTCAGAATCGTGGGAGAATCATGATTTCTATTTGAAAGAAAGAAAGAAACAAACAAACAAAAAAAAATCTTGATTCTCATTTTATCCAGAATCGTGCAACTCTAACACAAAAATAAAAATAACACATGCCTGGTCATCTTCCCCGCTGCTGTAGCAATTTCTTAAAATGTTTTGTATTTAGCCCTATATGTTTTGTCTGTTTTTATATTGTTTGTCAACACACATATTACATATTATGTATCTGCATCCACTAATCTTCCATCCATACTGACTATAGTGCTGGCTATTTGACAATTCAAATCATTCATAATTATTTTGAGCAATATGATTATATAAAATATATCAAATTAAACTAAATTATATAAGTGGCCTATATAAAATTACAACATAAACATTCAGTCAGTACTTTTTTACTTTCACTCAAGTAAAATTGAAAATTGAAAAAAAAAAAAAAGAGCACTAAATACTTTCACTTTTGTAATATTTTATTATACGTATCTGTACTTTTACTCAAGTACTTGATTTGTGTACTTCGTCCACCACTGCAGTAGATATCCAAGATTTATTTTACCTTGAAATATATTTTGCTTTTGGTCTTTTAAAGTTAAAAACTCCCGGTAACAATTTAAAATAAGGTTAAATTAATTACCAGTAGTTAATGCAATTGTCATGTAATGTAATGTATATAAACTCGCACGACGAGGAAGACTTCAAGGAGACAGGCTTTAATAACAAATACTCAGGAGACAGGTTTAAGTCAGGAGAAATACACTGACACTATCATTAACGAGAACCGACAAACACTAAACGAGAACTGAAGGCTTATAAAGCATGAACAAACAAAAGGGAACTAATAAGTTGATTAACAAGACACAGGTGAACTAAATGATTAATTAAGCAGACTGAGGAAAACTAGATCACAGGACAGAAGCAAAAACACAATGAAAGGGGGGACATAGAACATACATGTTACAGCAATAGGTATCATGACCTAACAATAAACAACATTTGTACGACATTTAATCTAGATTGTTGTTCATTTATAAACATAAATTTAATAAATAAATATGTTACTTATAAAAAATAATAATTATATGTAAAAACCATTAACCTTGATAAATAATGCTGTAGAGGCATTGGATGTTGTGAAATGTTACTGAATTCAATTCCTTTTAAGAATTAGAAGCACAAAAGCAGGTACTCTTTTCACTCTCTTCTGTCTTATTCTTTCCACAGTAACACGAACAGATGCTTTCAGACATTGCAGTCAAAGGTAAGATGACAGGAGTGAGAATGTCAGAGACAAAAGCCTTCCTAGTAAAGCGACAGACTCGCTTCTCAGAGACTCGAGTAGCATGTTTGTTTTAAGTCATGAGTCATATGTTACGCCAGGTGCTGTTATTTTCGCATGCAGAAATCAATGTTGTTACCTTTCTCAGTATCTCAGCTGTACTTTAGCTTGCTGAGGGGAGTTTTTATATATGAGGTGTAAAAATGTGTTCTAGACATGAGGGGAAGCAAGAAATTATGTGTGATTTTCACAGATTATAATGTTTACCTTCTTAAGTAAAATAGATCAAAGCTGCAGTAGATTTGACACATTACAACTGAATGTAATGGGGGGAAAACAACATTCTCTGAGAGTAATTAGTTATAAATGTGTGCTTTCTTTAAGAATGGGTGACATTTTTGAGTTGTACGAATGAAAACAACGGGTCAAGGTTTGTCTGGGTTGGCATTAGACAAAACACGTCTTTCTCCATTGACAGCCATTCAAATATTGCAATGCATTTTGATTAAAAATACATTTTTGCAAGAAGATTTTTTTTTTATTTTATATATTACCAGGCTTTTTTCATAAAATGGATAGCTTAGCATAATTTCTAGTAAAGGCCATAAGATTTTGTCTTGATGATGCACAGATATTGGGCAAAATAGTCAAAATTATTTGTTTTTATTTTATAGATTTATTTTATATATATTTTTAATAATATGTATTATTTTTTGTATTTTTTATCGATGTGTTTTAGCATTGAATTATA
This sequence comes from Elopichthys bambusa, assembly GCA_037101425.1. Classification (NCBI taxonomy): domain Eukaryota; kingdom Metazoa; phylum Chordata; class Actinopteri; order Cypriniformes; family Xenocyprididae; genus Elopichthys; species Elopichthys bambusa. The sequence continues at coordinate 5,774,579 of CM074436.1, read as the reverse complement.
ATTGTCATGGACTGCTCCAAGACTTGGGTTGAGGATCCAAACACAGGATCCGTAAAACACTTTTATTGGGGTAAACCAGAATAGTGATGTTCGATTCTTAAACTAATCATTCTTTTGAGCTGGTTCTCAGGAAGTAACCAGTCGAGCCAGTTCACTAATCGAACTGAATCGAATGCTGTAGAACCGAATAAGGTGGTTCAACCCACTGTCGAAGTTTGCAGAGGATTAATGAGGACTCAAAAATAACCAAATGAGCCAGTTCAACCAACTGTCGAAGTTTGCCGAGGACTCAAAAAGAACTGAATGAGCCAGTTCAACCAGCTGTCAAAGTTTGCTGAGTATTACCAAGGACTCAAAAACAGCCAATTGAGGCGGATCAACCAACTGGTGAAGTTTTCAGAGGATTACCAAGGACTGAGACAGAACCGAATGAGCCAGTTCAACCAACTGTCGAAGTTTGCCGAGGATTAAAGAGGACTCAAAGAACTGAATAAGCCGGTTCAACCAACTGTCGAAGTTTGCAGAGGATTACCAAGGAGTCTGATGACTGAGTTGACTATACTATGTAAGCCTGAGGAACGTACTGGAAATATGCATATTATGACTAATGTTATTACATAACATTTCATTAAAACCTGCAAAATCTTCTCTGTCGAGAGATGTAAATAAATGTTACTATAGTTTATTATGCATGCATATTATATTTTAAGTTGTGAAGCGAAATCAAGGAGTTTATAAGACTGGTTAGTTCTCACTATATACTTTAGTCATTTCGAACATGTCCGCGTGTGTGCATCAATGTCTGTAATGTGTGCTGTAGGTGCAAAACTTTTAGGAATCCTATGCAATATGTAGGCTACTCAATATTGGTCAGTCATGTCCGACATAAAGGATCTGCGAATGAAACTGTAACCACAAACACCATTAACTTAAGTGAAAGAAAGGCAATAATCAGCAATATGCATTCATACAAATATTTTATTTTTTTATTTGAATGTTTCTATGTGTGGACACAAATTAATTTATTTGAATGTTTCATTAATATAACATGACACTGAGTTGTTAGAAAAGAAACATGCATAGTGACAGCATTGCTTGATGATGTAAGGAACCGATGAATCTGTTTTTGAACCGGTTCATTAAAATGAACTGTCCAAAAGAACAGGTTTGCGGAAATAAATCAGACTTTATATCATTTATCCAAAATCGTAATCCATAAATGGACACATGGCCAAAACACAGGGCAGATAATCCAAACAATAAACAACAAGGCAGAAAACACAGGCAAACTGGGAAATTCAAGAAACCAGGCACAAGATTTAAAAAAAACTAAAAACATGAAATGCAGTGAAGCACTTACAAGACTTTGCAAAGAATGACTGAAAACATAGGTCTTATAAAGATAACAAGGTAATAAGACACAGCTGAAAGCAATGACACATAATGAGTCCAGGCAATGGATTATGGGAAATGCAGTTCATGATGAGATGGCAATGGGGTAGGGATGAGTGCCCATTCCAACTGGTGTATGTGACAGTAAATAATATATTTATTTATATTTATTATATTAATATTTATCACTAAATGCATATAACTGCATTCTGTGATTGTTGGATTTGACCAAAATTATCTTTTAAGAAAGTGTGCTGACTATAGGCCTTTTGTTGAGAGTGTGCATTTGATGTTGTCTATCTAGATATCTAGATATCTCACTAGGTTTTGGATCTGAGCTTAAGTATAGTGATATTTTAAAACATACAATAATTGTGAACTGCACCTTGCAATTGCAGCAGTTCCACACAATTTCAGCAGCCTTTTGACAGCACTTTTATTTTCGTAGAGCTTTGAATTTTTATAGCGTTATTGACTTTAGGTCCTCATCTGCCGCCTGTGTAGAAATGGAGGAACATATTGTTCTTTGAGTGCCATTTTAGGACCTTTCAGATCAAAGGCACCTTTTGTAGAGCTCATTGTCCTGTAGCAATTATTTAGCCCATAATTACGCATGGTGCTCGTCTCTTTCACTGTCTCTCAGCTCACAATCATATGCCGATTGCCTGCTGGCATTAGGTCTCATATAATCCCTCATTTGGCGAGTCACTGCGGGGTGTTGACAGGGTTTGTGCCTCACTAGCAGTCGCCTGGAACCAGATTACACAAACAACAACAGGTCATGCACTTTATTAGCATGATATAGTCTGGAAGTAAACTGCTGGGTGACATCAGCTTCACAAAGCTACAAAATACCATCACATTTTTTTCAACATCTGGGTGACATTTAAGTGGCTTTGTTAAATCAGGGATTACTATTTATGCTGTGCGAAACAAAATGAAGTCCTTATCAACCATTTTGTCTAGTTATTTATATCTTTTTCCTCTTTCATTTTGAATTTTCATTTTAGTTTTTGGGAGTTTTTTAATAAAAAATGTACAAAAACTTTTGACTATTGGAGTGATAGGCTGGGGATAGTAATTAAATCAAACCAGTCAACGTTGATTGACTTTCATTTGTATTTTAACGCACATTTATAATTTATGTATATATTTGTAAATTTTATTTTATAACAAAAACATTTTTATACTTAGTTATTTTTCTTCATAGTAGTTTCCGTCAATGATAATATCGTTCCACTGCTGATTTGTTTTTAAAATCCGATCTTTATTGTCCACAATGTTTTTTCAGATCTGTTAATCCTGCAAATGTCGCTTGAGTTTTTATTAGCAATTGAATTTTTGTTGGGTAAACTACAGATTTGTAAAACCATTTGCAATTTTTACCTTAATTGGATGGAATAATGAGGAGCAACCAGGAAGTTGGAGGAAGAGAAGCACAGACCTGCGTCTCAATAACTCCAATACTACGAACTGTGCTGTGACTCCCACAGGCCTCTAGCATTATATTTGGCTGATGTAAACCAATGAAAATGCAACCTTTCTGAATGGAAACACTGCAATCAACCAGCTCACACTGATTTACCAGCAGTGGTTTGTGGGGTTTCTGTTGGCCGTTTCTTTCAATTTGCGGTACACTGCCCTTTATAAGTGCTCCTCAGCGCTGCTTGCAGGTTTGTCTTGTTAAATCATATTTAACACAAAAGGCTGGAGGACTACATTTCTTCTTGCCATCTAACCTTGTACCGCCCTGACCTCTCTCTTTGTAATCCAGTCTGCTAATTGAGCAGAAAAACAGAGAGCAATTGAATGAAAATATGTCACTAATTGTTTGTTTTAAACTTGACTTTTACTGAATCAGAAAAAAAATGATTTGGAATGAGCGAAAGTGCATTTGAGATGTGATAATGTCTTTAATTGTAATGATAACTTGCGTTGAGTGCTACATATTAAATATTTGATGAGATACTGTATATTTGATAGAATACCTCCAAACTCTGAGTGCCATAATTGAGATTCTTGTGTGTAGATTTGGGATATTTTTGTAATGCATTCGTCTTTCCAGACAGTCCGAGGGAGACTGTTTTTGAGGGCAAAACCACAAACTGTGCAGGCCAACACTGGCTCAAGAGTGACCTTGGGTTGTCCGTGAGGTAAATATTTAATGCAAAACTGAAGTCCTTTTTCACTTGAAATGTATTCCCTCATCTATAGTTTTCAAATCTCAATCAACAACAGATTCCAACTGGGCATATCATGGTTACAAAATAGGAAAGAACATTGATGTTTCGTTGACGTCAAACCTGGTGGGACGTGTCAAGTTTGAAAAATGTGCATGTGTAATGGAGGCCAGCAAGTGAGAGCTGTGTGGGTAGACCTCACTCCCATGGCCTCAAGTGGTGCGCTAGTGATTAAAGCTAGAGACTACAGTCTTTAGCGTCCTTGTTAGTGTGCCTGCCTCCCATGCCGGAGACGTTAGTTCGAATCCTGCTCGGAGCAGATTGAGTAGGACTGGCTACATTTGGTGCCTTGACCCGAATGGTAGTGAGATTTAGGGGGGTGAGTGTAATGGAGGCCAGTGCATGTAAAAAACAAAAAAAAAAACAATGCAAGAGCTGTGTATGTAAACCTCACTGGCCTGGCCTCAAGAGGCGCTAGTGACTGATGCTGGAGACTGCAGTCTTTAGGGCCCTTGTTCGCGCGCCTGTCTCCCATGCTGGAGACATTGGTTAGGATCCTACTCGGAGCGGATTAAGTTGGTCCGGTTACACATACATGAATAAAATTTGAGAAAAAAATAAACAATTTAATTTTAGTCTGTTCCTTTCTCAAAGATATATGTATATATACACTGCCATTCACAAGGTCTGTATAATTTTTTTCAAATGTTTTTGAAAGAAGTCTGTGCTCATCAAGGCTGCATTTATTTGATCAAAAATACAGTAAAAACAGCAATATTGTAAAATCCAGAACATTTCTTATTATTATCAATGTTGAAAGCAGCTGCGCTTATAAATATTTTTATATAAACCGGGATACATTCTTTCAGGATTCTTTGATGAATAGAAAGTTAGAATAAAAATATTAATTAAAAATAATTACTCATGCATAACAATTTCATATGGTTAATTATCTTTGCAGAGGATAATGCCTTAACCATTTAAAGCCTTACATATGAAATAATAGAACAGTTAATTAAACCTTTAGACAATATACTAAAAACATCTAAAAAAAAAATCAATAAAAAAGGTAAGTTTACATATGTATTTTTTGTTGAGTATCATATTTGATACATCAGGCTTTTATGGCTCATATAGTATGATATAGTGAGAATATGGAGCTCACACTTGAGGAGGGAAAACACCTCAGTTATATTCAGAGGCCCAAACTGTCTTGGGCTCAAAATACAGCCACTGCATCACATAAATCATAGCAACAAACAACATTTAATATGCATCTTTGCGTAGATGCTGATTTTTTGGGGCGACAAATAAGATCAAACTCTGTTGGCTTATAATGCAAATCAGTGAGATCTTTATAACAGTGTATAATACTACTTATTGTGTGTGTGTGTATATATATATATATATATATATATATATATATATATATATATATATAAATACATTATACATGATATCAGTTGTCACACTATATCTCCAAAAAACATGTCTTATCAAGATGATATTTAAATGATTACTTTTATGATCAAAGCTCTGTAGTTTTAAAACATAAACCCCTGGTTTCACAAACAAACCTTAAACTTAATCCCAGACTAAAATGCATGTTTGAGCTGTTTTACCTGAAATAAACTTAAACATATCTTAAAATATGTCAGTGCCATTGTTTTGTCTCAAGGTGCACACCAGTAATGTTTTCTTCTTCTTCTTCTTTTCTCTAAAGAACATTTATAAAAGCTACTTTAATGTCCTATTTGAACTAAGGTCTAATCTGGCTTAATCTAAGCCCTGTCTGTGAAACCAGGCCATAATGTAATGCAATAAGGTGATGACTGAGAGATGAACAAATAAACCTTCCTCGTGATAAATCATGTTTGATACTCACATTTTAGCATGATTTTTTTCTAAAACATGACAATCTAAAATATGGACAATCTAACAAAGTGTCCATCTTAAAATAATACTAACAATATAAAAGTTATTCTTTACAGAGAATACATTTACTAAGAATACTTACTGAATCAGTAAATATTTCACAGCAAAAAGATGTGTATGTGTTTTTACAATTATACTAAAAGACCTTTAACTTGCTAAAAAAAAAAAGTATAAAGTATCAATCAGATGAAAGAAGGCATGTAGTAGATAGTGTGCAACAGGTTTTTCAGCAAAGTTTTGATCATGTTGATAATTTAGAGGCCTTAGATGTTTCAAATATGATACAGTAGACTGTATAGGGTTTAAATACATGTAAGGATCACTTTTAAAGGAATAGATTACCAAAAAAAAAAAAAATGTTTTTGAAGTCATACGATAGCTTGTGATGAACATATGTACTATAACCCAGGGACATTGTAAACATTCGGGGCTTAGCCCAAATCCATTTTGTCCAATGACATTTTAATTTTCCTTTTAACAGCTTTACTGACATGAAAGGAGCTTTGTTGTAGTATGCTTGAGTAAAGTTCATAAAAAGTACATTATTTCCCACTAGAATTTGTAAAACTATGTTGTGTACCTCCTGTAGGGAGGTACACAAAGAAACAGCATTGTACCTGGACATTAAAGAGGGTTCAAACATCTTTTTAGTTGTGATATAGAGTCTCAATCTACATTGCGTTTTAGGATGCCAAACAATTATTACAATAATATAATAACATTATAATGATTTAGGCCTATATAATTAGTCATATGACAGTAATATCCATATATTGTAACAAATGCACTGTAAATAAATAAATGAGAATTTTTATAAGTAGTTACTTTACACAACAGTATAGGGAAATTACAGTACTTTTGTACTAATTTCTACACTTGCAAAAGATAAATCCTTGAGCTTTTATTTTGATCACCAGATCAGCAGCTGATCACGTGAGCAAAGTGCACACTTCTATTTAAAACACGCAGCACAAACACACTGTATATATACTTAATCACTGTATTTTGCTGTTTTATAAAGGTACAAAGCCATATCACAGTTTCGATTTTAGTTTGTTGGCAAAATACAATGTTAGAGACCATTTAGGCTATGTGACCTAGGGTCATTAATGGAAAACACTGAATGAATGTTTAGCTGACAAATGTGCTAAAGTTGTCATATCAGTTGTTATTTCATAACAAAAACCCTTCAACCGGACCGAAGTGAGTGACAGGGAGCGTGGCTCTGTACAACCGCGGTGTGCGTGAACCCTGTGGCATGAACTCGCTGTCGGAGAGAAGAGAGAGAAAACGCTGGCGGTGTTACGTGAATTTCGGTTTCTGAGATTTTCGGTTTCCAGAGGCGGAGCATACATTTCCCAGACATGCGCGATTGCACGTACAACTGAGAATTTTAGTTCACATTGTATCTCAAGACATTAGTGGATTATTCCATAAAGGTAACTATATTCTCAGCGTCACAGCTGACTTATGCCTAAACTACAGTTGTTTACTTCTAGGAAACAGTAATGTTTTCATTAGTATGCACGATTTGTGCAGTCGTCTGTAACTGAATGACGGATACTTCGTGTAACAGCAGAGCAACCTTCAGCTATCGTCTACAATGAGTTCAGCTCGTTGTGCCCTTCCTTTGTACCGTGCGATGTAACAGCTGATAGGCTTACTTACTTACTTACTATGCTATGCTAGCTGTCATTTAACAGCCGCGTTTCCATTACATATTTTCTTAATATCAATAAAAAAACTATTGCGAAATGACAGCATTTCCATTAACCGATGTTATGCGACTAAAACATCTTTTTTTTTCCTTCTCACAATAAGTCATTCCAAAAATCATGGCAAGAGATGTTGGTAGGTTTACATATATCCCAGCCACTGCACTAGCCATTATTTTTAATCAAAGGAGATGTAGGCATGTTATCCTAGCATTTATGGCAAGGAAAGCCCCTTATACTTGGGTGCAGCCACGTATGAGGTGTTTCTGGATGTTTCTCCCTCCTATCTGCTTCATTGTCTTGATAAATTAAAATTGTGGCAATTCTTTGTTGTTTAGAATCCAATAGTCCCGTAATACTTTTGTCTTTTATGAGTTTAATGAAGAACTCTCGTCTTCTGTCCAAACATACCGCACCCTCTTTAAAGAATCACCAGCTTTTACATAAGCCAGGTGACCTGTAAATGCAAAAATACTGTTCCCTTTCGAAAGGGAACTCAACACTGCGTTTGACATGCTATGGGGAACGCCTCCTTGTGAATTGGTGTCTGAAAACAATTATCAAATCACGACAATCCTATTGGCCGGCGACAGCCTATGACATCATCATTGCGCAACCTGGAAGGAGCGCCTAGAGAAGTCTGTCTCAGGTTACGTATGTAACCATGGTTCCCTGAGAACAGGGAACGAGACACTGCGTTACCTGCCATGCATCGGGGCTGCCTGCTGAACAGTCCCTTCAGACGATAAGGTACTGACTGCTCCTCTAGGCACTTCTTATATACTTCTGGGTCACGCAGTGATGACGTCATAGGCTGTCGCCGGCCAATAGGATTGTCAGGATTTGATAATTGTTTTCAGACAATGGTTCACGAGGAGGCGTTCCCTATAGTGTCAAACGCAGTGTCTCGTTCCCTGTTCTCAGGGAACCATGGTTACATACGTAACCTGAGACGTTTCCATTGCAGTTTTGTGAAATATTCCTTTTTCGAATTGCCTTGAAACTACCTCATGCGAGCGTATGATATGTGGGAGTTTTTGCGAAAGTGATGCGTTTCCATTGAGCGTATTTTCGATTCGCAATTTTAATTTGCGCAATTTAAAGGGTAATGGAAACGCGGCTTATGATAAACAGAGCACATGGACACAATACAAGCACAATATACACCAGATTCACCAACCGCCTCTGCCACCTCCTTCCAGGCTTGGTCCCTACAGGATGAGTCCCAGTACGTATATAAAGACTGACCGTAAAGAACTGAGTGATTACCCACAGCAATGATAAGCTTTTCCTCCATTTTGTGCCTCTATTTTCTGGTGTTGCATGAATGCAATTGGCTAGCGTCTGCGCTAGGGTATTTACATAAGGTGATCTGATTTGCTGACGCCTGCGGTGGTGCTTAAAAAGTTGAAAATTTTTCAACTTCTGCCACAAGCAATGCCAGTGACATGACGCAACAAAACCCACAATTCAGTTCGGCAATGCATGACGTCACCCATTCAAAGTAAATGAGAAGCGTTAACGCAGACGCCCTGTGTGAATCAGCCGTAATGGGTTCTATTTGCTTTTGACGCAAAGTGATTGAACACCAATGGGCAGGGCCTATGGTGTGATGATGTAATATTCATTGATGTCTTGCTCTGGAGGCAGGCTTATGCAAATGTATTTGCCTGTGTGACATCACAAATCCCCCAATATCCTAATAAAGTCTTTGTTTATAATGAGGAGGATGCTTTAAGCTATGAAACTTGTAGGATGTTTTAATGGTACAAAGACCTCTTATATGTCAAAAGATCAAGGCAAATTTTGTTTCTCATGTCATAACCCCTTTAAGTAAATGATCACAGAATTTTGGGGGATCTATTCCTTTAAATTCTACACAGTGGGATTCTTTCATTTTCTGTTTTTTTTGTCTGAAGGCAGTATGTGGACGAACAATGTCTTGGTGCAGGCCTCATTAAAACAGCTCAGCTTGTTGCCTTTAATTGTAGACATTGTCCTTGTACTGCGCCCTACACACTTAAATAATTATAATGATCACAAGAAAAAAGAATAAGGCAATGACAGATTTTCCCCTGGATAATTAGGTTCATCTCCTCCAGCAGTCTGTCTGTTGAATTTGGGAGTTTTAGGTTAAATAATGGATGTTAAATCAAGCATGCAACATTCATTTCTCTTACAGTATGAGCTGGATTTCACTTACATTTGCGTTTTTCTGTTTCTAGATAGACACCCTCCAGAGAAGAGTAAGCAGTAATGATCTTATCATTTCCTCCCTTGTTGTCTGTTTGTAAAGGAAGAATATTTACGTTCTGTTGCGTAGATGATGTGAATGGAGACAGCAGTGCTCGCCTCACAAAGAGCAAATTAACAGCCCTGAAGCTGAACAATCACACTGTTGCCACTGGAAACCGACCACTTTATGAACTCACCTCTGAGAATAAAACCACTTTGCCATGTTCACACTCATGAGAAATCGATAAATGGTGGAATTGCGGAAGAACGCCTTGGTCTGTCTTGTTTGGCCAAATCAAATCATGCTAAGTTAACTGTGTAGAAGGTCACATCAACTTTAAGAAGAATTCATTCAGCTACTTTTTCAAAAGACAGAAATCGAAGCTACAAGGTTAATCAGTGTTAGTTTGCTGGTTATGCTGTATTTATATTATAAAAAAAGAACATTTTAAAGGGGACCTATTATGCCCCATTTTACAAGATGTAAAATAAGTCTCTGATGTCCCCAGAGCATTTATGTGAAGTTTTAGCTCAAAATACCCCACAGATAATTTTTTATAGCATGTTACAATTGCCACTTTTTGGCGTTGAGCAAAAATGCGCCGTTTCAGTGTGTGCCCTTTAAATGCAAATGAGCCGCTGCGCTCGGCCTAAGAGGGCGGAGCTTCAAGAGCTTGTTCTCTGGTGTCAGGCTTTAGTCAGGACGCACTATAATGTCAGAAGCTGCGAATACATGCTGCATGGAGATAGAACAGGTATAGTTTAGTTCAATTACGGTTATAACTTATATTGTCTTCTTGTTTTTATCCTAGGGATGCACCGATCTGCCTTTTTCGCTTCCGATACCGATTCCGATACCTGGGATTCAGTATCGGCCAATACTGATCCAATATTCAAGTAATAAACTGTATGCCTCACTGTATAGAAGAAACTGGGATCATTCTTTTGTGCAAGGTATCAGGCTTGACTTAAACATTACTTTACTAACTTTGTAAAACAAATTAACAAACAGACACAAATGTAGTTAATTATTTATTAAATAATTGTGCATCAGTGCAACAACTGTAAATAAACTAATGGCTTCTCTAGCTTGGTAGACATTCAAAATAAACAGGAGTCCAGCTGATTCCTTCATCCATGACTCATGGCTTGTTTTTCATGAATGTTTGAGTCATACATGACATAAACTAAATATATTTATCTATAAATATAGGCTATACTATAAAATTAAAAGACATTTCTTTAATGAGAAGTTTTTTTAATGAGGCAGCAACATATGATATATAGGACAGAACAAAAAAATGCTATTAACAATCCTTCATTGCGCAAATAATATGAACGGCTCCCATACAGAGCGGCACAAAGTGCTTATGCGCATCCCGTGTGCAGAATGATGTGCTTGAAGCATCATGGAGTCACAGCGCGCAGCGGCAGTGCTCCGCATTGAAAAGTTCAAAGCACAAAGTGAAGATATATTGATGCGTATTGTATTACCGGTATCGTTGTCTACAGATGAAGTATAATAATAGAAACATTGATTAATCTTTAAGAGAGTTTCATTGTGTTGACTGCCGTAACCGAACGCGACACACAGTCTGAATGCTGAATGGAGAATGACTGACAGCCGCAGCAGAGGGAGGCATTTACTTGAACTTTAATTTAATGACTTAAATATTTATCTGTACCTCAAATGAAACTATGGAATAGCTTCAGAACACTTGGAATATAGTGCACAGAAACTTTATGGTGCTTTTTAATGTTTTTGTGCTTTTTGTGGAGCTTAACAATAACACAGAATAGTACACGCACAATATCGGATTTGGATCGGTCCACTGGTATACTTATCATCTGGTATATCCATAAATCAACTCTGATGAACTGTAATAATGTGCTCTCACCTTCATTACTGCCGTATCCAGTATCTTTCTGAAGGCTGTAAGCTGGATCACGAACAGTTTACTGATCTATTCTTGAGTAACAACTTTTTAGCACAACCTCTGTTTTGTATTGTCTCTTTGTATTGACATTCGTTCACAAAGCAGCCCGGTGTGGAATGATTCACGCAAACATAAAAGAATTTCGGTAGAATTGAGGGAGCATTTTCTTCAAAAAAAACTAAATTATTCCACCTCGTCTTCCGCGGCTTAGATTTCAGGAGTAAATGGAGAGAGCTATGTGGATTAATCCATCCAGCTACAGAACACCTAAAATGCTTGGGAAACATTCTCGTCAGTGCAGCAATGGCGGACTGTACAACTGGCTGTGAACTCACACAGGGCGATTCTGTTTAAACGGCAGTGTCTGTCAACATTCGTGGGCGGGGCCTGTGGCTAAAGTGACGTAAGAGACACTGCTTATGATTTATGGGGAATGAAAAAAAAAAGGAGTGGTTGGATTTTTATCATTATAGGGTGGTTGTGTACACACACTGCCAACACACATTTATAGCCAAAAGTGAATTTTGCATAATAGATCCACTTTAAGTTTGAAGTGATGGTTGTGAGGATGTTGTCTGGCTTTGTGAGGCCAACATAAAATGTGTAAATGTTGCCAAATGTAATTTATTATTTATGGTTTTGTTAAAATGTTTAATCTTGACTATAACCAACAACAATAATAGACATGCTAGAGTTGACTTTATTCAGTAGACAGGATAAGCAGAGCCTGAGTATTTATTAATGGTGTTTGCTGTGACATATTCATGTATCATGGCTTGGAAAAGCATATTTGATGTCTGAATTATAGTAATTCCTACTCTGATGACTCAAACTGCATTTTTACAAAGTGCTTGCCCAATTTAAAGAAAGAAATTAAGAAAAAAAAAAAAAAAAAAAAACAGCGTTAGAATAATCAAACATTTGGAATCAGTTAGACATTTTTATGTTTTTGAAATAATTAATTCTTAAGTTCACCAAGTCTGCATTTAATTGTTCATAAACAGGCAGAAACAATAACATTGTGACTTATTATTGCCATTTAAATTAATTGTTTTCCATTATATTTAGGATGACATGTTTACCTGTGATAGCAAACCATCCCTCAAAACACTCTAATGTGATGATTTGGCGCACAAAAACCTTTTTTCTTATTATCACAATTGAAAATGGTGCTTCTGCTTAATGAAGTGTGGAAACCGCAATACATCATTTTCTCAGAGTTTTTTAATGAACAAAAACTATGAAGAACAGCATTTATTTAATTCAATGTAATGCATCATTGGTGAATAAAAGTATCAAGTTCTTTTTAAAAAACAAAACATGTCCTGAAGAGTGTAAATGAATGAAGAATGATAACTTTAACCATATTAGCTTCCACACCAATGCACAATATCGTTCTGTTTATTCTATGCACATGCTGCAGTTTTGTCATCTGCCTTAAAGGTGCAATATGTAGGATTCCCCTTCGAAAGGGAACTCTACACTGCGTTTAACACGCTTTGGGGAATGTCATCACATGAACCGGTGTCTGAAAGCAATCATCAAATCTCACCAATCTGCTTGAAGTTATGGGGGCTGTTGTGTTATGGTCAGAAAGGAACCGCTCGTCAAGCCGTCCACGTGCGCCCCCTTTCTTAACGCGCTCCTAAGGCAGCTGCAACCTGCCAGAAGCGCGTTAAGAAAGGGGGCGCACGTGGACGGCTTGACGAGCGGTTCCTTTCTGACCATAACACAACAGCCCCCGTGAGCCTTCCATTCCTTCCTGATCTTCACATTGAGATCGAGAAGGCATGGAAGAACCCATACTCGGCTCGTATTCATCGGCATCAGCGAGCTAATTTTTCGCTAATGTTGAGGGATTAAACCAGCATGGGTATGTGTCGATGCCCCTATTGATGAGACGTTTGCGAACTATCTTATCACAGGGTGGGCTCCGACACTGAAAGCTCCAGTCCTGCCTTCCAAGCCCCTTAAAGTAACCTCTCGCTTGAATGGCAGGGCATACGTGGCAGCGGGTCAGACTGGTGCGGCCTTACACACCATGGCGGTGTTACAGGCCTACCAGGCTGATTTGCTGAAGGATCTAGATCAGGGTCAGGGTCTGTCCCCTGAAGTGGTAGAAGAGCTGCGCCGCACTATGGATCTGGCTCTCCGGGCCACTAAACAAACTGCTGCCTCAGTCGGTAGATCGATGGCAGCAATGGTGGCCATGGAGAGACACCTCTGGTTGAACATGGCTGACATTGGGGAGAAAGAAAAGGGCTTTCTTCTTGATGTGCCGGTTTCGCCCTCTGAACTTTTTGGTATCTCCGTTGAGGCGGTGGTGGGGAAGTTCAGAGAGGCAAAGGCGCGCTTGGAGCGTTTAAGACCTGCATACCGCTCAGATCTGATCCTGGGCCCAGACAGATGGGAGGTCCTGGCCCGTCCCGATTCGAGGATCGGAGACAGGGCCAGAGGTCCAGTGTTGCTTCTCTGACACCTCCTCCTCCTCGGAGTAGGTCCCAGAGAAGACGGGACTCCAGGAAGAAGAAGCAGGATCTGAGGGAGGTAATCAATTACAGACGCCAGCAGCGTTGGTGATAGGTTTCCTTTCTGTAAGGGTAGTTTCATCTACCCTCTCCTCTCTTCTTCCACCTCCTGTGTATTTATTTTTTGAAACACGCTCAGCCGCTTCCTACAGTCAGGCTGAGGGTTAGGGCCCATGATGAATATTTCTCTGATGGCTCGCTTTCTGGCTTGATAGTGAAGAGGCTCTTTTAGGCTTAAAAGTACCATGGATTCCATCCCTTTCGTGATGGGAGTCTCTGGTCTTCAAGCAGCAGGAAGGTAAGTTTGGTCTATATTTATGTTATAAAATATTTTGACCATAGTTTTCCTGTATAGCTTTTCCTGGGTGTGTAAAAGTATTAGATGGGGTTTTTGGGCCCTGAAGTTCCCATTAGGTTGGTTATCTTTGTGTTGGCCCTATGGCCACCTTTTCAGCCACGATTTGGTATGTAGCTTTCTCTTCTGGTTATACCTAGAGTTTGTTTAGTTCAGGATAGATCTAATGTTAAGCATTGGCCTTCGGACTGCCTGAATTTTTTTGACTGGGTTGTGTTTCGCTCCTCTGAGCTCTTGTTTTTTAGTTTAATTCAGAGTTGCCTCCTCTTTATTGAGAGTTTAGATCTATGCTTTGGTTGGCCTTACAGGCCCACAGCTATAGATGGCCTAGGCTAGAACTAGGGTTTAGGTGATATACGGAAGTTTTTCACCCCTTTTATTACTACCCCTGTCAGGAATGTGTAGTTTCCTAGTTCGGCTCCCTCTTATCAGAGTTGTCAGGCAGAAGCCCATTACCCCTTTGGTGTAGGTGCAGGATAGATAGTGGCTAGGGTAGCGGCTATTATTAGTCTCCCTTGATGCCTTTGTCTCAGGTGGTAGGCCCCTTTTCACTATGTGAGTAAAGTATGTTAGTGTTGCTGTGGCCCCACTTTTCTAGAGCTTTTCATTCTATACTTTGTTAGTCTTTTCCCCTGAACCCCTTGAATTAATATTCAAGCTTGAGTGAACAGTGTTAGCTTTCTTTAGCTCCTGTTCCTGTCTTTGGTGAAAAGTGCTCACCCTTGAAATTCACATTTCAGGGTGGTATGAATGAAAAGTGAAGCATTCCCCTGTTTCTCAGGGTTGTTAATGCTCTAGTTCTATTTTCGGTGTAATTGTACTCCTCTTGCTAAGAGAGTTTTTAGTGCTTCACTGAGTTAATTGCCTGTTGGAATGTGTTAAATAGAATCAAGCTCAGGTTGAGCTAAATAGTTAATCTCACTGGATAGTTTGGTTCTAATTATTGCTCCCTTAGAGCTTGGAGACTGCCACTAGCTGATGCCACGTGTCTTTCTAAGTCGCAGGCTCCGTTTGGGCCTCCTTTTAGAACATGATGGTGAAGGTTTTTACTCCTCTTGCTTAAAGAGTAAAAGTTCTTGATTCTGCCACTGGCTGATGTCACATGTCTTTCTGGCTGATGTCACATGTCTGCCCATTTGAGCCTCCTTCAAGAACATGATGGTATAGTTCATTGCCTGGTGGAATGGTGGCTCAGGTTGAGTTAAGTTATTTAACCTCACCAGAGAGTTTGGTTATCATGTTTAGCTCCCTAGAGCTTGGAACACTGCCACAAGCTGACACTACATGTCTTTCTGGAAGTTGTAGGCCCTTCTTTGGGCCTCCTGCAGAGCGTGATAGCGTATGTTTGTACTCCTCTTGCTTAAAGAGTAAAAAGTGTTGTTACTGAGTACTGGGCCTCCATGATTTGTGCCTACAGTACAGTTAACCTTTAGGTTGAGCCCTGTACTCCCCTTGAGGGTCCGTTGAGGGTTGTCCTGCATAGTACTTAGCTCCCTAAGCTGGTCAGTGGTTAAAGGCCTCTCTGAGGCCTCCCTATTGAGGATCAGCCCCTAGGCTAGTAAATGTACTGCCCTGTGTTGGGTTCCTTTAGAGTGCACAGCCTCCTCAGTGAAAATAATCAAGCGCTGAGTAGATCCTAGGATTGAGCAGAGTGTTACTCCCCTTATTGGTAAGGGTAAAAGGCGCTAAGCTGAGTCCTGTTCTCCAGGATGCCCGCCTCTACGCTCTGGTTGGAGTTAGTTACTGCCTTTTTGCAGTCACTCTTACTGGATATCTTCTCTGAAGAATGTGATTTGAGACTCTGTGATCAGACAGGTTGTTGGCCAAGACTAGGTGCTTTAATTAAACCAGGTCGTCCACTCTGGTGGCATTCAGGGTTGGCTTTGTTCCCCTGACAAGTGACTGGCTAGGGTTACTTCGGGCCCCCTGGCTACATTCCCTTAGAGGTACCCACTTTTCTGCAAAAAAGAAGTTTGGTCTCAGAAGCCTTTGAGCTGCCTTGGTAGGCCTTCTGTGGAAGGCCTCTTTGAGGCTTATAGCTTGGGCAGTTGGCCATAGGGAGTGCTGTCACTGACAACCTATGTTTGACCCCCGTAGGGAGGGTGGCACTTCAGTTGAAGCTGCTAGTTCTGACGTTTGTCTAGCCATTTCTTGGCATGCACTCCCCTCAAGCATGGCGGCGTGGGTATATATCGTTCCCCAAAGCATGTTAAACGCAGTGTAAAGTTCCCTTTAGAAAGGGAACATCTCAGGTTACATATGTAACCATGGTTCCATGAGAACAGGGAACAAGACACTGCGTTTATAATGACGTCATAGGCTGTCGCTGGCCAATAGGATTGGTGAGATTTGATGATTGCTTTCAGACACTGTTTTATGTGATGACGTTCCCCAAAAAGTGTTAAACGCAGTGTCTCGTTCCCTGTTCTCAGGGAACCATGGTTACATACGTAACCTGAGACGGTTTCTGTCCACTAGGTCGCTAGAGGCCTATTCAAAACAAAGGTGTAGCTTGATGATGCCAAGTCAGGTAGCACCGATTTTTTTAAAAAATTGCCTTTTTACTGTAGGCAGCTAAGTTTTATGGAAAGCCCATTTTGCAAGCAGCTCTGTGATACTTTTAAAACACTGATTTCAAAACATTGATAGTTTCAAAATATTTGAACTTGTGGCTCAATCAATGGCGTGAGTTTGTGGCTGGGTTATCTATTTGTCCATGTGCAATTAATTTTGCAATTTCGTTTTTGTTCAGTATTACACCCTTCACCTTCGCTTGCCATCACTTCCCAGCAAATAATTCAATACAAAGATGTCAAAGAGAGTGGCTTCATTAATTAACAGCCAGTCTCAAGAGGTAATTACACGACGTCCTCCTCCCAATCTTCTAGTGTAATAAAGTCTGAAGGTGATCTTTCAAACAAAATCTAAGAATCTCAAGTACTATTATGGATCTTGTAATAGCAACAAGGGGATTATGAAGACCTTCAGGGATAAGGGATCATCAAGGGTAAGAAAGGACTATGAAAAGTACGCTCTAATTAAGATAAAATGAGGAAATAATGAAACAAGACTTTACGAAAAGCGGCAAAACATTTGTAGAGGTCGTTCTCTTGTTGTTGACAGAACCATCCAATGATCCAACTCTGATTTTGAAAGCTGTCGCCTATTAGAAATCCCATTTGGCCTTGTAATAGTGGTGAGCCTGTGCCCTATACTGGAAGTGAACAGACGGAGAAGATAAAGGGCTTGTTTAAGTAATGCTCCAGTGAAAGCTTCCCAGAAATTGTCCTGTTGTCTCTCCAGGAGAATGATAATGGTCAGTATTTAAGATGTTCCCGCCTCAGTAAATCATCTAACAAGAGTGTACAACAAGATGACGAGGCAGAATTGCAGGTCTAAGACAAAAGGTGATTGACTTCCCCTCAAAGTTTCCAGGGTTGATGGAAACTCTTCAGGGAATTGTATGCATGCTAATGGCTGCACAAGGACTGAAGCTGAATTGATTATTTTTTTCTTTATTTTGTTGCATTAGCACTAAAAAGCTTCCTGTTTATGTCAGGATGTAAAAAAAAAAAAAAAAAAAAAGTCACTGGAGGACACATGAAATTGCAAACCTGTAAGTACAAATGACTTTAACGCAGCATTATGATCTATTCAGCACAGTAGAGACTCATCAATCACTGATGAAGAAAACCTTGGTGTGCATGTTCAGATATGAGATATTTCAACATGCTTTTCAGTTAATTTTGTCACCGTATTATAGATGGTTCCCTCATTTCGGTAATGAAGCATGAGAAGGACAAACGTCGTTGTGCAAAGCACTTCTGTAATCAGCTTCAGTGACAGTAATACCTTCACATCTCAAGGCCATCCAGTCAATACACCAGGCCTTGCAAAGTTTTATGTATTTGTTTATTTATATGCAAAGTATGCATTTTGTCAGTGTTTCTTCTTTTATATATATATATATATATATATATATATATATATATATATATATATAATGGTGTTTAGTTCATATAATTTTTTACATATACTACTTTGGCCAGAATCCAAACTGCTTTCCAAAGCTGTAGTCAAGCTTGACTCTCTGTGTGAAATTGAAATCTGTTTAGTGGTTTTGTAATGTTCATTGGGTTAATGATCAGTAATTAGTTTTGCATTTAGGTTTGAGGAAGATTAAGTTGGTTTTACTTTGAGAGAACACTTTCTTTCCTGCTGCTTTCAGTGACATAATGGAGATTCTAAATCTGGATTCAGGGTTATGTTTTATAACTGGTGTTTATCATCGTCTCAAGAGCTGCTTCCAGATGGTCATTGTTATGTTCTGGCAAGCTGAAAAAGTATGATTATTAGAACAGAGATGAAGGATACTAAATGTCAACTAAGACTAACATTAAGGTTGAACCACTGTAGTCACATCAACTATTTTAACGATGTCTTTGCTACCTTTCTGGACCTTGAAAGGTGCAATGACGTTGCTGCCTATGTTTGATTCAGATACCTCTTGGATTTCATCAAAAATATCTTAATTTGTGTTCCGAAGATGAACGAATATCTCACAGGCAATAAAAAAGTGCTCCAAGTGTCTCGCTAACTGGACACTGACAGTTGACAGGCTATACCAGCAACTTGTAGTGGACTAAACTTCCATCTGCTGACAGACTCATGCATGTTGACTGTGATATGGTTAAAACTTTTCACAGAAAGAAGCTTGAATTTAGCAGCCCGTCTGAGTTTTGCATCACTCCAGGGCTTAAACCTTAAATACCCTTGTCTGTTTTACTTTCCTGTCTGCTTATTTAGGATTTCTGTATTGAATTCTATTGATTTCTTAGAGTTTATAGCAAAACGCGTTGCAAGGGGTTATAAATTCCTGCTGCATTAAAAGTTAAAGAGCAAAGTCAGTAGGTGATCCTTTTAGTTTTCACTAAAGCTCTTCGCATATCAGCAGAATCACAAATGGAACGTTTCAGCAGAAATGATTATATGGCAGCAATAATCAGGCCGCTGTTTTTGCTTATGAAAAACAGATATATCACTGTATCTACTTTAGTTAACTATCAAGTCATATAGAGCCTCCTTTCCTTTACAAACTTCACCTGTGCTTGTATGAAAGTAGAAAACTCTTCATTTTAATCTGAGACATGTCTTGTGATCTTAGTCTCAGATGTTTCACCTAAAATCCTTATGTATGATCTTGGAAGAATTTGATCAGAAAAGTTCACATTGAGATCTCCAATTTTTGAATCTTGGCAAATCTGATCACAGTTTGAGACATGTAAGATCATTAGGGTCTTTTTCCCCATGAGAGGAAGGAGAATTCAGTAAAAGTCTCCAATGGAAATATTATGTTCATCTTAGTGTGAAACCACAGCTGAATATGAACCAAATCTGATGTTTTTTTTGGATGACAGTCAATTTAGACCTGACATTTTCGATATTTACACACTTTAAAGGATTAGTTTTAAATGAAAATTAGCCCAAGCTTCATCCTCACCTTCAAGCCATCCTAGGTGTATATGACTTTCTTCTTTCTGATGAACACAATCAGAGATATATTAATAATAATCCTGATGCATCCAAGCTTTATAATGGCAGTGAATGGGATCAACAAGTATGAGCTGAAGATAGTGCATCCATCTACATCCATTCATCATTAACGTGTACTCCACACAGCTCCAGGGGGTTAATAAAGGCCTTCTGAAGCAAAGCGATGCATTTGTGTAAAAAAAAATAAAAAAAAATCCATATTTAACATGTTATGAAGTAAAATATATAGCTTCTGCTAGACCGCCTTGCATATTCTAATTATGAAGAAAGTGTAGAACTCTCGCAGTTCAAAACACTTACGCTATGTCCTACGCCTTCCCTATACAACTTATGGAAAAAGCTTAACTGACGTGACGCCAGTTCCGTTTTTTTTTTTTTTTTTTTTGTTTTCATAATTTGAATACGGAAGGCGGTGTGTTCAGGTGGCAAACTTCTAAAAAGTAGCCAAGTCTTCTACCGCCCAGATTCAGGAAACTATAAAAAAATAAAAAAATAAATAAAAAAGATTTTGCCCAAATTTGTCCCAAAGTACCCTTTAGGGTTAAACTTACGCCACTGTTCAAAAGTTTGGGGTCAGTTATTTTTATTAAGCAAGGCTGCATTACATTGATCAAAAGTAATATTACAAAATATTTTTATTTCAAATAAATGCTGTTCTTTTGAACTTTCTATCCATCAAAAATAAAATATATGACCCTTTCCACAAAAATATGAAGCAGCACAACTGTTTTCAACATTGATAATAATCAGAAATGTTTCTTGCAAATTAGAATGATTTCTGAAGGATCATGTGACACTGAAGACTGTAAAATGTTTATTGTCAAACAGTAACTTACTGGCAACAATTATCCAGTAGTTGCCGTATTTCATACCACAGTAAAATTAACTAAAAATAACTACAGTAGTTTTAATCATACTGTAAAATAAAGTACAGCAAGTATAATGCTGTACATTTATTTTACATTTCATAGCTGACCTTCAATACAGATTTACCAGCATATTAATTTCATCAATTAACAAAATAGAATTAAAGTCATACCACCATTAACACATTGTGCCAGTGGAAAATAAATTTTGGAAATATAAAAATAAAAGTTTGAAGAGTTAAAGTACTTAATTAGTAGCAGTATACAACAATAACCAGCAAATACGTATCATCTTAAATTTTAAAACATGCTATAAAGAAAAGGGTCTGTATTGCGACGACTCTTCCCGCCTGTCTCACGATGGTTCAGCCGGTCTGCCAGAGCCGCTGCAGGAAAAAAAAACTGGGAAATATATACCTTGAAGTTGCAAACAACATTGGTTCAAAACAAAAAAGGCGATTACATGTGTTTTAAAGTTGACCTACCAATTTCACGTACGCTTTCCGTCTTCACGACGACTCATCCCCCCTGTCAGGTTGGTTCAGCTGGCTCTGCCAGTGCCGGCACCGCTGCAGGAGGAAAGAGCTACTTAGTGCGGCTTAACAGGAAAATGAGCACCTGCTTCAGTGTTCTTACGGACATTTATAAACTCGAACATATTTATATCTTGCAAACAATATTGGTACAAAACAAAAAAGCCGATTACATGCGTTTTAAAGCTGACATAGTAGGTTTTTTGTCTTCACAACGACTCTTCCCGCCTGTCTCGCGATGATCCAGCTGGTCTGCCAGCGCCGCTGCGGGAGGAAAATTCTAGTTAGTGCAGCTTAAATGGGAAATGCTCAGCCGCTTTGATGTTCATACATATATTTATTAACTCAAACGTATTTATACTTTGCAAATAACATTTGTATAAAACAAATAAGGCATTTACATGTGTTTTAAAGTATACCCACCCACCAATTTCACGTACTCCATCCTAGGACTTTCATCTTCACCATGCTGGTGAAGAAAATGAACTCTTGCTCACGTATTTTTATGGAAACGTATTAACTAAAATGTAGCTTTATATTTCGCAAATAACATCAGAATAAAACATATAAAGTGAAAAAAATAAAAAAATAAAAGTTAACCTACCATACTCTCGTGGGCTTTCATCTTCACGATGAGTCTGTCATGCGTAAGGAGGTGTGTGGTTATTTTTCGCGGTCATTTAGTACTGTATTTAGATATAAAGTAGGCTAATATTTTTGCAGAAAACATTGAAAATCTACAGTAACATACTGTACACAGCTTATACAGTTGGAAACTGTTAAGAATACAGTAACAAGCTGTGAAAACAACAAAATCTACAGTATAATGCTGTAGGGAATTGTTGAGAACTAAGTATAATACTGTGAAAACAACAGAAATCGTTTACAGCTTTGATCACAAGAATAAGTTACATTTTAAAACATATTCAAATAGAAAACAGCTATTTTAAATTTTAACAATATTTTACAATATTGCTGTTTTTACTGTATTGATCAAATAAATGCAGCCTTGGTGAGCAGAAGAGATTTTAATCATAGAGTAAATGCTTTTTCCTTCACAAAAGAAGAAAGTCTGAAGTCATTTCTGAAGAGGTCTGAAGTCTGAAGAGGACTGCATACCATTTTTCCTTATGGTATTCACATGGATTCAAATATTGTGCCCAAAGGTTAAACTTTAATATTATGAATATATAGCTTTGGAAATTACAGTTTTAATTTTTTTGGTGAAATATTCAATAAACAATATTGTATAAAACGCTGTAAAATAAAGGTGACTTGACTTGATTAGAGACCTGAGTTTATTACCGTATCTACATTTATTTGTGTAACATCAAAGAGAGTTTCACTTTAGTGTTAAAGGCGACTCCGTTCGATGTGTATGTAGCACTAATTTGCCAGATCCTCCTTCTCAAATTTAGTGGCTCTTGCACACGGACGCAGCACAAGTGTTAATTTACTTTCAATCGAATATATTGGGACAGCATCCGCAGAGCAGTGTGGGACCGCATAAGAGATGAGCTCAATCTGACGGCCCACATGCGGCCGAAGTATCTGCGCCAGGCTTTTTAAATGAAGAAGATGCCTTTAATTGGCTCGCATTGATCTCCAGCTCTTTGTGGTCAGGGGAGATGAGATGGATGGTATCTGTGGCTGTGGGAGTGAGGAATCACTGCACTGGCATTAAGAGATGGCTGAAGTTTGTTTAAAGTTGTGGGAGGACTTCTGAAGAGTAATTGCGAGGATGCCGTAACTCTTTAATTAGGTTGCAGGCCATACGACATGCGGGCAGAATTCTTATCATTTTAAGTGAAAATGAATTCTTTAAAAATTAGTCCTTTAATTAAGAGATATGTTAGAAATGTGGCATGCAAAGGCCCCACAAGATGACAGTGAATGCAGTGCAAAAAGTATTTTCTTAATCAATGTTTCATTTACTTGAGTAGAAATGTGCATTATCTTTAATTAAGTTTGCATCATTGTTTACAGCATGCACTTTGCAAATTCTTCTTCAGTTTACGCTTAAAACACCAACTTGTCGAACTCCTGTCATAAATAAAGCATGTGATGCATAAGTTGCTCTATGTGTAGCTCTAAAACGTGAAACTCTAAAAGCCTGTGTCACTCTAGATAAGCAGTGGCTCGCGCTCGCCTATGAGTTTTACGATCCCTTTCACAGATGCTGGTGGAAATTAATTGAAGAGGGAGTCTTCAGAGGACTCTAGAGACACAAGAGCTTGTTCTGCAAGGAAATTCTTGCAAGGAAGAAAAGCCGGTAGTCTCTAGAATCTCTGCTCTGAAAAATCCCCTAGATTGTCATTGAAGGGGTCAAAACTTTCAAACATGAAGTCCTCTATCTATCTATCTATCTATCTGTTTGTCTGTCTGTCTGTCTGTCTGTCTGTCTATTCATCTATTCAGAAACATGCTAGCTAGCAACGTAATAAATCATGCTAGCAACATGTTAACAGTGTGTTATATATGTTAGAAACATGTTAGCAATGTGTTAAATCATGCTAGCAACATGTTAAAACATGCAATCAATGTGCTAACTTATGCTATAAACTTGCTAGTAATGTGTTAAATCATATTAACATGTTCAAACATGTTAGCAATATGTTAAATCATGCAAGCAATGTGGTATTAAAGGTGCAATGTGTAAATTTTAGGAGGATCTATTGACAGAAATGCAATATAATATACATATCTATGTTTTCAGTGGTGTATAAAGAATGAGCCATTTCTGTCTACATACACTGCGGGTCCCCTTACATGTTAAGTAGCCATTTTGCGCCGGCATGTTTCGACAGTAGCCCTAAATGGACAAACTGCTCTACAGCAGAGGTCTGCCCGATAAGATTTCTTGCTGCGCGGGATTAAATTTTGAATGAAAGGCAGATTGCGGTCGGTAACGGTAGTGTACTTTAGGCAGGAGCGGGCGGTCTGACAATAACCCAGTCGCTCCCGAGATGCTTTGGCATCAGCGCATCTGTGCTTGAACTTGAAGTGAACAAAACTTTCTGCAGTGGTGGCGTTCACACAGTCCCTAGTTCCCTGTCCTGAGAAACCTGGCAAGATATATACTCTGCATTAGAGGTCTGCACCTTCAGAGAACATTCAACCTTTGTGATCGGATTTTGGAGGAGAGACGTTCTGAAACGGTCGTCAGTCAGCGTCATTCTGTTCTTGCATGGATGTTAAAAAAGATTTAATTTTGCAGTATAGCTAGTAAGCCAACAGTTTTCGTTTATAATTTGCAACCTCATATGCTGTTAAAATTTACACACTGCACCTTTAACATGCTAAAACATGTTAACAATGTGTTACATCATTTTAGAAACATGCTACCAACATGCTAAATGACACTAACATGTTAAAGAATGCTAGCTACATATTAAATCATGCTAACAAAATGCTACACGTTAGCAATGCGTTAAATAATTATAAATTATGTTAGCAATGGGTTAAATCATGCTAAAACATGCTAGCAACATACTGAATCATGCTAGCAACAATCTAAAACAGGGTTTCTCAAATCCAGTCCTAGATTTATTGAAATATTGATATGGGAATATAATGTGACTTCTTGTTTACATGTTTAGACAGGCTTCTTGAGTTGCTGTATGGATCTATATGGATGTTCACTGTGGGCATCAGTATACGTTTGTTGTATGTTTGTTTGCAACAGTATATGGCCTCTAGGTCTCGTCCATGAAGCCCACCTGCATTCTTTGACTTACCATACAGATGGTTTACCAAAGAAACATAGAACTTTAGAAAGATTTGCATTGTGCATCAGAATCTGAAATGCTGTTTGGAATCTTCTGTTGGCTGCACATCAAACTGACCCTCTGAGAATTAACAACCTGTGACTTATGATGTCTAAAACACATTGCCAGGAAGATTAAAATTCTGACCTTGTGCAGTAAAATGTCTTCGGCAGCATCAGCGTCTTATGTTCTAGTCCAGCTCCGTTTGTCCTCATTTGGATTAGGTGGTTATAAAACATGGTCCTGCATTTACCCTTATATTAAAGTCCTTGAGGTTATTAATAAGAAACAATCAATAAACACAGACTCTGAGTGCCAACCCAATCTCATTCTTGGTATATATAATATTTATCTGGTACATAAAAATATTGAAAAAGGAGAGCTGTCTTTAAGCTCCAGATGCTGGTCAAGGACAGTGTCTACAGAAAGATCTCATCCATTTTTTGGAGATGTAATTCTCTCATGGAGAGTGTTTAGAATTTTTAACACTTTGTAGTGAAAATGTTTCATGAAAGTTTTAGTAAAGACACATTTTGAATGAACATTCTTTAAAACCTCATTTGTTTCTCTGAAATGGAAATTAGTCTCCTGCTTCTGAGATTTTTTTGATCAGTTAATTACAGCTGTAAAAGATACAAAAATCTGGGATCAAAAGCCAGAGATCTCAATATGAACTCACATATTTCTCATCAAATTCCAAAAGTTATGATATTACATTTTAGTTCTATATTCTTACTGCATACATTTTCTTTGTGTTTATTTTATGTCTTTGACTGTTATTTTGCCAGCGATTTTGCAAAGAGCTCATAAAGCCATTTTCTTGTGCCTGTTTGTTGATTTGCATCTAGCAGTTTTTATAATGAGCTGGTTTTTGATAACATTTGATAGCATTTTGTTGTACATGTAACAGTGCTTTAATTAGGGTCTGCATACATTTATGCAGAACTCAACTAACCTCAAATAATATTATGTTTCAATCCACCTATTTTTATACATATAAAAATTCTGCATAAAAACACTGCACTGTAAACCCTAACTCAAATTAAACAAATTAGTTCATTCAAATTAACTTTAATGAGTATTTAGGACTTTCTTTTTCTTCTGAGTTCACATACCGACACATTTTAAGTAATCTGAATTGTTTCATTGTTGTGAGTTTTATGAACTTGATTCTTTTAATTCAGAAAAACTTAAATTAACCTGAAACTGGGCTGGAATTTCTATTTGCCAGCATGCTTTGCCATGACACTCAAAAGGGTGAGTAAATGTTAAAATCAAGTGTTATATAATGTTTTTTTGTGCAAGATTAATGTTAAGATTTAGTAGTGTTTAATGGTTAGCTATGCTAATTTAGAAGAGTTTCTGGGGGGGGGGGCTAGCTAAGTTTCTGCTACTAAAAATATTTAAGTTGAGATTACATGAGAATTTTAAATTAAATGTATAAATTAACTTGCCCAAAAATTTCAATGAATTAAATTTAATTAAAATGTATGAGTACAAAATTGAAAGTCGTTGAGTCGGATAAACTTTTTATCAGATAAGAGAAAATGCACATAAACTAAGATGGGATGGAAACACATTTACCCAATAAATTCCTCCTTGCACATCAAAAAAGACGTGACTTTGCGATGGGACAGCACAACTGGACCAACCAGCGGCGCAATCTCGTTGCTGTTACATGTGCACTCTGTTTTGGACTTGTGTTGTTCCATTTCCCGCCACTAGTTAGTCTCCATGGTTACTGATCACCCCAATCATCACATTCAGCTGTGTTCATTCACCCTCCTTGTATCCCTGTGTATATAAGCCCTGTGTTTCCTGTTCAGTATTGTCTGGGATCGTTTGCGTATTGTCTGGGTGTCTCTCCTGTGAACCTGCCTGTGGATTTATTAGAGCCTGTTATACTTATATTTTCCTCATTGTGCGTACTTACAACCAGCAACTGTAACAGTTGCAGAGCATCTAAAATGCTGTTTTGGTCATTTTTGAAATGCCTGAGCGAAGTCTGTAGTTAAAGTGGTTCAGTATAATTATGTCCCAGAACTGTCTTACATTTATTATACAAAATTATTATAAACAGTGGTTTCTACTGCAGCAACTTCTTTGATGTTTAGCACCAGTTTATCAGCAAGTGACGATTTTGTTCTCTTCAGCTCACACTGCTTTTTTCGCAAATGTTTTATGCGATATTCTAATTTTGCGCTTAGATTAAATTCACAACTTTGGATGGAAACATAGCTACTGACAGCAAAACCTTTGATTTAACCTTTGACCTTTTGTAGCATAACAACTGTACTTAGTAAACATAGTAATTCTGAAAATAATAGATTGTGTGAAGTTGCTTTTAGTGCTTTATTGAAACACTAGACTAGCATTGTTAATGCAAATCATTTTTTTTTTTTTTTTTTGGCCGTGTGCTGAAATTCTCCCTCCTGATCCTCAGAGAAAGATATAAATCATGCAGACCGTAGGCACAGTAAGATGAATATGATAATATAAAAGCTCAAAGCATGAGCAGCTTCTAACATTTGTTGAGCCAGACAGTTTTTGCATTAATGACCTGGACTGAGCTCTATTCTTGTCTCAGTGTCAGACGGCTCACCCACAGACCGACCACTCGCTGATCATCTGATGCATAACGCAGATCAAAATAGCAGGAGATTTCTCAAAACTGAGAGCTCTTTTCTGATTGGCTTTTTGCAGTTTCTGGAAACAGTTCATGTTGCCTACATGTTTTCTGTGCTGCAAATCCACTTTGATGCACTTCCAAAGAATGAGGACTCACACTCGCATTGATACAGTAAAAATAACACCATCGTTACTGTTTGTGTCACTGTGTATGAAGTGCTGAGGAAGATCCGGAGCTTCTGAGACGCGTGGTAGACCAATCACAACAGACTGGGTTGTCTGACCAATGAGAGAGTAGAGTAGGCTTTCAGAAAGGAGGGGTTTAGAGAGATTGACTCCTTTATCTAACCATTTCAAAGACTGTGAGAGAAGTGCTGATGCTACATTGTATATTATGAGAAAATGTAAGTGTTTTTTATTTTTTTTTTTACGATTAATGCATGTAAACCTGTTGTAGGAGACTCCAAAACAAAATCAGGAACCTTTAAAATAGCAAAATAGGGGTTTAAGCTCGCTCCCAGTCTGCTAAAATGAGTTTGTGAGGTTTGTGGTCTTGAATTATTTATTTATTTATTTATTTATTTATTTTTAAAGGTATTTTGTAGAAATGTTTCTAGATGTTGATAGATAGATACATGTCCTCCGAGTCACTCATTATGCAGCTAAATGACAAGAGCAGCCACTGAGAAATGACACAGATTGAATGAAAATGAACTCAATTCCTCTGTTATTTATTGCTGTCCTTCTATCGATTTTACACAAGACCTTATCTTCATTTTCAGTCATTTTTTTAGATATCAGCATTTATTCAGATCTATGAGAAGACATGACTAACTTACTTAAGTAAAATGACACATAAAAATCTTTAACATGCACCAACCATATGCGAAAAACAACTTATTTTGAATGTTGCAAAATGTAATTTGTATTTTGCGTTAAGTTATGCCAAAAACGATAGATTTGCATCATCATCTCATATCTAGAGGCCTCAGTAAGTCTCACATTGCTCATTCACAACACAGCACTAATGTCACCTAACTTTCCTCGTCCTTCTGCTCAGAAATGCAAAATTGACATATTTTGAGACTTAAACAGTTTGAGTCCAGGGTACAGAAAGATTTTTATTAGGCTGATATTGGAAGCAGATTAGCCTCAAATGTATTACACTGAAATAGAAAAAAAAAAGATGTACAGTAGGATTTACCTTGAAACAATTTTCACTATTCACAAATACAAAGAAATGGCAAGTAACGCATGGAATTACATGTTGAAGTAGAAAGGCTGAAAAAGTATTTACTTGTGTACAACATACTCCAAATAATCTGTTTTATTTATACAAGAAAGGTATTTTTTTAAAGTGTATGTTACAATGCTACTAAACGCTTAATGTTTTAAGCAACCATATTGTGAAGCCTTTTTTAAAGCACAAAATTTAAAGCAGTTTTTCAATCTCTTCTAAGCAAATTATTGATGTTACGAGTTCAATGGTGTGTGAGAGCTATATGTTTAAAAATATAATTAAATAAATCCATTCATGTTCATTCAGAAGTGGTCATGAAAGCTACAGAATTATGTAATTATAATACAATTAGACAAGTGCTTATTGGAAGAAAATCTTAAATTGTGTTTAGCGTAATTAAAGTTTAACTTTGCAGTAATTTCATGCATATTAATGCTGAAAATCACTTTTGTTGGAGGCGTCACACCACAGGACTGATAAAACACAATTATTACCAACACTGTAAAAAATGTACCCGTAAATTTACAGTAAAATACTGGCAGCTGTGGTTTATGGTTTCAACACCGTTTTTTCATTTTACGGTTTCAACACCGTTTTTCCATTTTACAGCTGCGCTGTAATTTCACAGTAAAATACTGGCAGCTGTGGTTCCAGCCATTTACCGTAAATTCAACAGTACCAATACTGTTGTTCAGTTTACAGCTTTACTGTAATTTTACAGTACAGTACTGGCAGCTGTGGTTCCAGCCAATTACCGTAATTCTACCATTTTAATACTGTTTTACATTGTACTTGCAGCAATGGTTACAGCTATAATTCTACAATATAGAAAAATTAAGACATTACATAAACAATACATAATTAACACATCTCTAGTATATGTAGTATATAATGCATACAGACATGTCAATCTATTTTTCACTAGATGGAGAGAAAATAAATAAAGAAGAATTAGATTATGGTGCATCATTTGCTATTTTCTAAAACAGCCGAAAAATAGGCATTGACAAATTGGCTGAAACTGACCCAAACTGATTCTCAGCATAAATACAAACAATAAGTTAAAGGGTTAGTTCAGAGTTTTAGTTCTAAAATGAAAATTCCGTCATTAAAAATATTTAATTTAAACTTTTACTCGCATGTAAACATTGATCAGCGAACATAAGCAGAAGCTCAACCTAACTTGAATAACGCACAAAAACAAACCTGCAGGGAAAGGAAATGCAGCTGAACGTTATTTGCTCTATGAAAGTCACTGACAAAGACGAAAACTAAGGACATTTAATCTATAATTTTATTTTATTTTAGTTAGTTTTGCCAAACACACATTACAGTTTTGGTTAGTTATCGTTTTTTTGTAATGCCTCATTTTTATTTTTATTTCAGTTAACAACGTTTTTTCCCACCTAGTTTTCGTTTTTTCGTTCGTTTTCATTAACGATTATAACCTTGGTCTGAATGAGGGCTTGCGTTGAACATGCTCCGCCCCCATGTGCTGCTTTTTACATTACATTTTCTCAGGAACAAACCTGTTTACTGTTAAATGCTGTAAATTCACTGCAAGTACTTAATTTACCGACCATTAGCTGTACATTTACATGATTTAATTGTTTATTGAAATAACAGTATTTTACTGTTGGAAATTGGCTGTAATTTTACAGCAATTTTTTACAGTGAAATTAATTTACAGAAGGAGCTGAAAGCTCTTTTGTCGCTTGTCTTTTTGACATCTGAAATATCTTGTTTACCTCCTGTTGGGTTCCTGGAAATGTAATCTAAAGATCAGGCAAGATCTAAATGAAATCATTATGTTTACTAAACAAGATATGATTTTAAGTATTAAGATGTTTTGGTAATACAGTCTCTGGTTAGCAGAGATGAAGGATCCACAGGAGATGTTTAAGAGATTTTGCATGTTTGGAAATGCAGTCAATATACAGAAAAATCATACAGTTGTTACATGTATTTATATACAAAAATTGTATATATATTTGAAAATGGACCCCAATTAGATACCAATACCAGTATGTTTATTATATTTCTTTCAATGTTTTGATACATTTCTTTATGTATTTGACAGTTTATAATGGGGACAGTCACACAGCTGGGCCAAAAGAAAAGAATACATATTTTTAAAAAAGGTTTGGCCTTCTCCATGATCATGGATGATAATATCATGTTCATCGTCACACTGAACTTCACAATCTCTGGCTGAACACAAATATCTGGTTTTATCCCATCCTCCTGCCACTACGGTGACTGTATAATCACGGGCCAAATAAGAAGGTGATTGAGGTTACAACAGATAGATCAATGTGCTGATGTGGGATCAGCGGGCTGTCACACATCCTGTGTTTCTCTGAACAGTCCTTTAAACCGTCTGTCTGGGGCTTCAGTGCCGTGGATCAATAGCAGTTAATTTCAATCCACAGACTCACATGTGTGTGTGATGAGAGATCATGCGTCATCATACTGCTGTTCTGCTGGGAGAGAAGGAAGCTCTGATACCGCGGTAAAAGGTCATGATGGATAGAACTACTGTCTAGGTGTTTAATTTACCCCACCACAAACAACTCTATGATTATATATATATATATATTTTTTTTTTTTTTTTTTTTTTTTTTTTTAATATGTAAAACAACCCGAACACACCTATATACATATAGAACGCTGCATTAAACAGTTTCGTAAGGGGGAAAAAAAAAATGAAAATAATAAATCAACTCCAAGGCAGATTCCAAGTGATCAAGGGCTTAGGATGTTTCTGATTGCACGAGTTCCGCCAGTAGTGAGCACTTGTGCAACTTAAGCAATAACATACATACAAGTCAACGAGACTGAGGGAAGTTAGTAAGGGAAGGGCATAAAAAAAACAAAAAAACAACTGGAACGCAGCCTGTGACAACTTCCGTTTTGTGCCAATTTTAAGTGATATAAATGTACAACCAAAAAAAAATTTAAATCCATAAAAACAGGGCACAATGTATTGCATTTGACATAATTTTCCGTATTTATTTTTTTTAAATATTATATTATATTAATACTAATAGTAATTATAATAATAATTTCAATGCACTCTTCTGAAATCCATGAATTGAGTGGTAATTCCGTAAAACCGGATTCCAACCCCGAAATGTGATCAGATGAGCCATAAATAACCATATTTTATTATGTGTTTTTTTGCTGTTTAAACAAGCAAAAATATCCAATGTTTTCCAGATATCTCAACATATAACGATCAAACAAATGTGTAAGTACGGCCTAAAACTTTGTTTTCACATTGTTCACGCTCTCTTCCTTAAGCACACACTTCTTCACAAAAGTGTCTCAAAAGATGTTTTGAAAGCATCTTCTTTTCCCTTGTGTACCACATAACATCTGCCACAAACCTCGAATCTTTGCTTTTACTCAACATGTACCACTTGATGAAAGTGTTCTTAAAACTCATGAGAAGGATGAAGTTGTGCTAAAAATAGATAGGGGAAACGATCTTATTATCATCCGCTGTTCTTCCCAGCTTCTTCACAGTGATTGTTCCTGGTGTTCAACGTAAAAACTTTTTCCTTCATTTGTTGCTTCAGAGGAGTATCACTATATTCGAACCTATTAGACTTGACAGAGGAGACGAACAACCTATGGTTTATTCACTGTAAGACGTTATAATTGAAGTCAAAACTGACAGTTCATAGAGAGAACAGAGCATGAACCACTCATGTTTAATGAGAGAACTGAATTGTGGGAATATTACAGACCAGTGTTTCTCAACTGATGGGTCGTGACACAAAAGTAGGTTGCAGAACTAATTAGACTCATAAAGTTACTAATACAAAGAAAACACCTTCCTTAATTTTAGTTGTTGATGTCAAAGATTGCGTGTCCGATCTTGTCTGTCATTTACTTGAAGATAATTATATTAGACAGATGCTAACGAGGACAGATTGTGAGACATGTCGTTATTCTCAAAAACCATGAGGAAGACCGTACAAAGTCAGAGAAAATATGACAGATTACGCTGTCATAAACTAAACAAAAAATGGAAGCGTTTTTTTTCTCCCTTTTGAAAAGTAACATATTTTATTATACTTTTTTTTTTTCTTTTTTTTTTGCCATCCTGATTATACACAGTAAGTTAGTTGTTAAAGGTATAGTTCACCCAAAAATGAAAATTATTTACATAATTTACTCACACTCAAGCCGTCCTAGGTGTATATGACTATATAGACTATAGGTAGTGATATATATCTTCTTTCAACCAAACACAATCAGAGTTACATTAAAAAAATATCCTGGCTCTTCTAAGCTTTATAATGGCAGTGAATGGTAACTTTCAACTCTAAAATATACTTTAATTTTGGATATTTCTATGGGTGCTTTCACACTTGGTTTGAATGCCTGGTCCAAACCCAAGTTTGATTGCTCCCCCCTCCCCCTGCTGGACTGTATGCATATTATATTATTTGGGTCCGAAAAGCTGTTTACCCTGTTGCTTGGTGCTCACCTTACTGTTACATTTTTGTTTTTGAACCATTGGTTTTGTTTCCAAAGCTTCAGTACGTAATGACACTTGCGTCTATCTGCCGCGAATGTACTGTAAATGTTCTAAATAATGCTGAAGGCGAGCAGAAATGAGATATACAGCTCTCTGCTTGTACATCTAAGTACATCAGTGCTAAGTACATCAGTCATGCTCGTCAGGGAAGTGAGTGAAAAACACTAACACACAATTTTATCAAATCATATGTCATTAATAGTAGTTCACTTCTGCAGTTTAGTATGATTGCATTCATATCAGCAGTGAACCGTACCAGAGTTCAAATGAACGGTACCCCAGGCCACCCTTTTTAAGGGGACTCGGGTATGGTTTGCAGGTGTGCACCCGAGTTTAGAAGACAGTGTTTACATCATCCAAACAAACAGAACTCTGACGTTAATCCAACCTGGGTGTGCACCAAAAGTGCTAGTGTGAAAGCACCCTAAATTTATTTTTGTTATGGAGGTGAGTAAATACTCGTGACATTTGACGCGTCAAACAAAATCCTAATGTTAATGAGTATAATAAAAAAAAACTAAAAAAAAAAAAAAAACTGTTAAAATATCTAAAAAGCATTAAAACAAAATCATTTTACTTAAGATAATTTTCAGAGATTCGGACGGGACTAGTTTTACAGGGGGTCGTTAGAGAAATTTGCGTTTCACAGACGTACTTTTGAGATTTTAATCCCGTCCGAGTCTGCCATGTCTGTGTTTTTCTTACACAACCTCTGTAAAAATTCCAGAGCAAATTACCTCCTTTTTTTCGGCAAACTCAGCGGCCCTCTGAGAAATCTAACCCCATCCGAATGCAAATGTCTGCAAATGTGCTCCCCAATCTTCTGTATACTTACATTTCGTTTCAATATGGATAGTATTCGATGAAAGAATAAATGATAAAACTAACAAATAGAGCCAAATCGTGGAAATTGTAGAGGTGGCCCAATTTTTTATTTCAGTGTCAAATAAGAAAGAGTAAGATACTAGGTTTTGCTGCTCACATATTTATTATAAACAGCCACTTGTACAACTCATAAAGTATACTTAAATAGGGTTTTAATAATACATTAAAAATTTAATATGAAATAAATAATGGAATAAAATATACAGTATATACGTCATAAATGATGCATGTAAATACAGTATGTGAGCTTCTGAAACACCCACATCCAGAACACACACACTCCCATCTCTGTGATAAACACAGAGATGTTAGTCCCGTCCGAATCGGTACATGAAATGACAGACGTCGAGTGATAAGAATTATAACTCAAATGTTTAGAAAACTAGTCCCGTCCAAATAGGGCTTGTGTCACCTTAAAATAAAGCGTAACCATTTTTACTTGGAAAGACGTCAGTTTTGCAGTGTGGTACAAACTTCGGTCGCACTTTAGTTTAGGGTCCAATTCTTACTATTAACTAACTTTTAAATATGACATTTACTTAAATAAACTCCTAATTACTGCTTATTAATAGTTAGTAAGGTAGTTGTTAAGTTTAGGTATTGGGTAGGATTAAGGGATGTAGAATATGGTCGTGCAGAATAAGGCATTAATATGCGCTTTATAAGTACTAATAAACAGTCAATATGCTAGTAATATGCATGTTAATAAGCAACTAGTGAGAATTGGACTCTAAACTAGTGTTACCCAAACTTCATATCTTCACCTCTTCATCACATGCACTATTTATTTACAAAAACAGTAAAAGTTTATGTGAAATTATATGTGTGTAACCTAATTATTATTCATGAGCTGAGCTGAGCCGAGCCATGTCACAACAAGCTCATCTGTAAATCCCACTGTTAATTTTGAGTTCTGAAAATTAATGTATTACTTATTAAAGATGAATTAATAAACAAAAGAAAACAGTGAAATTTTTAATTTAACATTTTCAATATGTGAAACCTCCCTAACAATTCTTGTAAAATTGCATATAATGAAACCAAAAGCAATTAATAACAGTCACTATTATAATCTGGAATGATCCCTGACACTGTCATCAGGTATTATGATTTGGAAGAGCAGCACTCAGGAAATGAGTTTCATTTCATAAGGTGCTGCCCAATAAATCGTAGTGAGTTTTATTAATAATTTGCTGTGGCAGCTGGGGTTACAGCAACAAGACAATCATTTCTCCTTAATAGTAACTTCATTTTTATATGAACCATCTGTGTGTTAAGAGAAAGCTTGCCACAGTCTAATTTCTATGTTATTGAATAGGTTTGAAATAATAAGATCTGGGCTGCTTGTAGATAACAGGTCATTGCATTAATATGGTCAAGATGGTTTTTTGCAGGTCTGAGGCTTTTCAGATCAAACTAGCTTTATTCAAGATAGTCTACCAAAGGTAGTTCAGCAGATACTGAACCATTTAAACCAGCTAGGATCAACCAGTTTAACCACCTAAAAGTCAATATTAAATGGCAAACGCAAGACATTGTATTTCTGTAATGAGTGAATCAGTAGAAAAAAGTAGAGCATGGATTGATTTTATCTATCAGTTTATAAACTTTTATTTTGTTAAAGGGCACCTATTATGTTTTTCTACATGGTCATCTTTCTTAAGTGTGTAATGTTGCTGTTTCTGAACTCCTTGAAACGCCTCTATTGTAGTCTTGAGTTTTATTCCGAGAACGAACACGTCACAATATTCCTCATTTAAATAATTCCCGCCGAAGGCATACGCAAAATAAAGGGGCGGGGCCTGGTCGAGTGAGTTAGTAGTGTGTTGAAGCTCGCGGTTATGGTAAGGGGTGGGACATTTCCTAAACACGCTCGAAGCAGTAGACCAATCACAACACACTGGTCCAGCTGACCAATCAGAGCACAGTGAGCTTGTCTTATTAACATTAACCAATAGCTTAGATTATGTCAACTAAACAGGACAGTAATTTCAGAAGCAGACTACACTATTACATTTATTTAAAGAATAAATGTAAAAAAAAAAAAACATTTTCCTTTGGAATAACTAATTTATCATCAATAAAAGCAGGAATGTGAATTTAGAAAGTTAATTTCAATTTTATGTTGACTTTTATGTTGCCGGTTTGAGCTGGATCAGTTTTGCTGTCCATCATATGGTACTTACTGTAAGTTCAGGTCTTGGATGGATAAAGCTGCTTCTAGATCAGAATTAAAGCCTCTCCAGCTTCAGCGTTTCGAGTCCAGGCTGCTTAGCGCTCAATGCCTCTGAGTTTTGCTCAAAGCTGTTATCATTGGCTCATTTCAAATTGGCACCAGAGGTGTTGCGAGAGGCTGGTCAAGGTCAGCTGAACTTGTTGACACATAATGTATTAAATGAAGAGGCGTTTAAGATGGATTAGTTTGGAATGATGAATGGTTGGGGGCTAAAAAAAAAACATGATAAATAGACGGAAACCAGAGGGGCCAAACCTGCAGATTTCTGTACAGCCCCATGGCATTAAAGCCGGTCTGGATGGGCTCCAGGGGAGAGAGGTTAAGTCCCCCAGTCTTGCTTATGTCAAAGAGTTGGAATTAAGCCAGCCGGTTCATCGACAGATGGAGAGAAAGAGACAGGTTTGTGCGCAGGCATTGTTTCAGAACGAGCTGCAATAAGGATCTTTACATAAAGGGCTCTAATAGAGCTGTTCTTCTGTGACAGAGTAAAATGTGCAGCATCAATGTAGACCATTTCGACATGTAGTGATTCACTGAAGTATCAACTTTGTGTCAAATGATTCTTTTAAACTGAAGCAAATGTTGACATACAGTAGGGTCTCATGAAAATGTAGCATTATTTTTATGACAATTAAGAACATTTTCTCACACTTTACAATACCAAAATTCTATATTATTTCAATCAAAATATTTCAAAAATATTTGTACACAGTACACTGAAATTGCTAGTAAATTTCTCAATTAACTACAAAGACATTAAACGTTAAATTTTAAGTAGAAAGCGAGCAGCCATGTAAAATGTCTGATGTTAGGCTACTAACATGTTTCAAATGATAAGCCATATTTGAGGTCGGTGAATGATAGGCGAACATTTGAATTTCCTGCCCCACATTTTATTTTAATTACCACATGGACCAGCCATGTTAATGATCTGTCCGTCACGGACTCTGTGACTTCGCCACTTCCTGTGGAGGTTTTTTCTTTTTCTTTTTCTGTGACTAATGCTACATTCCAGAAGAGGTTGGACATGGGAATATCCCAAATTAAATGTCCCAAGTCAGACCTCAGTGAGTTCCAGGCAATCAGACGTCATTCGCGTTGACGACATAATGTCGCCGTGACACAATGAGAGCATATCATGTTTTTGTGTCAATTATGGCCAAACAGAATAAAAACAACATAAAATCACTTCGAAAACAGCTGACAAAAAGCAAAAACTATTATTACATAAACTTAATGTCTAATGTTAAAGTTTGTTTTTATATTTATGCTCACTGGAAGCAGGACTTGCCAACATCTTGGAAGTGACGTCAGATGACGCGTCTCGCTGAGGTTGGGGTTGATCGATGTACCCCGAGTTCATAGGTAGAATGTCTGACTTTGAGTGCTGTTCCAGATGTTATTTCCAAGAATGAGGTGGAAAAAATCCAAATTCCAAGCTGTCTGGAATGCAGCACAATCAACTAATTACAATTTGGTCAAGTAAGCCTCTTCTCGTCGCCTAACGTAGTTGACTGTTAGGGGGCAGCCCTAGACAGTACCCAGTATTTTGTAATTTACTTTTCACCTGATCAAATACAAGAAAAAATCTTGATCTTTCTATTTCTGACATCATCCTGTGTTTCTCGAGTTGCTTTTTTCAAAGGTGTGAGTCTATGGAGAAGGACTTCATCAATATTGGTGTCTCATGCTGTGTCCCTCCCACTGCGCTTAAGTGCTCGCATTTGCCTACTGTTGTGCTTTCACACGGAAGTTTGTGCCTCCAAGATCTCAGTATACTGATTACGGCAGACTCACCCAAGACGAACTGCTCATGTTCAGCATGGGACGAGATACTTTTGTCTGATCGAAAAGAACAAACAGATTTGAGTTGGTGCAAAAATAAACGGAGCCTGAATGCACTGACAGGTGAGGAAGTTTTGATAAGAATCACATTCACAGTCCATGCATGGATATTACTGAAGAAAATATGAATGTTTGTCTTTGAAAAGAAGTGTGCAATCATTTCAGTGATAAAAAATATAACATGTTTCCATTTATTGTGTACACTACTTTCCTAATATTTAACAAGCTGTTGTTTATGAATGTTTATACATGAATAAAAGCCTAAATTAAATCTGTTCACCGTATAAAGCGATCAAGTCTCTTTGGAAAATTTGGACTAAACCGCTCAATTCATATGGATTAGTTTAATTATCTCTTCATTAAGTTTTTGAGGTGTCAAAATGTCAGTTGCATAGCTATGGAGGGACAGAAATCACTCAGATTTCATCAAAAAGTCTTGCTCTGAAGACGAACAAAAGTCTGACGGGTTTAACATTTTTTTTTTATTGCACACCTTCTAGCCAGTCAGAATACAGTATTCAGACAGACTATGGTATAAGTATAAAGTGCTGCTCGAATGTTTCTGAACCCTATACTTATATTCTATATTTCTGAAAAAATATGACCAAAAACATCATCAGATGTTCATAAAAGTCCTAAAAGTAGACAAAAAATCCAACCCAAAAAAACCCAATCAAACAAATGAGACAAAAACATATAATTTGTCAACCTTTTCCATTCTGATGAGCAACAACAACTCTTTTTCTGAAGTCCTCAGTTTTTCTCTCATTTGTTTGATTGGGTTCTCTTTGTCTATTTTTAAGACTTTTGTGAACATCTGATGATGTTTTGGGTATTTTTGCAGAAATATAGAAAATCCTAAAGCGTTCACAAACATTCGAGCGGCACTGTATATTAGGCTATTTCGAAATTGCGTTATCAACAGACTAAAATGTAACTAAATGTCCAAATCTGCTTTAGAATCACAGGGAATCTGAGCACACATGGCCGTCTCTATCTGTATTTGCTGTGTGTATTAAATCCAGGCCCACTGATCCACACTTGAGCTCAAACAGTCATGCATGCTTGTGAAACACTGCCGTTCATTTTCTCCTTCTGATGTGTGATTGGCTACAGAGGTTTGTTGGACAGGTCACTAGAGACAGACAATATTACTCTACTGAGAGACCAGACGAGCCGCTAGAACAAAAGGTGATGTCTGGGTCATCTTGATTGTAGTGGGACAGCTGTTCATCAAATCACGCCTGATTTATCAGCACTCGGCCTCTCCTGTGTGACTGAGGTGGAGCACTGAGCTGTTAAGCTTTCATTCAACTTAAAATAATTGAATAACATTGCTAAAATTGCTGCAGTTTTCTTAAATGAATAATAAATTAATTCTGCTTATTGATATATCTTTTTATCGTATATCTTTTTTACTGGATAATATGCACATTTTTACCAAATTCATTGATACCTGTTTTGAATATCGAGTAAGATTGACTTTTATGTGTGCAACATGCACTGGATGACAAAACAAATCATATCTTCCAACAAATATTGCCCTGTGGTTACATAATGAATAGCTATGTTGATCAAGTAGGTGCAGCTAGCAAAAATTGGGTATAACAACCTTGCAAGGCATCAGCTGATTAACGTCGCATTATCAGCTATCTCGACACCTGTACAGCTGACCTGTTTCAGATAAATCTTGAGTGCTCCTAAAAAGTCTGATCCTCTTTTTGATTCATTATCTGTTCCATTATGTACCACATTCAGCCTCAGCACGGCTTTGACACTGCACATGGACGCCTCTTCAAGATGAAGAAGACTCCCTGTGCTTCAGGCTCATCTATTCAGCCTTTTTCTTTAAAAGCGCTCGTCTTGTATTGTATTAGTATTAGTATGACAGGCTTTCAATAAGAGGTTTCTTTAACGCTGGTGAAATTTCTGAGGAGCTCTTCACTGGCGTTTCTAAATTTCTCTGAGAGAAAGAGATAGAAATAGAGAATACAGTCAGAGAATAGAAACCTTGGCATAGAAAAAGACAGAGCAAAACCCCATTTCAGGTAAAGTCTCATAGGTCATGAACAAGCCGTAATTTGTTTCAAACGAGTAGTGAGATTTTATTGTAACAGAACAGTGTCTTTTACTTTTCACTGTTTTCCTTGTACTGGGAACAGACTGAACCTTGATAATGCATGATTTGTGTTCAATGGAAATTGAATCAGCCTATTGTTGATGGAACCATTTCAATGGCTCCAGGAAAACACGGGAAATGAACGAGCAGAACGAGCATGTTAGTGTGATGTTTAATGGCTGTCTAGGACATATATTCAATAGGAATATTCAGAATATTCAATAAGGAACAAAAAGTAAGATGCCAGGAAATGATTGGATGGTGTTAAGGTGGTGTAAAAAACCTTGATACAAAAGAATTTTTTTTTTATTTTATTTTTTTTAGAATACCAGTGACATGTATTAAGATTAATTAATTGTGTAAGTTTTTATTTATTTATTTTTTTGATCATGATGATTTTAAGACCAGATGATTGATTCAGAAAATGTGGTTTTGGGCTCTACTATAGATTTTCATGGTTGAATGTTCAAAAAACACTTTATTTTAACATATTTGCAGCTCCTCTCTTCCCAGTCTGCCAGTAACGCTCTATTTAGTTCCTGCCCCTCCTTCTGAAAGCACAATGTGCTCTGATTGGTCGGCTGGAATAGTGTGTTGTGATTGGTCAGCTGTGTGTTTGGGAAATGTCACGCTCCTTACCATAACCGCAAGTTTCAGCACATTACTAACTCAACCAGGTCTCGCCCCCTTATTTTGCGTATGCCTTGAGCGGGAATTATTTAAATGAGGAATATTATGACGTGTTCGTTCCGGAAGAAAACTCAAGACTACAATGGAGGCGTTTCAGGTAGTTAAGAATCAGTGTGCACTGATATAGAGAATAACTCTCTTTGGAGGGAATTTGTGCTTTGTAACTTTGCAGACCTTTTTCATGCTCAAACAACAACATTACACACTATTAGAAAGTAAAGAATTACATACTAAAGAACATGAAAAAAGCATAATAGGTGCTCTTTAAGCATCTAATGCACAGAATCAGTCTGTTGTGATGCCGTGTCAGAAACATTGTTTTGATCTGTTCTAGACACTGGGCCTTTGTTGCATTCATTTGCATTTTTTTTCTTTGTACCAACAAAGGCAACAGATCCAACACACATGCTTAGATTGCTGATGTTCCCGGGTGAGTAAGAGCTACCTCAGTGATCAGGAGAGACATGCTCAGCATTTACTAAGATCCCTCATATATGTGTGTGTGTGTGTGTGTATATATATATATATATATATATATATATATATATATATGTATATGCAAAAGTCTGTGCAAAAGTCTTAGGCACGTCGGTATTTTCACCCAAAAGTTTTAAGCCAG
This sequence comes from Elopichthys bambusa, assembly GCA_037101425.1. Taxonomy (NCBI): domain Eukaryota; kingdom Metazoa; phylum Chordata; class Actinopteri; order Cypriniformes; family Xenocyprididae; genus Elopichthys; species Elopichthys bambusa. The sequence continues at coordinate 5,732,772 of CM074436.1, read as the reverse complement.
TTATTTATATATTTTGCTGTGGTGTGTCAGTAGGAAATATCAGTTCACATTTCCAAACATTCATTTTGCCATTCATTTTAATAAACCAGTGAGATTTTTGAATACACAAGGAGTCTGAAAACAGCCGGTATGATCCACACTGAGATCTGATCTCACCATCATCGAATTCATTTGTGATTACACGAAGAAACAGATGAAACTGAGACAAACTAAATCCAACAGAATCGTGTACATAATGAACCGTTATGTTTTTATTACCTTAGAATGAACCATTTCTATCTCATATACCGCGGGTCCCCCCTCCATGTCAAGTCGCCATTATTAGGCATGTTTCTACAGCAGCCCTAAACGGACAAACTGCTCAACACAGCGCGTTTCATCACTATGTTGTTCTTCTTAATCGTACGTGTTTTTAGAGGCAGCTTGCATCATTACTACATTTAATACGCACAAAGAAGAAGTAGTAGTAGTAGTAGTAGTAGTAGTAGTCATCTGGTTTATTAGAAGCAGAGACCATTCTTTGTTAGAAGGAAGAAGAAACCTCATTGCTTCACACAGCCTACTCTCTGCTGTCTCAGACGACATCTTTGACTTGTGTCGGCCAGACGGCCACTGTAGCTTCTCCGAAAGGGAGCTTGCAACCTCACCGCTAGATGCCGCTAAAATTTACACCTTTAAGCATGAGTGAATAATACAACTAAAAAAATAAAATAATACATCTTATAAAGTAATCTCAAATCAATAGAGGAGCCCTAGTGGCAGGATATTTATTTTCTGAAATCAGGAACTTGTTTAACACAGGTATAATATAGATATGAAACTGGAAATTATATCATTACAGACTATTAAAATAGCATAAGTATGAGTAAATTACTGAAAAACGTAGGTTTTACCACAAGCTACAACATTTCGATCTCTGCCGCTGTCAGTCATCGCACTGAATGGAGATTAAGAGCGTTAGTTGAGCTCCAGTGACGCTCACTGCTTCTCAGACCACCTTTTAGCACTCTGGGGATGAGCATGGCGTTTGCCTATTCCCAACACATTAATGCATAATTTTGGGCCTTTTACCCATGAGAACTGCACAATGATTGGTTTCTGTGCTAATTTAAATATGTCACCAGCGTGATTCAACCTGTATGCCCACCAGCAGTAATTACTGTGTTATTACAGTGCCTCGGCCACTTTATATCATAAAAATGTTATCATATTTCTTGGCTTAAAGAAAAATAAAAGTAATTTTTAAGCATTCTTTTTTTGTGAAGCATGATTGAAATCATATGATGGCTTGATTGTTTTTTGGAATCTGTAGGAATCTATCATTAATTCCATGTGGAAGGCCAAAATAAGACATATTAGGCATTTCATTGTTAATCCTTATATATTTGGTTGCTAATTTGTAGAGTTCAGGTTACTATGTTTGTCGGTTCTGCTGTTTACTGGCATTTTAATGAGATAGGAAAATTAAATGTTATCATATTCTGCATCTATTATGTTGTAAACACAGTAAAGGAACAAGCAGGAAGACAGTTATTCACAATCTTCACGGTCATGGTATCTTCAAACTGCCATGAAACATCCTCCTGGTTTCTGAAATATATGAAAATGAGACCTAATGGCTTAAAAAGGTCAGAATAGTTTTGCTCTGCCGCTCAGTTGTAGAATATAATTGTAGCTAATGTAAACAACTAGCTCAGCATCTGAGGATCAATGTTTGCCTTGTGTGGCATTTTATAGGTGATGTGAAAATGATTAAAACGAAGACACACTGTGATGTAACATTTAGACAACACGCAACTTATTGATCCAGATCTTTACTGCTGAAGACAACAGCCAATACTGTTCACTTGTGATGAATTTCAGAGCTATTTTGTTAACCTGCAGGTGCTCTCGAATTCAGAAATTATAAGATAATAGCTTTCAGTAGAGAAAGGTCATAGATATTTTAAGAGCAGGAATTGATGTTGAAGAATATGGTCTTATAACAAGATATTGAAAACAATGATGCTGAATTCAGGTGTTTTCGAAGACATAAGTCATTATTAATGTTGTTTATAGCAGTCAAAAGTTTGAAAGGATTTCTGAAAGATCCTGTGACACTGAAGACTGGAGTAATGATGCTGAAAATCCAGCTTTGCATCACCTGAATAAATAACATTTTTAAAATATATTCACAATATATAAAAGTTTTTTATTAAATTGTAATATTTCACAGTGTTGCTGTTTTTACTTTATTTTTTTGGATCAAATGCATGCATTAAAAAATCTGAATTATTCCAAACCTGTAGGGTTATAGATTTGAAACTCCTATCCCTAAGTATTAAAATGCAGTATAGTTTGCAAACAGCAGCCCATACCATAACTATGATGATTCATTACCCCGATTTTTAACTATCCATCCCTCTTCACGGATGTTTCCATATGGGTAATGTTCGCTCATTTCTGCTGTAAAGGTCCACTTTGCCTTTGAGATATTAGGCGTCTTGCAATTTGTTTTTAGTGCAATATGAATCATAGCCTGACATAATCACTTAACCTGCTCCCGAGATTTGAGTTTCTCCCCGCTGACAGCCGTTTTCCACGTTCTTAATCATTCCTCCTCAAATCAATTTAATCTCCGGGAAACAATGTGCTCGGGCGGACCCAATAGACACTTTGCTGCCAGCACTATGAGAAATGGCCTCCATTGAGGAATGGTAAAAAAAAAGCGCAAGTGTTTCGACCTCTTCCATCTTCCTTCAGGTCCTCTGATTGGATGCAACCCTCTGGCCGTCACCACGGGCATCGTGGGTATCTTCAGGCCTGTGAATGATGTTCTGGCAGGGAAGCGATGGATTATTTTTAAGGAGAAGCTGCCTCGTGGGCACAAGCAGCTCTGACAATATTGATTTTGGGGCACGTGGACCTGCACAAAAAACTCTTTTAATATTTAATTGTTGCTCTCAGCATGTACTGATGGGATTGGCTTTTGCCTTAGGTGTGCTACAAATTAAATGAGGAAAATGCAAAGCATATTTAAATAGGCCTGTCATTTAGGGAGTTTCAACTAAAGTCAACAACTAAACAAATGTTGAACAGCTCCTTTAGGGCAAAGCCAAACCAGGTCACTCACTATTGTGAGTTTTTACATGGAAAAAGCAAATGTTTCACTGGGGAAATCGGCAAGTTTGGAGGAATTATTTGTCAAGTCACCTTTATTTATATAGCGTTTTATACAATGCAGATTGTTTCAAAGCAAATTTACAGTGTGCTTATTAAGTCTAATTCTATGGAAGCTTATTTCCGCCACTGAATAGAAAATAAAAGAAGGTAATAGTAACTTTTTATCTCACAATTCTGACTTTTTTCCCGCAACTGCGAATTTACATGTCGCAATTCTGACTTTGTATAAAGTCACAATTGTGAGTTATAAAGTCAGAATAGCGAGATATAAAGTCGTAATTTTGAGTTATAAAGTCAGAATTGCATGATATAAACTGGCAATTCTGAGTTCTAAAGACAGAGTTGCATTATATAAAGTCGTAATTGTGAGTTATAAAGTCAGGATTGTGTGATATAAACTGGCAATTCCGAGTTCTAAAGACAGAGTTGCATTATATAAAGTCGCAATTGTGAGTTCTAAAGTCAGAATTGCATGATATAAACAGGCAATTCCGAGTTCTAAAGACAGAGTTGCATTATATAAAGTCGCAATTGCGAGTTGTAAAGTCAGAATTGCATGATATAAACAGGCAATTCCGAGTTCTAAAGTCAGAATTGCATGATATAAACAGGCAATTCCGAGTTCTAAAGTCAGAATTGCATGATATAAACAGGCAATTCCGAGTTCTAAAGACAGAGTTGCATTATATAAAGTCGCAATTGCGAGTTGTAAAGTCAGAATTGCATGATATAAAGTCGCAATTGCGAGTTATAAAGTCAGAATTGCATTATATAAAGTCACAATTGCGAGTTATAAAGTCAGAATTGCATTATATAAAGTCGCAATTGCGAGTTATAAAGTCAGAATTGCATTATATAAAGTCGTAATTGCGAGTTATAAAGTCAGAATTGCGTGATATAAACTGGCAATTCAGAGTTCTAAAGACAGAGTTGCATTATATAAAGTCGAATTGCGAGTTATAAAGTCAGAATAGCAAGATATAAATTCGCAATTTTGAGAAAAAAAAAGTTTTCCTCAGAATTGGACTTTATAACTCGCAATTGCGATATCACAATTCTGAAAAAAAAGTCAGAATTGCATGATATAAAGTCGCAATTACGAGTTATAAAGTCAGAATAGTGAGATATAAACTCGTGATTGCAAGTTATAATGTCAGAATTGCATGATATAAACTTACAATTATGAGTTCTAAGGTCAGAATATCAAGATATAAACTCACAATTGTGAGTTATAAAGTCAGAATTGTGAGATATATATTCGCAACTGTAAGAAAAAAAGTCAGAATTATGAGATAAAAGTAGCACTTTTTTTATTTATTATGATTCCGTGGCAGAAACAAGTTTCCATACAATTTACACCACAACAACAGATGCCAACCAACAGCAAAAGACACTTTGTTTGTCGTTGGATCAGTGTGTTACTCCTGTCGCCGTCTGTTGGCATTGGTCAGCGCTTGTTTTCACCAATGAACATTTGTCAGGCTGCGAGAAGTTTGAGAAGTGACGTACTGTAGTCTGATGATTGTCTACGTTGGTCGGCGTCTGTTGTGTGGTGTGAATAGGCCTTTAGAGGTTTATAATGCTTGCATAGTCAACTTTTGAAAACATAATTCCATTTTGATGGTTTGTAAGGAAAATGTTCTGTTGCCCAATACCAGTTGGGGTAAGAAAAAAACAAACAAAACAATATTTTTATTCAGCAAGGATGCATTACATTGATGAAATGTGACAGTAAAGGCATTTATAATGTTTCTTTATGAAAATAAAAAAACAAATAAAAAGTTTTCTTTTTCAAATAAATGCTGTTCTTTTGGACTTTATGTTCAGCAAAGAATCCTGGGGGGAAAAAAGAACAGCTTATCTAGTCTGGTTGGTTGCTAGGGTAGGCAGTTGTTATGATGACCCAGCCTTCATTAAAACTGAACACAGTATTGAATAATCTATTCTACAGAAACAAAGAAGATTATAAAGCAAGAAAGTAATGAAAGTGCTTTTGTTAAATGCAGTTTCATTTACAAAAAGAGAAAGCTGCTGGAACTTGGCTGTAGCCACAAATACGTGAAATTGACAATCACTCTTTACTGCCCATGAAGAGAAACAGCAGCTTTCCCTATTTTTTCATTGCTTTTTCAGCCCCTTAATATTTAATTGAGGTTCACGATATAATGCAGGCGTATATCTAATGACTACTGCTCTTTTGCATATTCATGAGGCCCTCATGAATTACACAGAAAGAGGAGCAACACTGACAACTTTGTCAAGTATTGAGTATAAAAGAAATGAGTAACTTCACTATGTAATTTTAGACTTTGAACACACATTGTGCTGTGATTTGTAATGCTCAGTACCTTTTCTAACTTCACAAGGCTTTAGTAAGATCATGTTGCTTACTAATATTCTATATTTATAATGACTAATTACAGTCTTTATATTCAGTGATGTTTAATCATTCTGTCTCCCTTTCTACAGCGATGGGTGACTGATGTTTGTGAATTTTAAAACACAAAGATAGAGATATATAGATAGATAGATAGATAGATAGAAGAACTATCTATCTATCTATCTATCTGATTGCATATGTTATGGATTGCATCTGTTGATTGCATCTAGCATTAATTTTAAAGCAAGTCTAGTTGTTTCAGCCATGGCTCTAGTTAGGTCCTGTTTATAAGATTATTTTGTTACTTTTTCCTATTAGTCCACTTTCCCCTTTCAAAAATGAAGTGCACTTTGATTTCATGTGTTATTTCTATTATGGCAACAGTTGCTTAGTTAAGGCCCGATCACTAATTTTACAATTATGCAAATCAAAATATTTAAGTAGAACTTTGGTATTTGTTCTTTTTGACTACATACCATTTATAAGCTGTTGCTGAGGTGGTTGCTATAGGTGGTTTCTTTCTGTTTCAAGTCTAAAGAGTCCACTCTCTACATTTTTAAAAAATTGGCATTATTATTATTTTTTTTTTATTGGCATTATTGGTTCCATGAAGAACCTTTAACATCCATGTAATCTTTCCACTGCACAAGAGGTTCTTTAATGTGTAAAAATGTTCTTAGATCATTAAAATCACACTAAGAAAAAAAATTGTGCTAAAACTCAAAATATCTCACTTCCTGTTGGGTTTTCAGATTTTGCACCCACTGACTTTTTTGTAGGTACTGGGCTGTTACATGTGTGTACAGAATTTCATACTTGTACGTGAAATTGAAATTTTGTAGGTGGCTGAAAATCCATCTGGAACCCATATCAGACGTACATTTTCACCATGAGTTTCATGAGTTTTCAAGCATGTTTAGGCCCTCAAAAATGCGATTCATTTCGGAGAAGAATATTAATTGACCGAGCAATTACAATAGGGTCCTCACACCATCAGTGCTTGGGCCCTAATTAGAGTTCATAGAAATGCAACCCCAAGGCTGAAACATCTGGTATAAGAGAATTATAATTTGCTTTACTGTCTGTGAAGCAGACATTGTGTGTTTATCTTTAAGAAAAGCAGTAGCACAGCTCTCCTTAAAAAATCTACATGATTTGAGGCATCGTCAAAGACAAAGTAAAATACTTATGATAATGTATTTATGCAAATTACAAGTCATAAGTATGAGCAACAGTCTTAGCAAGCACCACTAATTTTATTAATAATAATGCAGATTTTATTGTTCCATTATCTGAAAGTTCCTTTTACAATCAAAGTCGAAAACAGCATTACGGAGGTTGATGTGGCAAAATTAAGATCCACGAATGTTCTCTCACAAGATTACAATAATTGCCCATATTTGTCTTTAGGATTCATAAATTATGGAAGGCTCATTAATAATACAAAGGCTTACTCTCAGCACTAATGCGAGCACAGAAACCTTTCTCTTCCCTGTAGTGCTAAATTAACAACATTTTTTGTTCTCGCACGGCAGGCAGCCAGCCGCTGAGGCACGTAGATGACGGTTGGCATAATGGGTAAAAGTATTGCAGATCATATTTAGAGAGACTTCTGTGCAATTGGCTGCTGTAATGGTCGCTCACATCACACGCTTGTGAAAAGTCACCCTAATGGCATATAATGGCATGAAATATGGGCTCTTGAAGACTAGAGCAATTGTCATTTCTGTATCACAACAACACAAATTATGAAGTTTCACTACTGGAGATGGGAGTCATAAAGAAAGGAAAAATCCGCTTCCGATTCCACTTTACAATGACATTTCCTTATGATTTCTATGATTCAGTGTGTGAGAATCAGTTTGTGGTGTATGTTTCAAAAGTTTGTGGTCAGTAAGATGCATGGTACAATGGGGCTAAAGAAAAAATGGGCTTTTCACTACACCCATGGGTGCATAATGTAATAAAAGTGGTTTATTTTGTTTAAAAATCTTGTAAATGTATGAGGTGGCGAGGGGGGCCTTTCACCCCACACTCACCAGCATGGTGATACCTGTTCAAAACAATCACTTTAGCAAAGTTTGTACTATTTTCTGTTTATTTTGATAAATAAAACAATTTATTTCTGTTCACTAAATATACTGTCATTATAATATGTTAATATAAAAATATTTTTTTAAAATACAGAAAAAAAATATTTTAAAAAGTAAAGTTTCTGAAAGCATTGAATAATAATTGAATATAGATTTACAGTAGTAACAATAAATGATATTTTATTATATGATATATTAATATATTTTAAATATGATGGTTTCATTATAAATATGGTGATTATCTCTAAGGTTGACACCCATGTCATGTCAACAAATGGAAGAGTCAGTCAGCTGTTTATTATCATGTTAATTATTCTGCCTTTAGCCCCAACTGCAGGTGCACCTTTTACCCTAAATACCATACTTTTATGTATTTTTCCGTTATTGAAAAACTGTTGCTTTAATTACCTTGAACAAAACTGAAAATCATTAACAAGATCTTTATCTCAAAATATATTCAATAATTTTCACGATTCTCATTTGCTAAAGCTGCTGTCCGTAACTTTTGTAACTATCTCCTTACCTTAGCCCAATTCACAACGGTAAGCTTGTAATAATGTTTTTTAATCTGAATGGGTTCCTGCTGGAAATTCAGCCATTCATCTTTGCGTCATTACGTCACATCTATTTACATGAAGAAGGAGTCCCAGCTAGTAGGCTATATCGTGAGGATGCTGCAGGCGGCGGATCATTTATAGCCTTTTCTCACAGCAGCTGCAATAATTAAACTTATCATTTTGATGGCGTTGATTGTATGGTATGACAAATTAATGTTAGAGATTAGACTGTACAGAAATTAAAATCTACAGGTAACGCAAATACACACTAAATACGTATAGTCACACAATGCTGATGTTGTTATCATTAACAATTTGAGAACAAAGTATAACAATAATAATAACTTGCATGGTTTGACATGATCTGAGCTAAGCGATCGTTAGATTTAATCACCATTGGCAACGCAAATTATTGTGATGCTTTTTTCTCAGTTGGTCAGAACAAAAGTGGCAGACATGATTCTTACTTGTCTAGATTACATTTTCTGGTGAAAATTGACAGCAAACATTAGATTTATCCGCGCTGAGCCGCGCATGCACAACCCATGTAAAGATGATAATTCCGCAAATAAATGCAATTGCAGGTTTCAAACAGAGATGGCGACAAAGAGGCAAAACTTACGGACTGCTGCTTTACATTTTTAACATACAACCATGCAGTAATTTAAGTTGTGGTAACAAGTCCCCTGAATTAGTTGTTAGAGTGTAGATTTATTGTTTTAATCAAACATTTTAAGTCAAGTCAATTCACATTTACTTATATAGCGCTTTTTACAATGCAGATTATGTAAAAGCAGCTTTACAGTGATAACTGGTGAATAATTTTGTCCAGCTTAAGTAAATTCAGTATTGATTCATTTGGTTGTAAAAATCAATAATTAGTTCATTTATCTATATATCAGCACTGGAGAAAACGGTGATGTCATCGTCCAGCTCAGTTCTGTTCGCATACAATGGTGTCAATGCAGGCAGATCAAAAACATTGTTGAATATCAAGTGTCCCCAACTAAGCAAGCCAGAGGCGACAGTGGCAGGGAACCCAAACTCCATCAGGTGACATCAGATGACAAAACAGTTATAAGAATGGAGAAAAAAACCTTGGGAGAAACAGTTCTCCTCTGGCCAACAGCGAACAGTGCATGATTATGATTCAGGCAACGTTACAGGTCATAAGTCTAACTGGGATTGCAACAGTCAAAATATTTGGTCCAGTTCCATCTAGTTGAAGATCGTATTCATCACGCCGGTATGGGACGGTTTGTTGGGAATCTGTGCCACTGGCTGTCATGTCGGTGAGGCCTTCACAGGGATGATCTAGTTGACTCAATCTCTGCTGACACTCCAGGGCTGCATTGTCGTCTTATCTAGGCACAGGTCCTCCTTCTGATCTGGATCCGGCTGACTACGGTAAACCTCGGGATAAACAGAAAGACTAATATTAGCGTAGATGCCATTCTTCTTCTGATGTAACGAGTACATCTGGTGTTATAGGAAGTGTTCCCGGTTCCGGCTGACCTAATTTATGCAGCCTAACAATCCTTTAACGGATTTGAAAATATAAATTGATAATGTGTTATGTGTATGCCAGGGTAAAGAGATGCGTTTTCAGTCTAGATTTAAACTGACAGAGTGTGTCTGTTGCAAACATTATTTTGTAGAGTTCTGTTGACAAAATAATGTTGATCATTACATCAACTTAAAATTGTCTGTAATTTAAACTCAAATTTCTGCATTAATTGTCTTTTCTTTTTTTTAAATGAGGTTGTAGTAACTTAATGAAATTGTCTTGATAACTTCGGAAATTAGGCAGTGGATTTCTAGTTCCCAGCGTGCTTTGCATAGGACTGGATAAGGAGAATAATTGTTGAAATTAAATGTTAATTTATTTGTTTTTATTGAAGGGAAAGACCTGTTAGTGTTTAATGCTGTTATGTTTGACATTTAAAAGAGTTTCTATAATGTTGAAGTTTTTGTGGTTACCATTGTGCTGAAGAGTAGATGATATAAGCAATATAAGCAATGACTGTGCTAATGCCAGTGACGAGTAGTATCTTACTTGTTCATTAAATATACATGTTAAATAAGTTATGTTAGCATGTGCTATGATAGCTGTTGATTTGAACTGAAATAGATAAGTTAATTGGTTCCAGGTCTACAACTCTGGTAGTTGGAGCGACTTAATTTTTTTAAAATATCAATTAAAAAGTTAATTTGTGCTACAAATTATTAGGTTCCTCTAACTCTGTGTAGCTTGTTGGTTGAACTCAAAGTTGTCATAACTCAAAAAAACTTCAATTATTAGATCAAATTAGCACAGAATCGACTTTGCACTGCTGCCATTGATCGCGTCAAGGATCAGACAAATTTCCCCGTGCATCTTGAAAAGCAGATGTTTTGCAAAGTGCTACAGCAGGTTTTTGTGCCATCTAGTGATTTAGAGGAAAATAAAATCAAAGGCGCCTTTTACCCCGGGGCACCTTCAGCTCCGTTGTACCCTATTGTGCATGTGCTTGTATGTTGAATGCTAAACCATAAAGTTAGTGAGAAATTACAAGCTTTCAGCAGTCCAAAAAGAGCATGTTTCACCTTCAAACAGAACAAATCCCCTGTAGCATGACTTGGCTAATAAGAATAGATAGGAATTAGTGCTGAGTCTTGCTTACTTAGCGCTAACAAAGCCTTTAGCATAACTCACACACATACACACACACTGAAAAATCATCAGCACAATGAGCGCTCCATGACTGAGGGCTGGTAGTTTATTGTGATTAACTAATAAATATCTGGAGAGCAAGATATGATAGTTAGTTCTTTATCTCCACAAACCGTATTTGGTTTGCACAAAAGTGAGCCAAGAAAGATTTTTTTTTTTTTTTACATCTTGAAAGAACAGAACAACAAGACTATTAGCAGGGTTGCAACCTCATGTAAACATTCCTGAGGCTAAAAGCAAATAAATGCACATCAAAGTGTACTGCATGTTACCTCTGTGTCACTTTTTCTCTTCTTTATTTTATCTTTGTTCTCCAGACCATTGCAGAAGCATCATTAGTGCCGTTTCAGAGCCATTGCCTTTGGGGATGAAGAATTTGTATGCATCAAGCACCTCTGCGAGTACAGCGGCCACCTCCTGTTGATCCGGTTATGTGATTTATTTCTTACAGGGCGAGGAGCACGAGATTCTCCACATGGGTTGAATTCTCTTTTTTTCTTTTTCTTTTATTTCTTTTTTTACACTTATTTCTTCAGTGGAGAACAAGTGGTGACAGAGCATCATGGAGGGCATCCTTGACTGTGTGGAGACCTGACGGTGTTTATTACTTTGACTGCTTAATCTTGGCTTCAGAGTTTAGCAAGTAGTCATTCAGCAGACGCTTTCATGCACAGTGACTTACAGTGCATCTGTTAAAGAGGACCTATTGTGCCCTTTTACAAAGTCTTGATTTTGTTTTTGGGCTCTTCTAGAATAGGTTTTCATGCTTGAATGTCCAAGAAACAATTTTTCTATATATTTGACATTTGTTGCAGCACCTCTCTTCCCGGTCTGTCAGTAACACCAAAGTCCCTTTTAAGGAAAGTCTGTTCACTCGGCAGCCATGTTTGCAGTGCCTCCGGCCAGCAATTTCAGGCATCCAAAACCAAGTCCTATCTATTTAAATGGGGGAATCCTGAACAATCTCAACAACTGCTTTCTGAATTCACAATTAAATAACATATTTTACATCAACAACAACATCTGACATGAACTTCCCCATAAATGTTGTTTCTTATGCTCAAATAGCGTTAAAAAGGCTTATTTTTCAGGTTAGGCGAATCAATGCGCATGTACAGTCCTATGTGTGAGTCTCAGGTTTCTATGGGAACCGAAGATTCTAACGGCAGCTGCAGTGACACAATGCCTTTACCAATCAGCAATTGGCTCTTTTACTTAGAAGGTGGGACGTATTCTGACATATTGCATGTTGCAGTTTCTTCCATTCATAAGTAATAGGAGTGAACCATCTTTCTATATATTTAGTCTTTGGTAACATTCTGTTTAGTTCCTGTTTCTATGAAGCCCCTCCTTCTGAAAAGTGCAATGTGCTCTGATTGGTCAGCTGGACCAGTGTGTTGTGATTGGTCAACCGCTTTGAGCGTGTTTTGGAAATGTCATGACCCTTAACCAGTAGCGGCCATTTCTGTTTCACTGTTTCATTTTAAAACATCCCTCGCAACAGAAAAAGAGCCCCAACACCAGGGTCGGAAATTAACAAGGGCTCAGGGCAAAAATGCTACCAAAATAAATAAAAATGCTCCCAATATTCAAGATATGGGGTTTTTGTCAATGAAAACAGTTCCAAACAAATCCACAGTAGAGCCAGTGATGTTTTGTTACTGAATGAATCCACATTTTTGAATGAATCGGTCTAATGAATGACTCACTCATTTAGACAATGATTTGCCACTACTGGTGGCTTTAGTTGGGCTGATAGAGTAAATGCTGTTTTTGTTTCCAGTCGTGATTGTAACAATAGTTCAGTAGACAGAATGCGTGGATAGTGGTAGATAAAATGTGTTTACATTAAGAGTGAGATATGAGAATATGAGATAACATTGTTAAATACAACAGAGACAATAAAGTAATTGCAGTCCATTACCTACAATGTTTTTGTCTGTCTGTCTGCAACTGTTTCTTTGAAATGGGCCTCTGAATTGCAATAACCGCAAGTTTCAACACACTACTAACTCAACCAGGCCCTGTGCTTTTATTTTGCTTGTGCCTTGGGCAGGAATTATTTAAATGAGGAATATTGTGACTTTTTTGTGAATATTTGTTCCTGGAAGAAAACTGAAGACTACAATGGAGGCGTTTCAGGGAGTTCAGAAACTGATATAAAGAATAACTCCCTTTGGAGGGACTCTGCAGACCTTTTTCATGCTCAAACAGTAACATTACACTAATGGAAGATAAACATGTAGAAAAGCAGAATAGGTCCCCTTTAAAGGAATAATTAAAGGGTTAGTTTGTCCAAAAATGAGTACAAACACATACAATGCCGTAACTACACCATTATGAGGGGGAAAAAATATATATATCTTTCTGTATTGGCGGACATTCAGACCTGGCCGTATATTCTGACAAAATAAAATTTTGGCAGCAACCTGTAAATCACAAATAGTTCACAATATTATAGTTTTTTTTTTTTTTTTTTTTTGGTCAGTGATCGATATTTATTGGAGGAATTTTCCCTGTCTGTCGCCTTTGACGTCACAGTTCACAGTCTCTTGTAAATCACTAAGACAACTTATTAAACTACTATTAATGCCCTTTCTGTAATGATTATGTTGGTTCTTTCTCATTTAGTTAGTTACACTTACAGTTATTTTTAAGGATTTTATTAAAGGTGCACTTAAAATTTTTTACTAGCTTTTAAAAAAATAAATACATAGTACAGTTGAAACATATCATATTAACATATCAATCTGTGTGTGTATGTGTGTGTGCACATTTTTGTGACATATCAGGACACAAATTTGTATAATGACATGGGTATGACATATGTATTACAAGGAGAGGGTATCTTATGAGGACATTACCCCATGTCCCCATTTTTCAAAAGGCTTATAAATCATACAGAATGAGTTTTTTTGAGAAAGTAAAAATGTGCACAGTTTCCTGTGATGGGTAGGTTTAGGGGTAGGGGTAGTGTAGGGGGATAGAAAATACGGTTTGTACAGTATAAAAACCATTACGCCTATGTCCCCACAATTCACAAAAACAAACCTGTGTGTGTGCGCATGTGTGTTTTTTTGTTTTGTTTTGTTTTTACAAACTTTGCACTAAATCTATGAAGTTTTCAGTATTTTGTGTGGGTGTGATGAGAAGCGTTCGTAAAGTCCACGGGGGATAAAGAAGAGCCAGTAAAATGTAAATAGAAACACATTGAGTTCACCTTTAATTTAGGTGAACTCAATGTGGTGAACTCGTTTTGTTTAAAACGAGTCTCAAGCTTTAGCCAATTGGCCACAGCCTGCTTTAAGAGGACACAGTGAGGTTAAATGGACAGCACTGCAAATTTCAAAACCATTTTCAGATCCTCAGAAGATTGTGCACCTAGAATGGAACAAGTCAAAAGAAGACCTGACAAAATATCAGACTATTGTGTCTGGTGGGATTTGCAGTCTTTCGAGTTTTTCCACTTAGATGAATGAAACATCAAAGGCAGCCATTCACAGCTGCCTTTTGCACAGAGTGGACTCATTTCAGCCTGGATCAAACATACATTTTCTGACTGCTCGTCTTGAGTGTGTGTGTTCAAACAGGAACAAGTTAGATAAGCAGTGTGAAGAAAGAACTAACGCTCATTGAGTCTCATCGATCCAGCAGAAGACCAGCTCACGATGGCTGGAGCTTCCAGTGGTCATCATGTCTTATTTACTATGGCCAGTTACAACCAGAGAGCGTAATATTGAAAAAATACTTAAAATATTAGTACATTTTAGCATTCAAATCAATAAAACATACCTTATAAATGTTGGTTAAAAAAAAAATAATAATAATAAAAATAAGCAGATCTACCATACAAAAATAAATGCCTAAAAATCCAACATTTAGTAAATTTACATTAATTGTTTCCACCAAAAAAAATAGTATTTGACTAACAAAATATATTTCTGAAATATACTTAATATTTTTGTTAAATTTCAATCAAAATATACCAAGTACCAAAATATATATATATATATATATATATATATATATATATATATATATATATATATATATAGCAACAATTCTATTTTCCGTTTAGTTTTTTCAATTAATATTTATATTCTATTTTTCAGCTTTATTTTAATTAACAGATTTTCTTTAATAGTATTAATTTTATTTGAGTTAACAATAATAATCCTGCTAGGGTTTCATGTGTCAGAGCTGTGGTTCATTTGTTTGTGCATGCAGGTTTGAATCTGGCCAGTGTCATTTGTGTCTGTCTTTAAAAAATAAGTCGTTTGCACCACAAGTTAAGAAATTCAATACTGCCGCAGGATACAAGTCAACTGATTTTATTCTGAGTTTTCTGAGCCACCGCAGCCAGTCTCAGAAGAGACACGTGTTGCTGAGACAACAGGCAGAACAGTGCGCTACTTCCTGTCACACACACACACACACACCACCTGCAATCACAGGAAAACCACTGACCTTCCATGTGGTGAAACACTAAAGTAATCTATCTTCAGGATGCTGAGTGCGGATCCCAGCCGATGGGCTTCAGAGCCAGAATATGGTGCATTATCACAAGGACAGTGCTTTGATATTTGTGTTTGCATCACTCTTGAACATCTATTTCATATGTCATTGCAGATTAGAATATAGATAAGCACAGTGTGTTTGAAACCATGTACTGCCATTACAGTACATCATGGATCAGATAGTATGATTCTATTCCTCAACATTGCATCAATACCTTAGATACTTTTTAAAAATGTATTTACATGTGCATTTCTTTACTGTATGAACAGGTTTTCAGTAGCAAAGCTGCACAGACCACTCAAAAAATGAAATGGTTCAGTTCATTTTAAAAATGTATTTCTTTCTCATTCAAACAATTGCATTGTGTTAAACTGACTTAAAACAGTTGTGCTTTGGCTCAAGTCAATATTTCCATTTTGAAAGAATGTGTTTCAATTAAGTAGGCCAATCATAACATTTGATGTTTGTTCAGTTTACTTAAATAAATTAAGTTAATCCAACACAATTCTAAAGTGTTACAACCAATTTACTTAAAGGGTTAGTTCACCCAAAAATGTCATTAATTACTCACCCTCATGTCGTTCCACACCCGTAAAACCTTTATTCATCTTCAACCTTAATGTTATGAAGCGATGAGAATACTTTTTGTGTGTGTGTGTGTGTGTGTGTGTGTGCGCCAAAAAAACTAAATAACGACTTTATTCAACAATATCTAGTGATGGGTGATTTTAAAACACTAATAATGATTTCAAAACACATGTATCAAACTGCCAAAGTCACGTGAACCACTGAAATTTTGAAACATTTCAAAACAGTTATGATGTAACGAACGCTCGTTTACTGAAATCATGTGACTTTGGCAGTTTGATTCGCGATCCGAACCACTGATTCGAAACAAAAGATTCGCTGAAGCAGTGTTTTGAAATCACCCATCACAGAATAAAGATGTTATTTTGTATTCTCATCACTTCATAACATTAAGGTTGAACCACTGTAATCACATGAACTGTTTTAAATATGTCTTTAGTAGCTTTTTGGACATCTGAAAGAGTTAATTGTCTTGCTGGCAATAGAGGCCTCAATGAGCCATCGTATTTTATCAAAAATATCATAATTTGTGTTCCGAAGATGAACGAAGGTCTTATGGGTGTAGAGCGACATGAGTGTGAGTAATTAATGACAGAATTTTCATTTTTGGGTGAACTAACCCTTTAATCCATTTGAGCTGAGAGTACATAAATAATTTTAGTTGTGTTAAAATAGCATTATAGAAACTAGGAACAGACTCAAAATTGGATTAAAAAACACCACATCCTTATTTAATTTGTTAATTATTTTGAAAAGATAACAGTTTTCTGAACTAAACTCGATGCACATGTAAGGATACTGTAGTATTTATCAATGTGCATATAGCTGGCTGTGTGATATTTGCCTAAAAATAATGAAAGCACATACATATGTGGCACATATGGAAACCTCATATGTTGGAATACTTCAATTCCATTTTTTTTTTAAAAAGCAGATGTATTCTTTGTTTATTGAGAAAAAAAAAATTGCATGGTATTTCAGGGACTGACATCTGTATAAAACACAGGCATTGAAGAAATATGAAAAAGTCGATCAAAGATAAATAAACTGGAAAAGGTGAACTTCATGATGCCCCTAGCAGTTTAACGATTCATAACCTCGGAAAGTCAAACCCTGATTTTAAATGATACTGCTGGTTATTCCACTAGACTGTGTAGTGACTCACCGGTGAGAGTTTCCCTCAGGCTGGAACGACTCGTACGACCGCAGGCTCACCGGCACACAGATACTGAGAAACACAGCTTTGATATTGAGGTTATGCATGTATGGAGGAAAATGTCTTTATTTCTAGTTTTCTATTGGGGAAGAAAGAGAGAGATCTTGAGAGAGAGAATTACTTTTTTACTATTTTACTAATTTACTATTGCACAACCTTCAGCAAATAAATAAATAGATAAAAGCTAAAGTTAAGAATCTTGCATAATTACAGGAAAGATCATTGATGTTTTCGTTGATAACATTATTGTTCATGTAAATTATGTTAAAACCATTAAAATTTATGTTTTTAAAAGCCAGTAAAGTGTTTTTTATTAACTTTTTAGTTTTTTTCTCAAATTTTAATCTAGACTTTATTTTATAACTCGTATCCCGGTTTCACAGACAAGTCTTAAGCTAATCCTAGACTAAAATGCATGTTTGAGCTTTTTTAACTGAAAGCAACTTGAACTGAGTGCCATTGTTTTGTCTCAAGATGCACACCAGTAATGTTTTTTTTTTCTGGTGTACGTTTATAAAAGCTACTTAAATATCCTAATTGAACTAAGGTTTAATCCTGGTTTAGGCTAAGCCCCATCTGTGAAACCGGGCTTTAATTTATTGTGTTCACTGTGTTATTTCATGTTATTTTAGTGATTTTGCACTGCTTGTTTAGCCATGCACAAAATCACTTATAGTCATGTCAATCTAGCACACATTTTCTCATACAAAGTCCTTTGAATTGCATAAGAAAAGGGCAAAACCTGATGAATAGATTAGATGATGACAGCTTGAGCTTTGAGATTCCAGATCCAGGAGCTCCTGAGGCAAAACTCTATGAGCCGTAAAGAATCCAGTCCGTGTTTTTCCTATTCTAATACTGGCCACTTGGCTGTGCGGTTTCTTTCTTTCTTTCTTTCTTTCTTTCTTTCTTTTTCTTTCTTTCTTTCTTTTCTTTCTTTTCTTTCTTTCTTTTCTTTCTTTCTTTCTTTCTTTCTTTCTTTCTTTCTTTCTTTCTTTCTGCTTCTCAACATAATCAACAAGCAATCAATTGTTAGGCAATAAACATGATAACGTTTGTTTTCATCTGACACACACACACATACTATATATATATATATATATATATATATATATATATATATATATATATATAATATCCCATATCACATATATGTACTGTTACATCACATTATGGCATTAAAAATACGATATTAAAATATAATATTTATAATAATATTAATTCAAATATGATCAAATAAGTGCAACATAAACATACAATATAAAAAAAATTCATAAAGAGGCTTTATTTCATTCAGTCTTGTTGTCATGCATGTTTATTTTTACATATATTTTTCTATAAAAAGACAAAAATCGCATTAACATTAAAATTCATTATGTATTGTTGTTTATTTTATAATGTTTATTTCATAATATTATTACCATTTTACAGTATTATTTTTATAAATATATTTTCCCATAAATTGAATCCGCACTGTTTTCATATTATTTCAATGATAGTAGTTCGAGTTTTGCTTCAGCATCTCCTGAGGCAAAACGCCATGCGCCTCCATGAATCCAGTCCGTGTTTTTCCATGTTGTCATACTCGCCACTGGGTTGTGCGGTTTGTCTGTGTGTGTCTCACTGTGTGTGTGAGAGAGAGGGAGGATTGCTACTTTCTCTCCTCTGATAGAAACACAGAGCAGAAGTTGAGAGCGTGCCGCTCCATTCTGGAGGTTTCGCCGTTCTAATCGCACAAGCGTTCGTTCCAAGAGGATCCGTTGGAGAATTCTGCTATGAGCCGGATGCGACAGAGCGCGTGATTGATCATTGATGAGCGATTGTATGATCGAAACATTTGTCCACCTGCAGCTGGAGACGCCGGTGCGCTGAGCGCGTCTTGGGGGTTTTGCGCTTTTACGCATCGGCTGGATTTGCTCGCAGGAGGGATGTTGAAGACACCTGTCGTGGTTTTCACTTCTTTATCGCTTCTATTGTCGCTGTCATGTGCTGGAGATGTAAAATCGCGCAGCTGCAGCGATGTGCGCCAGGCGTACACGACCAAAGGCTTCAGTCTCCATAATGTGCCACTCCAGGAGATATCAGGTGAGGACAAGGTGCCAACATCGTGCCACATCACAAACTCTGGGTAAAAGAGGATTTCTGTTTACATGTCAGTTAGAAAACCTACACTCGGGTGGAGAATAGCTCGTGCTCATGCAAAAGATTTCCCTATTGATCACTAATGGTGTTGATCAGTGATGATTTGTAAATGATTTACATGTGAAATCACGCATGGAATAGCCTATAATGAATCAGAAGAGCTCAAATAATTCAGAATGCATATGGTGATTTGATCTTTGAAAAACTTTTTCTTTTGAAAAACTGTTTTTGGATATATAGACAGCTGTTACATTCACAGAAAGGCATGAAAAGTTGTTACTGAGCTGATATATGTGTGTGTGTGTTTAACTATTAAACTTATGTATCTTTGAGCATCCAAGTTGTACTTGAGAAGTTGAAGAAGTCTCAAAATTATAGCACATATCAAAAGATTTTGGTGTTATGAGTTGAAGACGGTTTCCATGTTGTGAATTATTAATACTTGTATTTTGCTAAAAAAAAATTAACAGTTTTGAGACCAAAACTACATTTGTATGGTTTGGATTGTTAAACTTTTTTGCCTTTGAGTAAAACTTTTGACATTGACCAAATTCAACTGCAGAAATCAGTAAAAGTATGAATAAGTAAAAGCAAGATTTTCTTCTGAAATTGACTGAGAACAAAACTGAAAACCACAGACAGAAATATATAGTTAGAGTGTAACAAGGCACATTTTCCTTTCCACCTTCAGCTCAATTTTAACGATTTAGTTGAATCTTGGTAACTACGAAAAATATAATTTTGCATCATCACACACTCGCACAGGTATGAGTAAATCTCTAATCTACCTGTGCATTGTTTGTTTGTCATGCTCAGTAAACTCTTCAGTGAGTTTTTCCCATATTGCAAGAGTTGTAAAGCACTGCTTCCAATTAAAACCCACTCATGCAATATAAACAGCCCCAGTAGGTGGCCCTACTCACTCAGGAGGATGAGCCCCTGTTTAGCATTGGATTTATGGAGTCCTTAAGGCCATAGTGTAGCTTTAATTCATACTCCATGCTGCGACATAGATAGGGTTTTTCCCCCTTTGTTATCTGTTGTGAAGTAATCACACTTGAGAGCTTCACCCAGTAAAAGCAGATAACCGTGGCAGGGACATAATGCAGAAGAAGAGAGGACGTTTTAAAGAATAAGATAATACAGTCATAATGTATTTGATCCATCGATACAGTTGCATTTGCCTTAAAATGACATTTGTTGCTCGTTCTGGTGGCAGAGTAGCCTGTTGTAACATGTTTATGATGTTTTGTCTCTTGTGAGATTTTCTGGTCCTTTACTGATAAATTAAGCATTAGTTGACTTTAGAATTAAAATTTCCTGATAATCTACTCACCCTCATACCATCAAAGATGGTTATGTCTTTTTTTCTTCAGTCGAAAAGAAATTTGAGGAAAACATTCCAGGATTTTTTTCCATATAGTGGACTTCAACAGGGTTCAATGGGTTGAAGGTCCAAATTGCACGATCCCAGATGAGGATAAAGGTCTTATCTAGCGATCTGTTATTTTCTAAAAAAATAAAATAAAAATGTACATACTTTTTAACCACAAATGCTCGTCTTTCACTGCTCTGTGATGCGCCACGCTTCCCGTAATCACATTGGAAAGGTCACTGATGGCGTAGGTGGAATTACAGAGCAAGTGTTTACAAAGCGAACGTGCAAAGACTAAGTCAAACACCCTTTACCAAAAAAGGTAAAACAACGATGTCGGACGATTTTGAAGCTGGAGGAGAAAATGAAATGGAGTTTTTTGTCCTACCGCTGTACTTCTGCCTATGTCGTGCGTGACCTTTCTAACGTGATTATGTAATGCGTGGCGCATCGCAGATCAATGCAAGATGAGTATTTGTGGTTAAAAAGTATAGAAAATTGTATTTATTTTTTTTAGAAAATGACTAATTGTTTCACTACATAAGACCCTTATTCCTCGCCTGGGATCATGTAGAGCCCTTTGAAGATGCAGTGAAAACTGCAATTTGGACCTTCAACCCGTTGAACCCTGTTGAAGTCCACTATATGGAGAAAAATCCTAGAATGTTTTCCTCAAAAACCTTCATTTCTTTCGACTGATGAAAGAAAGACAAACATCTTGGATAACATGGGGGTGATTAAATTATTAGGAAATTTTAATTCTGAAGTAAACTAATCCTTTAAAATGACATTTGTTGCTCGTTGTGATGGCAGAAGTAGCCTGGTGTAACATGGTCGTGATTATGATGAATCCGCAGTATGTGTGTACATGAAGTGTTTTTATACATTTCTAAAATAAGATTATTTTCTCGTGTCCCTGTTGTCTCACCTGTGAGCATGTTGTCTTCTGCTCGTTCTCCAAGGGCTCGATCCCCATGAGCATGTGTGGTTTCATTGCAGCAGCATATATGTCTCTTGTTGATGTTGGTGCACATCTATATGTATCGTATGCTGTTGCATCACTGATCCATAATATAACAGCATACAGGAGACTATGCTGGAATATTCATGCAATGCAAGTCCGAAGTCCAGTTTTGTGTAGACAAAAGCAATTGTCTTTAATTCAGTAGTTTTTTTTTTTTTTTTTTTTCTTGTGTAAATATTCTGAAGTTGTAGTGTTTTAAAGGGATAGTTCACCCAAAAATGTCATTATTTACTCACCCTCAAGTTGTTCCAAACCTGTATGATTTTCTTACTTCTGTTGAACACAAAAGAATATATTTTAAAGAATATTGGTAACCAGACAATTGATGGCACCCATTTTTGGAAGTCAATAGGTGCCATTAACTGTTTGATTACCAACATTCTTTAAAATATCTTCTTTTGTGTTCAGCAGAAGAAAGAAACTCATACAGGTTTGGAAGAACATGAGGGTGAGTAAGTAATGACAACATTTTGGGGTGAACTATCCCTTTAAGATACTTGCTTTGGCAGTAACTGTTGAATATGTGTGTGTTGGAGGCTAGATACAGCGTGACCAAAAAAGCATTTTGACACTGAAGTCATACTTCAAAATGTTTAAGTGCAATTGCATTAGTTACTAAATTCCAAAGCAATTGACCTTTATTTGAATGAAAGATAGCACACTTCTCTTGCTAAACATTTCACAGTTTGTTTGGTTTGAAATAAGACAACAGTGCTGTCCATGAAGACGGTCAGTACTGTTTGTGGTAACTTGAGGACAACGATTTGATATATCCACTAAAATCACCGAACGAAGCACCAGCTGATTTACAGACAATGAGCAAAAATGACCCGTAATTGGAGAAAACACCCTGCTTAAACCAGCCTAAGTTGGTTTGTTGGTCTCAGCTGGCCAGTAAGATGGTAAAGCTAGAGTGATTTAGAAGGATTTTTGGCACTTGTCAGGCTATTACTATGTGGCAGATCAACTAAACCAGCTAAACAGCTTAGCTAGGCTGGAAGAGTTGTGTAACTTGTCTTCAACTCGAAAAGATGAATTATTGCTGAGAAATGCTGTAGCATCATTTGTCTGCAGATGACATTTGCTGTAATTGTTTTACCATCTAATGCAATGACATTTACACAGTTTTTAAGCGTGGCGTAAGTGACCACATGAACATATGTTTGTTTTATTAGGCAACAATTCCTCCAGCATCTCTCCACTTTATCCAGTGCTTAATACTAATTATGAATACATTATATCGACATAATCAGTTTTACAATTCAGAAATGAGCTGAAATCACTCAAACATGAGCATCATCTCCCAGCTTATAGGGAACGTTCTTCTAACTTTAGCTAACGTTCTGGCAAGGTTCTCTCAAAATAATGAGCAAACATTCTTCCAGTAACCTTAATAGAATGTTTGGTCAAAGTTATCTGGTCTTTAATAATGTTCTCAAAATGTTAGCACAAAAATGTTTTTTTTTTTGTTTGTTTGTTGTTGTTGTTTTCTGAAATCTTTTAGTTGGATGTTCGTCTAACATTTTATTAAAATGTTACGATTTTTGTTTTCAGAATATTCAGAGAACATTCAAAAGCAACATTCACATAATGTTTGAAGAATTATAAAATGGAATGTTTCCTTAATGTTCACATAACCAAGAGAAGAAAAAAAAAGCATCTGAAAAACATTCTTAGAACTTTTTTTTTTTTTTTTTTCTAGCTGGGCCTCCTGAGCTCAAAATATAAAGATTTATAAAACAAAAGCCAACAGCTTTTTTGTACTTGATATTAATTTACACAGTTTAGGGATAAGTCGTAGATTTCAGAACAAGCTTAATTTGAAGCAGACACATGTGGGGATATTATATCAAACTTTGAGACACATAAAGCAAACAAAACAGACATTTAAAGAAAATAAGCTAAATCACTCCCTGCTCTCCCCTACTACAGTATATCAATGTCACATCACAGTCATGGGTGTGTGAGCACATTCCACATTACACGGATCATACAATTCCCAAATCATAAGATTAGATTCCTAACTCTGGCCAGAATCAACGAGACAAACCCAATGAAACTCTGTTAGTCAAAGCACAAACATTTAAACTACATGTAGTGGGAAATACTTTTGGGTTTTCATGTTCTGTGGTGACTTTCCATTGACATAATGATTTTTATACTGTACAAACTGTATATTCTGTCCCCTACCCATTACAGAAAACTTTCTACAATTTTTACATTTTCAAAAAACAACAACAACAACAAAAAAACATCACTTATAAGCTGTTTTTCTCATGGAGACAAAAAAAAGTCCCCACAAAGACAAGGATCTCGGTTATTGCCATCTTCTTGTCTCCATAATGTAGGGTTTACCAGGACCACACACACACTCTAGTAAAGCATGGCTTTTGTCCTCTGATAAATCATTCGGCTGATTAATCACACGTGTCTGATTGTTGCTCCTCTCATGAGCTCATTTGAGATCTCAATGGGCTGTTGTTTGTGTGGTGAGCGTTCAATGGGTAAATCGCTGCCTGACAACACCGAGGTCATCTGGGAAGCGTTACATAGCATAACACGAGCTTCTTCATAAATAGATATTTCATATGAAAAGGATTTTAATTTGCCATATTGTATTGTCTGTGTTTGCTTCTTTATTTGTATTTATCTTCAGTTTTATAGTCTTACTTTCCTCAAACATTCTGGTTAGAGTTAGAGCTACACTTCTGCAGTGATTCAGTCAGAACCGCTGAATACTTTATATGAAAAACTTTTTTTCATATAAGGTTTTTTTTGTCATTTTAACCTTGGGCATTGAAATAATTTGAAAAGTTCTAAATTAAGTTTGTTTCCATTCGATGGAATGTTCAGAATTCAATGTCAGTGACGATGTTGGATACTTGGTCTTCTTCCATGTATTTATTTGCATACTGATTTGTGATTGGTCTTTTTTCTTGCATTTATTTGCATACTATATTATGATTAGTTTTACCTTTCTAATTCAGAATAATTTAGTTTTTCTTTTGGGTGGTTACCATCATGGTGACAAGTGGAGCATGAGCTTAGTTTGAGAACAGGTATATGTTTAATGTTCTAGTCTTGCTCATTCAGCAACTGCTATGCAAATCAAAACATTGTGTTACCAAATTAGCATGTTAGCATTTACTGAATTAGCTAGTTATGTTTCTGATACAAACTATATTTAAACTGAGATTAGATGATCATTTCTAAATTAAATTATGATTTAGCTTACTCAAATACTTCAAGTTTAACATGTATAGTAGCCTACAAAATAAAAATCTGCTAGTTTTGAATGATACAAGAAGACTTCTCATTTATTTGTAATGAATTATCTGGCTTGTGTTCAAGTTAAAAAAAAAAAAAAAGCTGAAGCATCTTTAATTTTTTAAGTGTTTGATTCACTGGATTTTCTAAAATAAAATAGAAACCATTTTCACATAGTTATGTAGTAGTGTATATGAACCATGTTGTCATTATATTCCCAAAAAAAAAAACAAAAAAAAATCAACCGACCTGTGATATAAACAGTTAGTGTTATATAGAATTACTCATGGTGTGAGATATGAGATTTTGTCCGTACCGCCCACCTCTACTACTGCTGCTACTTTATTAAAGCTCAGGACAGTTTGACAGATACTAAATGGACTTATTTTGCCGGAGGAAGGTTCCTCTGTCATATCATAGCGTTTCAGCAGGCACTTCTCGCATGTTCAGCAAGATCTTGGACACGGCTCCATGTTTAATATCACATCCACCTGTGTCTAGGGCAGCACTGCTGATCCCATCTGTCTGTTCCTGTCTCTCTGCTTCACTCTTCACTTCTTTCTCTCTTTGTGTCCCTGTCTGTCGTCTAATCACTCTGCTTAATGAAAATCTTGGCCCCTAAATGTCAGGAGCTGGTGCAAAAGGCTTTGATCAGTGTCATGTATGCACTCGGCCTGTTTGTCCAGCGCCGGTGGATTGAACGACATCCATTTGCATTCATTACAGAACACAGACCCTGCTCAAACAGAGCGCGTTTCGCCAACATCGTGCCAGTTAGGAGGTGAACAGATGTACAAAGAGAGAACATGAAAAAAAAAAAAAAAAAAAGCTAATTTATGTGAGAAGAATGAATTATGCTGCCGCTGTCATCAGTACCAGGTGAGGAAGCAAAGCGTTGCTTGAATACATCAGAGGAATATTTATATGATCGTATATTCAAAAGAATACCATTAAACCATGATAAAGATACAATATAAAATACAGAACTTTTGCTGAAATGTAAAGATGTTAATAAACAAGCTGACAATTTTGTCATTTACTCACCCACATTTCATATATATATATATATATATATATATATATAGCAGTAACACTTTACAATAAGGTTTCATTTCTCAAGATTAGTTAACATGAACTAACGAAGAACAATAATTCTACAGCAATTATTAATCTTAAATTAATATTAATCTCCACATTTACTATTATATTTTTAAGATTAAAAGTTGTTTCTGTTAACATTAGTGCACTGCGAACTAACATGAATATGAACATTTTATTAACTTACATCAACAAAGGTTAATAAAAAAAAAAAAAAAACATATTACACATTGTTAGTTTATGATAGTTAATGCATTAAGTAATGTTAACAAATGAAACCTGAAGTTAAAAAAGAAGTGTTATAACACTGCCCAGGAAATTCTAATGAAATATCTCATTTTATTTTCTAAGAAAGAAAATCTTCCATGTTTGGTAACGACCTGAGTGTGAGTATGTGATGAACTGTCCCTTTAAGGCCTCCATAGTTCATTATAGAAACACATTCCAGTCCAAACAGTATATGTTTTCATTTGATTTCATTTAATTTTTTTTCAATGGAGAAATCTAATGTTAGCTCAGGGCCTGTATATAATATGGCAGAAAACTCTAGTCTGGCAGTTGCTTGATGTAAGGACTTCTGGGAAATCCTCCTACAGCGCCTCCAGTGATGTTCGCAGAAACAGAAAATTATTTATAGATTAATGTATTTATATCAAAGACTGTTCCTGTTGTTCACCGAGTTGCAGACGTGATTATTATCATCCATCCAAGGTCAAAAATGTATTCTCACTATTGTAACTGCCAAATGCTATAGTGAAAAATTGGCTACTCAAATGTCTTTATTTACCTCAGTGGAAATTCTTCTGAAGTTTATGTGAAGGATTTATTTTTCTCTATCTGTCTGTCTGTCTGTCTGATCACCAAGACTTAATTTATTTGATTTAAAAAAAAAAAAAAACTTAAATTCAAAATAACTTTTCTATTTCAATATTTTTAATCTTATTCCTGTGATCAAAGCTGAATTTCCACATCATTACTCCAGTCTTCAGTCACATGATCCTTCAGAAATCATTCTAATATGCTGATTTGCTGCTCAAGAAACATTTCTGATTATTATCAATGTTAAAAACAGTCGTGCAGCTTAAAGGGTTAGTTCACCCAAAAATGAAAATTCTGTCATTAATTTGGGTGCTCCACACCCGTAAGAGCTTCATTCATCTTCAGAACACAAATTAAGATATTTTCGATGAAATCCGAGAGGTATTTAACAGACACTTCCGAGGTCCAGAAAGGTAGTAAAGACATTGTTAAAACAGTTGATGTGACTGCAGTGGTTCAACCTTCATTTTATGAAGTGATGAGAATTATTTTTGTGTGCAAAAACAAAACAAAAATAATGACTTTATTCAACAATTTCTTCTTTTCCCAGTCATTATCCTCACGCAGGTGACGCAGATAGCACAGTGAAGGCATCCGTGTTTATTTCTGAATGCCGGCTCAGTATTGGCCAAAGCTGATCACATGAGCAGCACGACGCATGCGTGTGATGCTGACACAGGAGCCGGCCAATAATGAGTCTTTGTTCTGACGTAGAACAAGCGGTGGACGTAAACAACGTATGAGAATGACACAGAAGAGAAGATATTGATGAATAGTTATTTTTGTTTTGTTTTTGCGCACAAAAAGTATTCTCATCACTTTATAAAATGAAGGTTGAACCACTGCAGTCACGTCGACTGTTTTAACAATGTCTTTACTACCTTTCTGGACCTTGAAAGTGTCTGTTAAATTGCTGTCTATGGATGAGTCACATACGTCTCAAAAACGTCTTAATTTGTGTTCCGAAGATGAATGAATAATTAATGTAAGTAATTAATGGCAGAATTTTCATTTTTGGGTGAACTAACCCCTTTAAAATTTGTTCAGGATTCTTTGATGAATAGAAAGGTCAAAAGAACATCATTTGAAACAGAAATCTTGTGTAACACTGTTACTTACGCTCAATTTAATGCATCCTTGCTGAAAAAAAGTATTAATTTTCTTTAAAATAATAGTGTTTCATGGTCAGTATGATTTTCTCTATTCACCTCTGATTGGAAGGTGTGGCAAAAGTTCATTTTGGACTGTGGCTGTAAAGTTACAGCTCAACAAATTGCCTAATATGCATTTTGCTTTACTTTTTTCTTCCCATGTTGTTGTCATTTTCAGGAAAAATAATGATTTCAAGTGACTGCATCTGACATTTGAGACAGTAATAAACTAATTCAGATTCACCGTGAGCATGTATAATTGGTTTTTCTTTACATCTTCCAAATAATCCGAGCATAAATATGCCTCAAACTAGCTGCTGCCCCCGAGGAGAGAGGCTGTAGAAAACACTTAATTACTGCTAATTAGGAATACTAACACAAGCGCATCAGGTGTTGTACACACGGCTCTGGATTAGATGGTGGCAGCAATATTTATCCCTTCTGAGGACGCGCAGTCACACCGGCATTAATAAATTCAACATTAATAAAGCTCAAAGACATGTTTTCATTAAATGGCTAAAGCCCACAAAAAGTCCATTTACATAAGTTAATTATTTGGACAGCTTTTTTTTTTTTGCCACAGAATGGCTGAATTTGATTAATAGTGTTTGGAAGGTGAGCTGCATTAAGGAGCCGAGCCGAATGGCGCCCTGGAGAGCGTTCAGATGTACAGGAAGTAATGAAGGCATTAATATTGTGGAAATTGACTGGTAAAGGAAGTTGTAGCTTGGACATAAGGTGTTTGGAAACGTGGGCGAGGTGAGAACCCAACGCTTTGTTTTCCCTGTCAGTCGTGAGATGCTGATAGCATTGCTTTCTTGCCTTGCCGTCTCCCCTAGAGCAGCAAGAAAACCAACACTACATTATTCTAGCTTTGCTTGCGGCGCTTGTAGTCACTGTCAGCATCATTTGGGAATGTTGTTGTTTTTTTCCTCCAAATGTTCTTATTTTCCTCTGCTTGTTTGTTTTCCAGCGGTCTGACTTTTGTTAACTGTGATATTCTTTAAAGCAGCTGATGTCAAAGAAGACTTCTAGTTGAAAGCGAGCATCACTGTTACTATAGTGTATACTTAAGATAAGGGAATTGAAGGTATCTGACAAATTATATCTGTCTGTCTGTCTACTTTCTATCTAGTCATCATCAATTGTCATATTTAAATAAAGTTAAAATCCCATCCATCCATCCATCCATCCATCCACCCACGCTTCCAAACACTTCGTCCAAGCTACATCCATCCATCCATCTATTTTCTTTTTGAAATAGTTAAAATCCATCCATTCATCATTGTCATTTTTAAATAGTTCAAACCAATCAATCAATCCATCTATCCATCCATCCATCCATCCATCCATCCATCCATCCACCCACGCTTCCAAACACTTCGTCCAAGCTACATCCATCCATCCATCCATCCATTTTCTTTTTGAAATAGTTCAAATCCATTCATCCATCATTGTCATTTTTAAATAGTTCAAATCAATCAATCAATCCATCCATCCATCCATCCATCCATCGTCATTTTTAAATAGTTAAAATCCATCCATCCATCCATCCATTTTCTTTTTGAAATAGTTAAGATCCATCATTGTCATTTTTAAATAGTTCAAATCAATCAATCCATCTATCCATCTAACCATCCATCCATTCATCCATCATCATTTTTAAATAGTTAAAATCCGTCCATCCGTCCATCCATCCATCTACCCACGCTTCCAAACACTTTGTCCAAGCTACATCCATCCATCCATCCATTTTCTTTTTGAAATAGTTAAAATCCATCTATCCATCATTGTCATTTTTAAATAGTTCAAATCAATCAATCAATCAATCAATCCATCCATCCATCCAACCATCCATCCATCCATCCATCCATCCATCGTCATTTTTAAATAGTTAAAATCCATCCATCCATCCGCCCACGCTTCCAAACACTTTGTCCAAGCTATATCCATCCATCCATCCATCCATTTTCTTTTTGAAATAGTTAAAATCCATCCACCCATCATTGTCATTTTTAAATTGTTCAAATCAATCAATCCATCTATCCATCCATCCAACCATCCATCCATTCATCCATCAGCATTTTTAAATAGTTAAAATCCATCCATCCATCCATCCACCCACGCTTCCAAACACTTTGTCCAAGCTACATCCATCCATCCATCCATTTTCTTTTTGAAATAGTTAAAATCCATCCATCCATCATTGTCATTTTTAAATAGTTCAAATCAATCCATCCATCCATCCATCCATCCATCCATCCATCCATCCATCCATCCATTCAACCAACCATCCAACCATCCATCCATCCATCGTCATTTTTAAATAGTTAAAATCCATCCATCCATCCGCCCACGCTTCCAAACACTTCGTCCAAGCTATATCCATCCATCCATCCATCCATCCATCCATTTTCTTTTTGAAATAGTTAAAATCCATCCACCCATCATTGTCATTTTTAAATAGTTCAAATCAATCAATCCATCTATCCATCCAACCATCCATCCATCCATTCATCCATTGCCATTTTTAAATAGTTAAAATCCATCCATCCATTCATTTCCTTTCTGAAATAGTTCAAATCCATCCATCCATCCATCCATTGTCATCATTTTTAAATAGTTCAAATCAATCCATCCATCCATCCATCCATCCATAATTTTTAAATAGTTCAAATCAATCCATCCATCCATCCATCCATCCATCCATCATTTTTAAATAGTTAAAATCCATCCAGCCATTCATTTTCTTTTTGAAATAGTTAAAATCCATTCATCCGCCCACGCTTCCAAACACTTTATGTCCAAGCTACATCCATCAATCCATCCATCCATCCATTTTCTTTTTGAAATAGTTAAAATCCATCCAAAAAGAAGAAAAAATGCATCTTGTGACTGTTTTGAAATCACCAAGAATAACAACACTGGCAATCTTGTAGTGTTTTTTTTTTTTTTTTTTTTTGCATGGGCAAACCCCATAAACGTAAAAACTTAGCAAAACTACTTAGCATTTCTTATTAAGTTTTTGTTTTTAAATTGTATTTATTTATTTATTTGATTTGTGCAATGTTAAAATGATGTATTAAAAGTGAAATGACAAAAGCATATTGTGTTGGGGAGATTGTTTACAAAGGCCAGGCGATTGTGGTTTCATTTCAGAACACAGAACATCATTAATCAAATGGGTTTAAAGTGCAGCTCTGACATCTAAACCGTGTGATACTTGGCTTTAAGATGCAGATTTGTTCAAGCTACATTTTATAGCCGACCCTCTGCAATATCTTGCCAACTCACATTTATGGGAAATTTATGGAAGTATCACCTTGGCTGAACCATGCGCCTCTTCTATTAATGTTGGCCTGCAGTGAATCACTTATTGTTTAATTTTTATGCGGCATTGGTCGTCTGCAGTGTTGAACTTTGAAATTTTGGCAATCTGTAGTTTGTTCGATTTTTTTTTTTTTAATGTATAATTTATTGTTTTTGATATTTAGTAGTATTTCTCTTGCATATATTTTCTTTAAATAATATATATATATATATATATATATATATATATATATATATATATATATGAATATAATAGCTCTGTTGTTAATTTTAACCTCTAATAATATAGTAATGGACCAAAATGAGAGGGTTCCCCTGTATAGTTTGCAGCATTATTTGGGATAGATTGTTTTTTCCTTAACAAAATCAAACTATCGGTATCGGTATTGGCAGATATCAATCTAAATAATTGGCTGTCAGTATCGGCAGAGACATTTAGTATCATGCATCTCTAATATATTGTTGTGTGTTAATTGCTTCTCATTTCTGTTCATCCTGCTATGATTAGGTCTGTTAGTTAGGGCTATCACATTTCTCCATGCCTAGACAAGTTATGTAAAAAGTACCCCACTCTCCCAGATCTATTTTATATTCGCGTCTGCTTTATCAAAAGCAACGCTGCAGTTAAAAATAAGACTCTGTCTCTTAAAGACTGCAGCTGACAGTGTAGCACGTCTGTGAAGAAACCCATCCTCAGCTGAAGAGAGAGACCTGTGAGCGTCTTCAAGTCTGACAGCAATGGGTCAGAAAACCAATGGAGAGATGCGGTGGAAACCGAGCCGAGATGGACTCCATCCAGAGCGTTCGGACTGACAGCAGTGCGATGGTTTACAACGAGCTGCTCCTCTAGTGCTCCTCAGCTCTGGCGCCGCTCAGCCAAATCAGTTGTCAGGCACTTCATTACACACCAGTCAGTCTCTCAGTAAGGCTCGGCCTTTAACCACATCAAAACACACCTGTGTGTGGGCGTGTGAAATACAGAGAGAAAGAATGAGAGCGAGAGAGTAACTTTCTTCACTGATGATGCTGTAGAGGCCATGTTCAGACCACAGGGTGCACTTATAGTGGCTTCCAAAAGTCAATTGAAGTTGTAATGTTGTAATGATGCCTCCACAAGAAAGAGGTCTTTAGCATTAATGCACAACGTTGAAGCTTTATTTGTGTGTCAGGCCTGCTAGTAGGCCTAAATGGGAATCCGATAGAAACGTTATGTGAAAGTAGTTGAAAGTTTTTATGTCCTGCAGTGTGACATGTTAAAACATGCTACATTAAACAACATTTTTACATTTTATTTATTGCACATACAGATTTCACGACCATATATTGATTGAATCTGCATTCGTCACATCACAGGAACATTTTGATGAAATTGTGAAGCCTGAAAGTTGCTTAAAAACAAAATTGTTTCTGTTTTTCATGATGTTGCTGTGCAAATAAAGCTTGTTTAATTGCAAATACAGCCATATGATTCAGTATCATTGCGATCATGGTTTATTTCCCTTCAGTGAGTTCAACTGATGTGATCAGTCAGAGAAGTTGTGTTGTGCATGAATGTGTTATAGTAAATTATGTTGGGAAAAATGTAATTCCCAAATTGGTTGAGGCCTGATTTGTATTCCATGTACCTGTGCACTGTATAGGGATTGCACAGACTAGTCGACTAGCTCTGCCATGACGCTTTAAAGAGATAGTTCACCCAAAAATGAAAATTAATTAAGTTGTTTCAAACCAGTTTCTTTCTTCCTTTTTTCTGCTGAACACAAATAAAGATATTTGGAAGAATGTCAGTAACCAAACAGAGCTGCTGCATTGTATTGCACACATACAGACAGTAGCTCGCACATCACATGCTGATTGCACGCACACGGAAACATTTAGTAACGCAGAAATGTACTATCAAAACTGTTCTGTGTTTTATGAATAAAATAGCTTAGGAACTGAAAAGTTCAGCATATATTTCTTAGTAACTAAAACCCACAGCTTCACTAGTAGAAGAGAGACGCTGCCAGGTAGAATTAATTCACACACACAATCACTCTCTCACTAATGCATTTATATAAATGTAATCTTAATTGTTCTTATCTGATTTAGAACAAGCAGAAACCTGTGAGGAATATAACGACCCAAAGACAAGAACTGATCAAAATAAGCTGTTATGTAGAAGCAATAGCCTTGTGGGCAGCGCTGTGTCATAGGCCATAGCTGTGCACAAGGCGACCCGCATGTTTATTTGTTCATTAATGATGTCATTGGTGATTAGTCGACTTCGACTTTAATCATATAAATGCTGAAAAAAAAATCTGAAGCCGTTCAACCCCTGTTGTGTGCTGCCAAAGCCATTAGACCTTTGCATCTACTTTCCTTCAAGATACTGTAAAAAAAATGAGTGTTGCAATTATGTATTACAATTTAAAATTTTGTGTTAGAATAAGTTTTTATCTTGAGATAATCTAAATATCCAAGATGACAATTAAAAAAAAAAAAAAAAAAACCTTAACATTTTAAGGCAGGATGAACACTTTAAAAAAAAATAAATAAATAAATATGTTTATGTTTATAATTATCAGATAATTATAATTATTAATTATATTGCGCTTTGTCTTGCAATGCAAAATGAAATTTTTGTGGCTAATTAGAATAAATTTGCATTGATGACTAGGCATATCGTGGGCCACTATTGAGTCACTTGTTGACTTGTATATTGGGTCAAGATGTACATGTCCCAGTGAGGATTATTTTATTTGTCATACTCTGTGATGTAGTTGTGTACTGTGTGTGTATATATAGATTCACGACTTGTACCAAAGGTATTAGTGCGATAAAAACAACCAGCACTTGAAAGTCCATTTTAGGCAGTGTGCTGGAGGTACAGGGGTGTCTAATTAGGCAGTGGGGGATTTCAAGTGATTGCAGAACTACTTTGTTTAATCTTCCTGCCGGTGGAGAGGGAGTAAAAGCGGTGTGAAGGGCCACTCGGCACTGCTTTAAGGGGCAGATCTCCCTTTGAGACTCAGCCGTGAGGGGCGACTGCTCACGAGACATCATTAAAGCAGCTCTGGGCCACACAGTTCTTGTGCCGCTGTCACTGGCGATTTGTTCACAACAAGTGCGCTCTGTATTTAACCATGTGAAGGCAAAAACTTGAAGGAATACTCTGGGTTAAATACAACTCCCATGACCCCAAGAGTCAGCATGAAATGGAAGATGCAATAGTCTTTTCTTCCCTATTGGGATGTATATCTGAGTGAAACAGGTTTTTGAACGAGAAAAAATGTAGGGCCGCTAGGGCGGGACTTGTTTTTTTTTTTTTTTTTCCATGGGGAATTGATTGGATGGTTGTGGTTTGCTATAGGTGGATCTCATTTGAGTGACAGGTTGCCCCGCCCTCTCGCCAGTAAACACATCATCAGAGAAGAAATGAGATGTTGCTGCAAGAGGGAGTGGAAGTTATTTTGTTTAAAGATTACGAGGCACGTGAATTAAAAAAAAAAAAAAAAAAAAAAACCAGTTTTTGGTTTCATGGTGACTTTAAGATTACAGTTTTATGGCTTTGTTTGTAGTTGTGAGACTAAAATCTATATGCTACGGTACTCCTAAATTTTGATTCAATTATACTAAAAAAAAAAGAAAAAGTACTCAATTTAGCACTAAGAGGTGGCTTAATGTTGCCATACTTTGGATGTGAGCACAAAATCTGCGGAATGAGTAAAATGATGCACAATAAGTGCAATCCCATGCCAAAATTCAAGCCCTGTAACACCAGCAATATTCATCCGGAGCAAATGAAACAAGTGAGTGAGGGGAGGCGGTTTTTGTGTGTCAACTCATTGTCTTAGAGATGAGAGAGAGAGAAAGTGCAGCTGATATCGTGTATCTGTTCTGTGGAAAATGAGTATTGGAAGTGTTTCAGATATCCGATGTTATGTGGTAATCCTCAACATGCTACACATGCTTTCCATTGAGCTTAGCTTATATTTACCCAGTGATATTGCTTAAAATGTGTTTCCTTTTTGTAGTGTGGTGAAATTGTATATTTAATAAAAAGAAATGTATGGCAGTTGATTGTTGGGTAAAAAGTTGTTGCATAAGCCAGGCATTTAAAGGCAAATGGTTGAAAAAATGTTATTGCATTTTGTTGAAAGATTACAAAATGACCTGTGCAATATGTAAACATGCTCCACCTGACTGGCTGCTGGAGCAAGGAACAATCTCAAGACCATTTCTAAAGCGTGATCAAAGTGAGTGTGTGTGTGTTCTCCTGTATGTGTGGAGTCTTGTTTGTTTTTATTCCTCGAGTGGCTACAAGGCATATGCTGCTACTTGATCTCACTGCTGCAATGAGAGTGCTTTGTTTTCATCTGACACAATTTGAACATATTGCAGCTTTAATTCAGCTGTCCTCAAGAGATACGCTGAGAAATGCTTGCCCATTACTCTCTGTCTCTGCTCTAGTGTCATATTTGAAGAGGAGATGCTTCATATAGTGTGACTGTGAAAAGGTTATTGCTCACATACTGCTCTGGACTGGAAGTATCACGTTCTTCTCAGATGTTTCTGCTAAAATGACTCAAGAGAAATTCAAATTGATGCAGAAAATCATTCAGAAAGAGAATCACTTTAAAAAATAAAGGTTCTTTATTCCATGAAGAACCTTTAACATCCATGGATACTTTCCATTCCACAAAAGGTTCTTTAGATGTTTAAAATGTTCTTCACACTAAGAAACAAATGGTTCTTTTAAGAACTGTTCACTGAAAGTTTTTTTGGGGAACCAAAAATTGATCTTCTGTGGTATTGCTGTGAAAAACCCCTTCTGGAAGCTTTAGTTTTAAGAGTGTAGCAGCTCCTATTATTTGTACTTTGGAGAATTCGATGAGGAAAACATTCATATTGAGACTTTTGATAGATAATCTATGCACATTTTGAGACATTGGTATGATTAAATGTGAAATTTCTGCTGACTTATTGTCAGGAGAAAGATCTGAGAAACAGTTGCTTGTTTAATATTAATAATACTCATAATCATAATAATAATAATTGGTGTGATTAAACTTAACTTAGAATAGTCAAAAGCATTGTACTTGTTTTAATGGCTGTCATACTAAACTTAAATAGCCGTCATACAGATACCACTAATATAATCTATTCAGCCTAACAAAAGGATTGTTTTAAGCCTCTCAAACAGGGTTCAGAGAAGCCCATCTTTAGTTTCTAGGGGCTTAAACTTTCCATCACTTTTCTGCGACGGATTAAAGCTGGATGCGAGCGTGGCCGCAGTGAATTTGACTTCTGTAAGCTTATAAGCATCCATGTGTGAAATACATGAAGTCAGTGGAGAGCCCTCCAGTATACGCTTGTGCTGACAGTGGTGAGAAAGTGTTTGAGCCGCAGGCAGGGTTTGGCGAGACGTCGCTGTTTTCAATCAGCTGCCTGCCAATAACTGTAATGTATAGAAGGAGGATTACGGCTTCCTCCTGAATGCCCTAAATATAAACTTTACAGCTGATTGCAGTAAGGGTGAGTGCAATAGTACTTATTTAAACTAGGGCAACATGATGTTCACCATCAAAACATGCTGCAGGTGGTTTGCATGGTCATACTTTTGGAAATAAAGGTTCCTGATAGAAACAAAAAGAGTTTTCAAGCCTGATGTCATTGGAGAAACTTTGGGGTCCACAAAAAAAAAAAAAAAAAAGTATTATGCTCTCTGGATTCTGGACCTGAAGGACATGTAATAAAACATTTAAATATCTTTTAATCTCCAAAGAACCATAAAGTCACAAGGAACCAGCGAAGAACCATTATTTTTTTACGACTGTAGAGTCAAATGAAAATCTTTTATTTGATCATTTATTCACCCTCATGTTGTTTCAAATCTGTATGACTTAATTTTTTCATGGATAAACTGAGAAATTGAGATTTTCAATACAAGTGTGATGTTCCATTTACTTACAACTAGTATTAATTATATACTGTTATAATATTTACTGTGATATTTTGAATTAGCTTTCATTTTTATATTTTCAGTTTTAATTTTAAAGTTTTAGTAATTTTAGTGCTTCAAGGCAAAACTTTTTCAATTTTAATTTAATATGTTTTTAAGTTTAAGCTTTTGTTTTATTTGATTTCAGCTATATTTCATTTACCTGAAATGATTTTTAAAAGTTTTATTTTTAGTTTTAGTTCAGTCTGTTGAACACACAAAGTTCAGCAAACACTGTAAGAAAACAATCTGGGGGGAAAAAATTGAAAAAGTTCTGGTAAATTTACATTTTTCATTTACATTTAACATTTTTCTTTAACCCTAAAAGTCAAAACAATGCAATGCGAAATTAAAAATACAGGTAAACACATGCGAAAAATCAATATGGAAAATTTTGTCATACATTGTTCCCTGTTTTTACAGACTTTTCTGAGTGTATAGTGCATGACTCGTACTAATTTTATGATAATTTTATAGCATTTTTTGTCCTTTTTGAAATTTGACAGTCCTAGCAAAACAGTGATATTAATTAAATAAAAGAAGATCGTTTCACTCAAATAATAATGAAAGTTCATTGTACTTAATAGAAAAAAGTTGCATTAAAAGAATATTTGGTTGTAGTAAGCTGAACTTAAAACATGTTGGGAATTAGAAATCTGCTCAATCATATTGTGTCAGACTGTATAAGAAGAA
Source organism: Elopichthys bambusa (assembly GCA_037101425.1). Classification (NCBI taxonomy): domain Eukaryota; kingdom Metazoa; phylum Chordata; class Actinopteri; order Cypriniformes; family Xenocyprididae; genus Elopichthys; species Elopichthys bambusa. The sequence goes on along the minus strand of CM074436.1, from coordinate 5,694,663 downwards.
TATATGTTGATGTTAAGTGTTTTGTGTTTTTACATGAGATTAACATAGGGAGACAGGGTTAGGGTTAGTTCTACTAACTTAAAAAAGTGAGTTAGTTTACATAAATGTTTTGAGGTAATACATTTCCTCAAATGTTTTGAGTATTCTGAACTTATTGAGTTTTACAGTGTACAGTTTCTATCTTCCACCGAAGAAAGTAAGGCATACGGTTTTAGATCAACATGAGGGAGAGTAAATGATGACAGGATCAGTCTGTTCAGGACACCAGCATCAAAAGCACATCATATGCTGTCGCTTGTCAGATGGAGCAATGTTAGAAGACGAAACCACAGGGTCAGAGAAAGTGTTGTTTTCACAGTAAGAGTCGTGTGCAAGGAGGCATTCATTATCTGAGCTGTGCTTTAAGGGATCACAGCCTTTGATAATCGTCTGTGGATATTTCCGGGTCATGAATAGCCCGTGACTGATCGCAGGATGTTCATTTGAAAATTGCTCCTGCTGTTAATCTGCTGGAGAGGTTTAATGGTGTAATGTTCATTTGTTTTCAGGGACAGAGCAACATCAAACAGTGATCAAGCTGAAAACACAAAGACGGTTGAGAGGGTTATGGTCTCAGAAAGGGCTTGGACGAGATTAATGCTGAAAATGATGGCTTCCTTTATTCAGACCACTTTATCATAACCAAACACATTTAATTGATTGACCAACACCTACAGGCACTGAAGTGTGTGGTTGAAACTAGTGATGTAGAATATGGTCATGCAGAATAAGGCATTAATATGTGCTTTATAAGTACTAATAAACAGCCAATATCCTAGTAATATGCAAGCTAATAAGCAACTTAATAATGAGAATTGGTCCCCAAACTAAAGTGTTACCCAAGCTTTTGATCAGACTATACATTTATGCCTCATAGCCTCATTTGCATTGATGAAAAAGGAAATATGGCAGTATAAATGGATCTATATGGACCTAGTACGAAAGTACTGGTACTTTTGATATCCCTAGTTAAGGAAAACAATGTCCTGAGAATCCAACAAACATTATTTTGGGAAGGAAATTAGCTTTCAGATTGAGAGGAGCACAAGTCTTCAAACAATGTGAGACTTTCTTCCTTTATCCGTGTAAATCTTGTTAGATTTATGTGCTGTAGAAGATATGAAAGTAAGCTTATGTTGTAAAACGTTCTTTTACCTCTTTTTGTTGGAATCTATACACATTGGTGTTTACTGTTGTTCTTCGCCAGTTTAGGCATTTTTCTTTTCTTTTCCAAAAAATTGTGGCAGCAAGTTTTGCGTCATTCGATATTCTTCGGAAAATGTAAAAAAAGTCTTTTTATTAGTGTCTTTGGCCAAGCAGTTAGAAAACAATGAATGGATGCAAAACATCTGGATGCAAGAGCCTAAGAAACATCAGGGGAAGGACGAATATTTCAACAGCTTCATCCTGAAGAGTTTTTTCTAGCCCGGATTGAAAAGTCACAGTCTTCTTTGAAGCATCTTTGATTTGCACCGTCTTTTCCCTTCAAGAGCTCTTTGTAGTGTCCTTTGGGGCCAGACTGTATCTAAACCCCCTGGAAAGCCACTATGGAGAAGATTTGAAGGATGTGCAAGTAATGCGGAGCAAGTTTCGAGCGCTCAAACAACACGCCAAGGTGTCAGCCTCACAAATAAAGCTCCCCTTGGGATGGCTTTATTGTTGTTTACATAAGAAAATCATTACACGCATGATGGAATTTGGCATCAGTCGTGCCCAGGGGAAGTTCATCAGGAAATATCTTTGTTGCTAAAAAACAAACAGATGACTGAAATTACTGTGGTAACGCATTCCAAGTTGCTCGTGCACACAAGATCATGTTCCACAATGTCTTCTGAAAGTTATTGGTGCCATGCAGATTTGAAGAAAGCAGGAGAGGTGAAAGTTTGTGAGGAGTCTAAATTAAACCCAAGGGTCAAATGTCTGATAGATGCTCTTTGTTCATGATCAGAAGACATTGTTAATAAGGCACCAGGTAAAGGCATCTGACTTCATGTGAAGCATTTCTGGGTATTCACTGAGGGGAAAAATGTAGGATGGGACTAGATTTTTTTCCACTTTGATTTGATTTAATTGATTTTATTCACTATAGGTTTTTTCACACTAAACTCGTTTCACATTAAACTCCTCTGTTATCTTGCTTCTTGTTTCACATTACTTATAATTTACCCAGGGTTAACAATTAATCCACATGATTACAATTACAATTAATCATGTGGTATTCATAAGCTGATGCTGTACTTTCCTAAACCTGGGGTTAATGTTCTTATTTGCATATTTGTGGTGTCAGTGTCTTTGATTGGATGAACACTGCACGCAATATGTTTATATAAAGGTTCTAGCAGGGCACATCTTCATATTAAAGGGGGGTATCATACACACTTTCTGCCAATCTCATGTTAATCTTAAGTACCTATAGAGTAGTATAGCATCCTTCATATTGCCGAAAAGTCTTTGGTTTTATCATATTTATAAAAGATACACACGCTGTACTGAGTCTTTCTGAAAACAGCCGAGCGCCTGGCGGCATGTCCTGTGAGCGGAGCTAAAGAGTGACGAACTGTCATGAGCACACGCAGCTTTTGTGTAGAGATCATCTACAAGCTATCAATGGTCAGCTAAACAAACATATTTAAACACGCAATACACCATCGCATTATCCATGGATAACTTTTGAATCACTATAATGAATATAGCGTATAGTGAATGATGAATAATGAATTTATAAATTTACTACATTCGTATTGTTTACATTATATGCACTTTTGAGGCCAACAAAACAGACATTTGAAGCAGTTTTACTCTCCACCTGCTGTTCCGACTCATGACCGGGATCATTATCGCTGTGACCGCTCCATCTTTCAGTTTCAAATGATCTGTAAATCCATCGTAAAACTGGGCCTTGTTTATGAAACCATAAGTGCCGATTCTGAGGGCTCGAGCAGCCACGGAAAAACACGAGATATTCTCCATTCATATATTCTGCCGACGACTTCCGTAAAGCCGAACGAGCGTTGATGGGCGTGATCTTGCTCTCTCGCGCTGGTCGACGTGTGCGTGTGCGCTCTTCCGGGAGAAGTGCTCGTACGAGAAATTCCGACCATTCTGATGTCACACAGGCACATACTTGAAAAAAAGACCCTGAAGTTCGTGAAATACTCTGTCATACGTTCAACTCGTGTTTTGAAACTTTGGCCATGTTTAGCATGAGAATCCAACTCTTTAACAGTTTAAATAAGTCAGAATGCATGAAATAGAATTCTGATGGCCTGGTGATTGTTGTTGTTACACTTTACTTTACAAATATATATTCACTTTATCCTTAATATTTGGCCACTTCTTTATGATTGAACTGCTACAGCCACTGTAATTTCTTGAACAGGAATACGTGGACATCAAAACATGCACATTTAGAGTGAGGGTTTAAACTTGTATTTTGAAATTGCAACGAACAATTGCAATGAATATTTAGAAACATATTGATGTATTCTGGTGTTGGAGTAGGCTTATAAATGCTTATAAATGATTAACCTTACAAATCTGTTGAAATGGCACACATTGCATTCCCAGATAAATGTTATAAGCCAACCAAACTCACAGCATATGCAGAGATGGAGTTTGAGAGGCGCTCCACGCATGTAAATGATGACCGTTCATGTGGAGCAGCATTTACTGTGAACGGAGCCGCTCTGAGAAGCACATAACCTACGAGCATGGAAATAAAAAAAGTAAAATATATATTAGGCCTATAATTATATATTTACATGCTATTAAATCCACAGTGCATATATTTATTTAACTGAATTGCAACCTTTGCGAATTCACAATAGCATTATGCTATTGTATGATTTTTAAATGGTTTTAATATATTGTGTGGCTTTAGAAAACAGTCATGGATTCTTGTCTGTGGAATGCGGCACTTTCTATGGAAGCTTGTTTCCGCCATGAAATAAAAAATTTAAAAAAGGTAAAGTGATGTTTTATAAAGTCAGAATTATGAGATATAAACGCAATACTGATTTTTTTTTTTTTTTTTTTAGAATTATAACGTTATAATGTCAGAATTGCAAGATATAAACGTACAATTCTGAGGATAAAAAAAGTCAGAATTGAGAGATATAAAGTTTCTCGTAATTCTGAGTTTATGAGAAAAAAAGTCATAATTGCGAGTTTCTCGTAATTCTGACTTTATAAAACGCATTTGTGAATTTAGCTATATCACGCAGTTTTGACTTTATAACTTGCAATTGTGAGTTTATATCAGAATTGCGAGAAAATGTCTGAATTACCTTTTTAATTTTTTTTTATTTATTTAAGAAACAAGCTTCCATAACTTTCTGGATTTTTCCGGTTAATTGTCATAAAATTGCGATCAAGGATTTTTTTTTTTTTTTTAAACGGAGTACTCAGATTTTATCAAGGAATCATGACAGCCCTATTGCTGACTGCTAGCAAGTTTATGCTGAATGGACTTTTATATATGTTTCTTAATCAGCATATTAGAATGATTTCTGAAGGATCATGTGACACTGAAGACTGAAGTAATGATGCTGAAATTCATTTTTAAACTATAATAATATTTCACAATATTTACTGTATTTTGAACAAATTGGTGAGCAGAAGAGACTTATCAAACATTTGAATGATGTGTATTAAGACAGTAAACAGGATCAGTTTTGGTTTCATGTTGATGTTAGACGTGGCTTTAATGATTTTAATGATTAACAATGTGTAGTAACTTTGACTCTTCTTGAATAGCACACACACTGTTCAGTCCTGGAGTTCATTACAGAAACTTGCAGCCTAATAAGAATTCACACCAGGCCCTCTCGATGTGTGTTACTTAAATTCAAGCTCTGTTTCAGATGGCTGTTGGTGTAAAAGCTTATTTTGACAGACGCAATACCTCTTGAACTCACGACAAATTGGATAACAAGCTGCAGTGAGGCGTGTCGAGGAAGTCGCTGCCTTCAAAGCAAACCAGCGGCTGAAAATAACGCCTCAAAAGTTTCCGTTTATTTTTCATTTTTTCTGTTTGTTTCCTTCTATATATTTTATTTCAGCACAAACACTTTTGTCACAAAATGTCACAGCCATCAAAGTCTATACACACACAGCACATTTCATTTAGCTTTTTCTGATGGAAAGAATGTTGTTCTCTTCCTTGCGAAATTGCAGCACTTTTACAAGATATTTAGAGTGGAAAATCCATGAAATAATCAAAATCTAACAGACAGTCGCCTCAGATGGAGAAGTCACAGACCATTACGCCCGTGAAGCCTGTTGGGACAGAGGTGCTGGCGAGAGTAATGCCGGCTCGTTCCTCACGCTAATGCGTAGGGAATTAAACTAATATTTAAACAATGACACCACCGACGAGTCCTTCTAAAACAGAGACCAATCCATTTATGAGATCGCAAATCTACGTCTAGGTGAGAGAAGATAAGAATTGGAGTTTGCATTCTGGATAACACTTGTATTTGATCATGGAAATGATTTTTGACGGGGTTGCTTTACAATGCTTTGCAAAACATAGAGATACTTCTTTAGCTGCTTAAAGGTGACACGATATGCATCAAAGCTGTGATTCAGGGGTTTTCTGTGGCTGATAGAAAAGGTGAAGTTTTACAGTTGGTGCATGGTTGAAATGTACATTCTTTTATATTAGTTGTAAACCAATAAGTGATATTTCAATTGTTATATGCTGATAACTAGATAATATCTGACTGATTACTATACTTGACTCACTTGATGATTGCTGATATAAAGTCATTGATAATAATCATAAATGACTTTTGCATTTTATTTGTGAAACAGAATATCCAGTGAGAACAAACTTACATTGCAGGAATTGACAGCATTGTGAAAGGTTTTATGTGCCAGAATCATCGTGTTTTTTTTTGTTTTGTTTTGTTTTTCAAAGTCAAATTAATTTTATGTTCTTTTTTTTTTTTTTACATTTTACACAAATAATAATAAAACTGTTCACTGTAAAAAAAAAAAAAAAATAATAATAATAATAATAATTAATATTACAGCCTGATTAATGCTTCAGTCTGTCATTTATTTAGAATGATTGGTGAAACTTGCTTTTCCTCAAGGTTAGGTTATATTTTTGTAAATACATAAAATAAGTGATAAGTTATTTTGACTAATTGCATAATTATTCCCTGATATGTACAACAAAAGAAATTGTACATAAAAATTGTACATATCAAATAGTACATACCCCCCTTAGCTAAGTAGACATTTTACTAGTGTTCAATTCTGGCACGTGATAGCTAATTATATACTAATAAATAAATATTGACATCAGATACCAATTGAATTCAGTTTCAGTTAATTAAAATTTTTAGGGCTGCCCACGACTAAAGTGATTAGTCGACTAATTGCACGTGTATATTAATGAGCCATAAATCATAATAATCAGCCTTTAATTGCCTAAATATAATACATAGCCTAATCAGTGCTTAAATGCATGCATAAAGCTTGCCACAGCGCACCTGCAAAAGTAATGCTTATGAATGTCTTGTGGAAAAAAAAAAAAGGAAGGAGACTGTCTAAACATTTTAAAAATGTATTGATCATGTTTTCTGTGTTCTCGTCATCTCCGCAGTAGTGGACGCGCCTATATGGTCATATCATACGGATTACATAATCTGAAAATATTTGTTTTCCACTTGAATTGGTTGACAAACGCTTTACATTTCAAGCTTTCTGTATATTTCTCATGTCTGTGAAGCAAGTATGCACCAAGTTGTTGTTTTTTTTCACAGATGGCAGAAAGTGCATCCTGTTTGTTTTTTTTCTTTACTTTACAAAGGCACTTTAATTGTGAGTTTACACAAATAAAAGTATACACTTTACAGTTTACAAATGATGTGTTACTCTTATCTGTATGACCAAAAATGACTATTTTTAAGTTTAAGTTCCACTGTTATCAGAAAAAATGCCAGTGATCGTGTCGGCACCTCCATGTCGTGTAGTAAGCGAGCTATACTTCAGCTTCCACACTCCACACAAACACTTGGATATGCACCTAATAATATTGCACATTTATATAGGTTAACGTTAGAGCGAGCAGCCATGTGTTGCTACTATTTATATTCAAATAATAAGCCATATTTGAGGTCGATGGATGATAGGTGAATGTTTGGATATCCTGCCCGACATACAATTACCAAGGACCTGTCGTTAACAATCTGTCCCTCGCTGTGACTTTGCCACAAGGTTTTTTTGTTGTTTTTTTCTCCGACTAATATAAATTTTGGTCGACTAAGCCTCTTCTAGTCGACTAACAAATACAAATTTTATTTTATATCCTTCTTGTACCTTAATTAAAACTGAATTGCAATTACAAGACATTCTCAATTCAGTTCATTAGGCCAACTACGAAATCTGTTAGTATTATAGGATAATTAATTGGCCTGGTTGATGTTTCGGACTGTAATTTAGGCTGAATGGACTCTGATGATGATGAGTCAACATGAACCACATGAGTTACATTAACAGAAGCATTAATCAAACAGATAATGTAGTCAAACAGAATCTGAGGTCTGATTCTGCACAGTTCATTTCTGTTTGTGTAGAGCGCAACGCAGCGGGCTTTTAGCGGCTGGATAACAACTGAGCCTCAGTGGCTTGTGGCAGTGGGAACAGGTCAGGCTGTCCATTCCAGATGGGCGGAGGTGATCGGCGAACGCCTCAGGCCGTTCCTGGGCAAACTCCAGCCACCAGCTGCTACCTGTAATACTGCGGCATGCTCCAGTTAGCATCTCTGCAGTGTGCAGTGGACCAGCATTTTTTCCCTTCCCATTGCTCTTCCATTCCCAGAGTTCCAAAAAATGAATTTTTCTTGATTATGGATGGATGTATTGCAATTTTTTATGCTTTCTAACTCTTGAAAGTGTACAGAGAGCAACATTGATAGTTATTATTGTTGTGTCAGATGCAAAATGGAATGAGGGATATTTTTGGTTGATATGCACAGATTTTCCATATGTTATGAGTAGAACAGCTTTCATGGGTAATTTATATTGAAATTATTTCATATGGTTATATTTATAATTTTAGACTAAATTCCACACTGTAAAATGATATGATCAATAAGTCAAGGCAACATCAAACTTTTTAAAACTCATCAAAACAATTTAAGCAATTTCAACTTTTTTAAACAAGTTATATAAGATTCAACTCGATTTAAGTCAGTTTAGTATAATTTAAGTTGATTATACTTAAAAAAATGAAGGCAGATAAACTTAAGTTTGTTAAGTTGAAACTGTACTTCCTTTTTGTACCTTAATTAAAACTTAAAGGGCACCCAAAAATGAAAATTATCCCATGATTTACTCACCCTCAAGCCAACCCTCAAGGTATATATGACTTATCTTCTTTCAGGCAAACACAATCGGAGATATATTTAAACATATCCTGGCTCTTTCGAGCTTTATAATGGTAGTGAATGGGGGGCGAGATTTGGAAGCCAAAAAAATGCATCCATCCATCATAAATATAATCCATACGGCTCCAGGGGGTTAATAAAGACCTTCTGAAACTAAGCGATGGGTTTTTGTAAGAAAAATATTTATATTTAAAACTAAAATAAAATAAAACTAAAATAAACTAAAATAACTAGCTTCCGGCAGATGACCATATGCATACTGCGCAAGTCGACTTGTGCCACAAGAGTAACCCCTGACGCGATGTATGACGTAGGAGTATCGTAAGCTTAGACGCTGCTCGCGGTTCGAACAAATAGGGCTCGGCAACAAACTCAAGCTCCTCTAGTCTTATAACGAAATCCACTGATATTTCTCTTTAAAAATTCTCGTTTTAGACTTCTAACTCGTGACCGGTGTTTTGCTTTGCTCTATCCTCTGCACTTCCATGTTCACCATTGCGTCATGCATCGGGTCAAGGGTCGATCAAATCGATGTGTACGGCCATCTGCCAGAAGCTAGTTGCTACAGTTAATAAAGTTTTAAATAGGGATCCAGTTCTGAATGCCACAAAACGAAGAAGTACTGTAGCCTTGCACATTACTTTTTTGTCATTACATCACTCCTGACATTCACAAAATAAGCATAATAAAGTTTTACTTCAGCTTGCGCTCCCTTCTGAGTAGATGAACGCTGTAGTAGTTTTTAAAACCTCTCCTTTTAATAGCCTGCATGTATCATTCTAGACACCTGCGTTTATGGCTAACAGCGTATTCCTCCAATGACATTTAACAGAAGCAGCTCCACCTGCGAGCGATGTGTGACCCCTCATTAGTGGTGAGGGGATTTGAGCGGGGAACTGTAAAAATGCTCATAAGGCTGTTAATGTACATTAAATGGACTTTAAATTATGACAGGGTTGAGTGCCCACTGTATGTATGGAGACCATCTTTCGGTGGATAAGGGGTTGGTTATGGGAACGTTGGATAAATTGCCGTCTTTCCGTTTGGTAAAAGCTGTGGATCAGTGGGTCATGGAATAGTTTGCTTGAGAGCGTATTTCCATTAAATCGCCAGGTAAAAGCTGCTGAAATCGTGGAGTTTGAGGTTTAACGTCTCAGCGTTATTGGGGAGTGTTATATCTCTCTTCTTTCAAAGTTGCTTTATTTTAGCAACACTAACAAAGAAAGTATCAAAATATTATGGCATTACCATATGTTTTTTTATTTATTTATTGGATATGTACACATGTATACACACGTATATAAATGCGTGTGTGTGTGTAACTTTTTTGCTCTCCAGCCACTGTGGTCAGTGGTTTTCCAAAGTTACTAGCCACTCAGCATTTTCACTGGCCACAATTTTGACATCGATACCATGGGGAAATACTGCCATATAGATATTTTTAATATTATCTCATAATTTGGCAGCAGGTATATTAGGCTGCTGTCACTTTAAGACTTGACAAACGGATCCATTATACTGTTACACATGCGTTTTCTTTCTCAACTGTTTACATTCACTTAAAACATAAATGAGTAAAGTTATGCGCAATATGTGCAATCCCACGCCAAAATTCAAGCCCTGTAACACCAACAATATTCATCCAGAGCAAATGAAACAGGTGAGTGAGGGGAGGCGGGTTTGTGCGTAAACTTGCTATTTGTTGGCATAGCATTATAGCCTAAGAATTGAGAGAGGTAGTTATTAAAATAACCACAAATAAAGCAAGCACGTAGCATTTCAAAGCACGAAGTTTGGTGTTTTCTGTATCTTTTTCAATGTGCCTTTACTTTTACTTGTGGGAATCCCAGATATCTGTGGGCAAATTAGAAGTGGCTGCCAAAACTAGAAGTGATTTAGATGTTGAAGGTAAGACTTCAACAGCCTCAGAGAACTGAAACATATGGTGACATTTAGTTTAGGGAAATCTCTTCACAATTGTGTATGGACAACTTCAGTTTGGGTCTCGAGTCCCAGCTGTAATTGGGATATGGAGTAAAAGTTCACATGGACAAAGATCACATATTATGGCTTATTTCCCACTTCCTATAAACATGCATGCTAACATCCAATTAGTGAATAACACCACCCTGCATCATATTTGCTGAATGAAAACCAGCACTTGTTTCTTGCTAAATTTGGGGTGCTCTAGCACAACATTTGTAAGGACACCTTACCTGCCACAAAGACATGATTCCTATCTTCCTCTGAGCCAGCATGTTACAACTATTTGTTCAATTCTTAGCCCATTGTCACATGAATGACATTACTTTCTGCCTAATCCTGATTTCAAGGTTAGATTATGACCGGTGACAGATGAAAATGCAAACATGACCCAGATGCACACGTCTGTGGGTGTTTTTCTACATCCAAACAGTGAGATTATATTAATTGTTCTTTGACATTATAAGGGGCTATGTAGAATTAAGACATTTTACTTAGAAGTAAAAAATAAGTAATACTTTTGCAGCGATATACTGTCGATGAACATTCAGACACCATCCACGCTGCTGAGAGCAATGTTTAGATGAATATGTAAATATATGCTGGACGCTTTCCTCTTAATAATAAAATAAACACACAATAAAAACGACAGCGGTAAGAAAGAAGCAGTTAAGAAAGCATCTGTTCATAGTGATATGAATATGTTTGCACCAGCTCTGCAATTCACCGGTACCATGTCGACAGATTAAAATTGCACTGTTATGATAGTTTGATTATAAAGTATATTTGAGACTATAGACTATAGATCTGATTATGTGAGACTATAGTTCGAATTAATCCCTTTTCTTTGTATGTCACATGCATAGTACAGCATGGCTCTTTCAGTATTATCCTGAACATTGTATAAGCATTTGTTTCATTTGTAATTTCATCTTGTTCACTCATTGGCAATAAAAAAATTGCACGTTTGAATACTTCTTTTCATCATTAAAATGGAAACCTTTGATATTTAACTGCTTTTGTAATTTTGATAAGTGCTTTAAATTTTATATATAATTTGAAAAAAAAAATGTTATTGATATTTTTGAACTTAGCAGTATCAAATTATGTAATATTAGGCCTTTTTTGCAAATTAGTCAATTTATTTTTCAAGATACGGTGCTGTGTAATAATTTAAATTCTTTTACTGTGTTTTTTTGACAGCTAAGAACAATATACAGTTTGGAATGTCATGACAGTCAGTAAATAATGACTCAATGTTAATATTGGGTTGAATTATTCCGTAGATTCAGTTAGATTCAGTCAATTACTTAGATGTTCCTCCTCAAAAGCGACACTATACATGCAGACTCCGTTTTGGCCTGGACCCAGTTGGATCTCAGCATCCATCTTGGCTTTAAGGGATAATTAAGCAGCGTTTGGTCTGAAAAGTAATTCATTATGCAGTACGAGGATGATATGTTCATTAGAAGGACTTGTATTATTATTATTTTAAAGGGTAACTCGGCCATGACAACAGAAGCAGCTTGAAGGTCTTTAATCATGTTTGTTGGTTTGGTTGGAGGTGGTCTGGCAAGCGTTCAAAGAACTTGGGACCCGAAACCGGCTGCCTTCGCTCCAAGACCTTTAATGTTTGCTTTGGCTGAATGTAGCTCGTCTGTCCCGTCACGCTCTTCTCTGAAGGATTCTTTGTATGGTGAGGTCGGTCATGTCCATGTAACACACTCTCATATTAGTCTGGCAAAGCTGATAATGACAGACTAGATGAAGATAAAGGCAACAAACACTGGCCATGTTCCCTCAGCCTGGCTCAAACTATCAGAGACATTTTTGAGGGTTGAGTTTGTATTGAGATGTTTGTTTAGACAGTGGTTGTGTCTCGTTCCACTCCTTAGTTCCCTTTGATGTGAATCAGGATGTCATGAACACAAATTAGCATTTATTGTGCATCTTCATTGCAGGTGCTAGAAAGTACATAATGGGAACTGATTATACCATTATGAAATATATATTCCAAATACAATAGTTATTGTATTTATTATTAAATAAAATAATTTTACAATAAAAATTTTAGTTAATAAATATGATATTATGTAATCAAATGCAATAATCATTTTATTAAATTAACTAGCATTTCATAATTTTATGAAATCATTTTATTTAATAAAAGAATTATTTTAATTATATATGTTTAACATTAACTAGCATGCCATCATTTTAAGATTTTTATTTTATTTTAAACATATTATATGATCAAATAAATAAAATAAAATGTCATAACATTATGAAATGCTAGTTAATGTTATATAATCAGTAAGCAATAAGGTATGAGAGGCTGTACTGTGAATAAGTCACGGCTGAAGGGCGTTGTTAGGCACGATGCGAAGCGGAGTATTGCTTTTATAAAATGGTTACCACACAATACAAATATTAAAGCCAGAAATATGTATCAAAGCAACTTTCATGAAGTAAAATTTTTCTAAAAGCCTTCCTTCCGCCGGAAAAAATAGTCCCTGACCGTGAACAGCAATGGAAGTTACATTTTCATGCCATTAGATGGCGACAAAGACTGTCTTTATGAGTGTGTCAGTCAGTAGCGAAGACTTTTATATTGAAAAGACTGAATTGTTTTGAAAACGGAACAAGACGCAACTGACAAATGCTTTGACTAGGGCTGTCAGTCACGGGAAAACCCCTTAACTGTTAAAAGGATAAGATAATACATCGGACATTTAAACAGATTTTTTTATTATGAACATAGGACTGACCTGAAGGAAAATGCTAAATCTGAATGCAGGTAATAAACTCGCTCAATCGATCTTTTTCCTCACAATACTCTTCTACATAATACAGTAAGCGTTAATGAACAATATAAATTGAGAACATACAGTTTACGTTGCTAAGAGTGGTTGCTAAGGGTGTTGTGTAGTGATACACAGAACCGTTGGGTAAAGCGGTCATGTTTTATCGTGAATAAAACTATTGATCAGAATCAAGGACAGGGACTAACCGTTTTATAAAATAAAATAAATGTTTCATTAAAATAAAATTTCATAAAAACATGAAATACTATTTATTGATAATATGATATTACATAATCAAATAAAATAATTAATTGTTTTATTCAAATAATGTAATAAAATCATGAAATGCTAGTAAATGTTAAATATGATATTATATAATCAAATGAAACAATTGTTTCATTAAATGAACAAGCATTTCATAATTTAATACATTTTATTTGAAACATTATATCAAATAAAATAGTTTTATTAAATAAAATGTCATAAAATTCTGAAATGCTAGGTACCGTTAAATGCGATGTTATATAATCAAATAAAATAGTTTTATTAAAAATAATTTCATAATAAAATCATAAGTTAATGTTAAATATATTGGTAGTGTAATTAATTGGTTAGCTTCAAAAACTTTTATGGGTGTCTTTTTTAGATTATTTTATTTATATTTTCGAAATCGAAAGGAACTTACTTTTGTAAGTGTGAACATTGATAATAATGCTTGAATTCCATGATAATTTGAGAGATTTAAGAAATCATGTTTTCGATAAGCGAATATAGTGAGCTTCCCAACCTTTTTGCTGTGCATTCTGGGAATTTCTAGTGTTTTTAACAATGGGACAGCCCTATATTGTCCGGCTCCCTGTAGTGCATTTACTACTGAACAAGAGTGACAGGTTTGACAGAACTTTGAGAACAATACAGGCTGGTTTGTGTTTTCTCCTCTTTTAAAAGACACAAACATGGTGTCCTGATCAGCTGCACAGTAAAGCAATACGCTTGTTTTATTGGTTACTATGTTTCTAGTTTTATTGCATCAGCCCTGTTCACATTAGAATCTAATTTTCCCCAAATCACTTCTTTGCATAGCTTTGTTTTAACCAACACAATTTTATGACTGTCTGTGTTGTTGTTGCTTGGTGTAGTATTTCACTTTCAGTGAGGACAGACAAATGATTTGATGCCCAAAATCTGTGGTGTTGCAGCTGGTTAGGACAGTGAAAGGCAGTTAAAGTTAGAGTAGCATCATTCTATCCAAATCCTATGGGATTCACTCTGAAACTCTGATCTAATAGGGTGTAGTGTTGCAGGATATACCGATACTAGAAAGACATTGCGATACCCGGCTTTTAAAAACGGGATGGTTCCACATTTTATCAGTACTGGTACTTTAAGAATGACAGCATTTTAATGAGAGCCGTATTTCATAATTTGCATCAATGTGTGACAGCGGCACAGGTGTATACAGAGCTCTAGCCTGCAGGGAATAAAATATATTGGCACAACGCATGAGGAAATAAAGGGCGGGACGTGTTTGATGTGTAAAAGAGTTATTAAGATCAATAAGCCTTGAAACAGAGCTCAAAGCGCTGCTTGCGCTGTCGGGCTCAGACCTGATGACTGCGTGCAGAAAGCCAGCTTTCAGACAGCATGCGATCACAAATTCATTCTATGGAAACTTGTTTCTGCCATTAAATAATTTTTTTTTTTTTTTAAATATTCTAAAAAAAAATCAGAAAAAAGTCAGAATTGTGAGATAAAAAGTCAGTCACAAAGTCAGAATTGCGTTATAAAGTCAGAATTGTGAGTTATAATGTCCAATTGTGAGGGAAAAAAGATTTAAAATGACAATTGCAAGTTATAAAGTCAGAATTGCATGATATAAACTCACAAATCTCACTTTTTTTCCTCAGAATTGCGAGTTTATATCTCACAATTCTGACTTTATAACTCGCAATTACATGTTATGGAATATTGCGAGATATAAACTCACAATTTTGAGAAAAAAAGTCAGATTTGTGAGTTTATATCATGCAGTTCTGACTTTATAACTTGCAATTGCCAGTTTAAATCTTGCAATTGTGTGGAAAAAAAGTCAGAATTGTGAGATAAAAAGTCAAGTTTTTTTGGGTTTTTTTTGGTGGAGGAAACAAGCTTTCATACAGTTTTCTTTCATGGATTATTGCGTCAAACTTGAATGGTCAAAAATATGTCAAAATGCCAACCTGGTGAGTATCCACTCAAAGACAGTCGTGTATGTCTCAAATGAACGTAAAATAGAATTAGGGTGTGTTCCAATGTATTGAATCCATGCGTCAGGTCTTAAAGTGACAGCAGCATAATAAATCTGTTCCTGTCTGTGTGATTAATGTAAATGAAACAACAAAGGAAAAGAGAAATCGTAACATTTCAAGTTCTTTCATATTATTTGAGCCTGGTCTCATTAGAAAAACGTACCCGTGGGAACGTTTTCATGAGTCGCAAAATACATACCAATACGTACATATCACTGCAGTTTCAATGTGAAATGTCCACTGAGTGGCGCTAAAAGCATGTTCATTTTTTTGCCAGAACAGATAAACGTAAATATGGTATGTTTTTATGACGTTGGTTTTTAAACGAATCAGTTCTTATTTGAAATTTTGTCCAGTGAGTGGTGCTAAAAGTGTAATGCTCCATCATTTTTTTAAATAACGTACCACCAACACTACACCTAAACCTACCCGATAGTGTTAACAAAAGCAAATGTGACATAAAAAGCATCCGTAATCATATCGTTTTACCTTGTTTTGATCTCTCATCTTTAAGCTCTTTTACTGTGACTCGTTTTTCCCCGGATTCGTACCCAGGGCTTCCTCATCCTAAATCCAACTCCGTATCAGTTGAGCTACCGAGCAAGCTTGTTATGTTAGACTGCAAAGTCCAAAATACATTCATTTACAAATCGTGCACTTTGGTAAAAAACGTTTTGAAGTCATAACATAATATTGTGCAAGGAGATGTAAAAGCAAGTCTTTATTAATCCATAATCTGACTCTGTAATCTTAACTGTGTATGAAAACGATTTAAAAACATCACAGAAAAAAAACATTATAAAAAAGGATTTTGATGGTCTTAAAAGTAGACTTAATTTACTTTAGGCAAAAATGAATTGCTCTTTTTTTTCCTTTTAATTTTCAGGTGAAATTTGCTCTTAACAGATTTCATGAGCGAGACAGAAGCTGAATGAATCAGATCAATGCTTCAGCTGGAGTCCAGCTCACTACTTTTCTCCCAGTAATGAAGTAACGGAGCGCCTGAGCAAGATGTCTAATCTATAAAGATAGCTTAGCGTGTTTAGCCTAATACCCCAACATGTGCTTGAGTCCGAAGCTTCGTTTAGCAGTAGCCGACAAGTCCAGACTCCCACCGCTGCTTCTGAAGTCACTGATGTGAAGTTGGTTTTGATGAGCACGTATCTGATGGCGGATCGATGTTGATTCAGAAGCTGCGGCGCTATCGAGCGCGGCTCCTGCGACGTGCGAAAGCAGCCTGGACTTGATTAGTCATGGAATTAGCACAGAGCTCAGGTTTCCCCGTCTCAGCCCACGACGGACGGTGAAAATCTCTTTGTGGTTCTTAAATGAGTCCGAGTGCTCTCTCGTTTTCGCTATCCCATCATTCTCTCCAGGGCTGCACTACATGATAAATGACTTATTGGGTGGCCACTGACAAAAGTCTCCACACACCAGCCAGGCAATAAACAACAATGATTATTGATTTTTCTATGCTCCTCGCCACGAAACAAAATGAACCAAAATGACATGTGGTTTGTCGGGACTCGCTTCAGGTGCTGCGAGCGGTGTGGGCCATCAAAGAGAGCGGCACATCATCTCTGTCGGCTGTAAATTAGGCTAGCGCTGTTTTTCTCCGAGGTGCTGGAGGTGAGCGGGCTGGCAGAGAGTCTCTCTGTGGGCCGCGGGACCCACCATATGGCAGCGGCCATATGCAGGAGATCCCTGTGGCCAGGTAGACTAATGAATACCGTGGAGAGTTGCTCCAAGCTTTTTTGGCATGACTTTGTTCGCTGGGCATAATCAGATCCCATGGCTGGTTTTGCCGCAGCATGAAATCTCTATCCCACAGTTGTTTTTTTTTCATCCTATACTTGGTGTCAAATACCTGCCGTATTGTTCACAGAGGGTTTGCACACTTTATGACCAATTAATTCATATGACATTTTCCAAAAAGAAATCATTATCAGGGCTCAAAAATATAGGGGTTTTTAGTGCAGCACAAACCACTAACTTATGAAAAACTTTTAACTTAAAATATTTATTTGTTTGTTTGTTAATTAAGTGTTTTTTGGTGTAATATTTAAAATAAATATTAAAAATATCTATTTTTATTTTCAATTATATATTATTATATTGTTTAATATTTATTAAATACAGTCTTTTTATATTTAAATTATTTTATTAACTTTTTTTATCAACTTTTATTTTGTGTATTCATGTTGTTACGCTTTTACACTTGTCAACAACAATTGGTAATAATTGATAATATATTATTGTGTTTAATATTTATTAAAATATTTAAATTACTATTTATTAAATATTTAAATATTTTTATTTATATTTAATTTTATATTTAATACTTTTTTATTAACACTTTTTTTTTGTCAAAAACAATTGGTAACTATGGAAGCTTGTTTCTGCCACTAAATGGAAAAAATAAAAATGTAATTGGACTTTTAGAATTGCGAGATTTAAACTCACGGTTGCGAGTCATAAAGTCAGAATTGCGTGATATAAAGACAGAATTGTGTTATGAAGTCAGAATTGCGAGTCATAAAGTCAGAATTGTGTGATATAAAGACAGAATTGTGTTATGAAGTCAGAATTGTGAGTTATAAAGTCAAAACTGCATGATATAAAGTCAAAATTG
Source organism: Elopichthys bambusa (assembly GCA_037101425.1). Taxonomy (NCBI): domain Eukaryota; kingdom Metazoa; phylum Chordata; class Actinopteri; order Cypriniformes; family Xenocyprididae; genus Elopichthys; species Elopichthys bambusa. The sequence continues at coordinate 5,676,519 of CM074436.1, read as the reverse complement.
AATGATATAAAGTCAGAATTGCGTATTCTAAACTTTTTTCTTGCAATTGCAAGTTTTTATCATGCAATTCTGACTTTATAACTCACAATATAAACAACTGCGAGTTATAAAGTCAGAATTGCATGATAGAAAACTCGCAATTGCGTCTTTTTTGCGAATTTTGAGTTTATATCTTGCAATTCTGACTTTATAACTTGCAATTCTGAGAAAAAAAGTCAGAATAGTGAGATAAAAAGTCGCAATTACCTTTTTTATTTTTTGTTTCATGGTGGAAACAAGCTTCCATAGGTAACACGTTTTGGATCATTAACAGGGAATTTTTCCACTCTAACATGACTTCAAACTAGCTATAAACTATAATACATTAAGCTGAATATCAAGTAAGCAATTCATAGTTTGTTTTTCTGAAAGATGTTTCTCTAACCTAAAATCTGTTTGTTTGAGCATATATTTCCTATAATGGTTTTGAATTCTTGTTGCTTTTCTTCTCTATTTTCTAATAAACTTTAAGACAGAAAACCAGTGCAGCATCAGACAGAAAACAATAATACATTGTGAAAATAAATCTAATCTACATAAGAACTCTGTCCAGATGAAACCTGTTCTCCAGTTAGCTAGAGTGGTAGTGTAGTATAAGTGTTGTTTTTTTTGCTCGACTGTGGTCATAATGTAATGAAACATGAAAATCCTGTCTGCTCAGATAAACTTCACAGAGAGAGAAATCCAATTCAAAAGCCACATATGAGCAGAAAACATCAGGTAATAGCAGGCCATTCCCTCAGAAACACATCGACTCCCCGATCCACAGGGAGGTCTGGAAGATGGAGAGCTACAAGAGTTTGTCTTCTGTTTAGCAATATAATCCTACCATCAATTACTTCCATTTACCCACTTTTAAGGAAAGCTAATTTGTCTTACACTACAATCAAACATTCATTATGTGAAATGTAATTACTGCCAGCTTGAATTTAGATTCAGTTGTAATGATACCACTACAGATGCTTCCTTCTCCTCCAATCCTTCCCAAAGCAAACAATAGGCACTTCTCTGTCTTTTTGTTTGGCTTTGTTTTCACAGAGCTTATTTAACCACATCATTGTACTTTCAAAGTGACGGCCATATCTTTAATTCGATTCATTGGCTCCACTTGAAGGCCTCTCCGTTGATGAATTGCACAGCTTATGAAATTAGGCAGTGCGAGGGGAAAGTAGTTGCATGCGTGTTAAAGTGAAGCAAGAAGTTGACGTTTAATGGGTGACAGACGGTCGTCATGACCGAAGAACAGGGCTGATTTCATAGCTGTATAAGCATATCTTACACAATATAAAATAATTTAATATAAGATAGATAGGATCGATCTATATAAACTTTGGCATACAGTCACTTCCTCAGGATGATTTACTTATTTATATTGAATTATTGGATGTACAGCGAGTTTATCTGAGCTCTGTAAGTTTAGCCACAGCTGTTACCTTAAATTACTTTATGAAATCTTGCACAGTGAGCAAATAGTATAAAAAACTGAGTAGAAATTGAAACCGCTAAAACCTTTTCTTTGTCAGAAAAATACTCAAATCTGTGAATTCTAATTTCTGTGCAGAATCTCAGAGGAACCGTGAGTGCTTGCTCAATTACTGTATTTACTTCTATATAAATGTAATTTTGTGTTTAATATTTACAAAAGTTTTGCAGTATCACTTCTGTGTATGAGAGGAGATATATATATATATATATATATTTTTTTTGTAAAGAAGAAATCAAACTTTTAGTTATATTTACCACCAGCATGATTGGTCCAGGGAGATATTGGTCCATCAAAGAGATGCAAATTCACAATGATGCCCCATGGAGGAAGAAGCTTGGAATCGTTTTATCAAGCAAGTGGTGCCGTTGAAATGTCTATTAACTCTATAATTTCTATAATGATGCAATAGAGGGTAACCATCAAAACAGTCGACTCCTGAGGAATAGAAAATAATGAGAAAAGAAATAAGCAGGCTGTTTGAATATGATCGTGTTGTTGTTTTTTTAAGTTGAAGTTATCCTCGGGGTGTGAAGAGTTTTGGGTCGGGTTTTGATCACTTTAAAAAAAAAAAAAAATTAGTAAAACAGAGTTGTACAAACTGATTTCATGTTTGAACTCTCAGGCTCATTACTACTTTAGCACGCTGTGGGTGGTTTTTATAATGTGGTTGCTACTGCAAGTCAAAATTCCCTGTAAACCTACTCAATCTCTCCCTCAGTGTATTTTTTTTTTTTTTTTTTTTCTGGTTTATTGAAAGTTTTTTAGCCATTTTTGTCCATTATAAAAGCAGGAAAAGTTGCATGCCAAACTTTAAAGGGGTTCTTGATTACGGTTTCATTTATTTATTTTTTTTTTAACTTTAGTTAGTGTGTAATGTTGCTGTTTGAGCAAAAACAACATCTGCATAGTTACAACGCTCAAAGTTCAATGCAAAGGGAGATATTTTCTTTTACAGAAATCGCTTTTTTAAGGACTACAACAAACGGCTGGTAGGGACGTTCTACGAGCTTCTTCCCGGGTTAGTGACATCACTAACCCTAAAATTTACATAAACCCCGGCCCCGAGAACATGCAACAAAGGGGGTGAGGCCATGTTGAGCTGCTTTAGAGAAGAGGAAGAGTTGTTGTAGTAGAGTTTTGTTGCCATGCCGTCATTTTACGCCGGACTGCTTCACAAACGAGGATCAATTCAACACTGGATTTGCACAAAAGATAAACATGACGGCACATGCTAGTTGATGAGTTGAATCAACTCCACAGCAACTACATAAATGTATCCACTAACCATTCAGAAAGGTCCAGATGCATTCTAAAAGTTTGAACTTCTTCCTGAGTCTCTCCATCAGTGTCTGACTCCAGTTTGAACAATGTAAGGCTGAACACCGTTACTGACAATCAACATTTTAGCTGTGTGAGATTCTCCCGCTTTGTTGTTGTTGAGCAACCAAAGCACAAGCTGTTAAAACTCCACCCGCTTCTGGAAAGGGGGCCGGGAGCAGCAGCTCATTTGCATTTAAAGGGAAACACACAAAAACGTGGTGTTTTTGCTCACGCCCAAATGGGGCAAATTTTACAAGCTATAATAAATTATGTGGGGCATTTTGAGCTGAAACTCGACATACACATTCGGACACCAGAGACTTATATTGCATCTTGTGAAAGGGGCATTATAGGTCCCCTTTAAAGATAGCCTTTCCTAAAGTCTTGATTTATTTTTGGGCTCTGCCAGAATAGGTTTTAATGCTTGAATGTTCTTTTTCAAACATTTTATATTATTGCAGCACCTCTCTTCCTAGTCTGTCAGTAACATCCTGGGATGCCTTTCCCACAAGCATTGTTAGCCAACTATGATCGCAGTTTCTATTGAATTGTGTTGGTAATGTTGGAACTTGTGACCACAGTTGGCTTTGGGAAACACACCCCTGATTTGTTCCTGTCTCTATGAAGAGTTTCCCTCCTTCTGAAAAGCACAGTGTGCTCTGATTGGTCGGCTGAACTAGTGTGTTGTGATTGGTCAGCCTCTTCGAGCGTGTTTGGGAAATGTCCTGTCCCTTACCATAGCCGCCAGTTTCAACACAGTTCTAACTAACTCAACCAGGCCCGCCCTTTTATTTTGCACTTGACTTGGGCGGGAATTAAATGAGGAATATTGTGACGTGTTCGTTCCTGGAAGAAAACTCAAGACTACAATGGAGGCGTTTCAGGGAGTTGAGAAACTGAACCCTCCAAAGGGAGTTGTGCACTGAGAATAACTCCCTTTGGAGGGGCTATTTAATGCTCAGTTTAAGGGGTTTGTTTATTTTCTTAACCCAAAGTATGGGGAATAATAACATAATTCTGTATATACTTTTGTGCATGTCCATAGCAGCATGCTGAAGTGCATGCATAAATTAGTTTTAGAGGCAGTCTCATATGTGTGTGTACTAATAAATAAAAGATTGTGTGCTGTTGAATGTAGGCCTTGATATGTCAAGCATGCTCTCTGTTAGCAGTCTCTCAGGTTTGAGCCAATTCTTATAGGTGTGTTCAAACTCTTTTTAGCTAATTGGTTAGTAAGCCAGTTTGAGGGTGGGAAGGAGAAAATGTCAGATTCTCTTCATTAGCTAACATGACAGACTTTACCACAGCGGTTAATCTGTCAAACTCCTCATCAGGTTGGATGTTGAATCTTTTGATGTAGAGAGCGCGTTCAATGTCGGTGAGCATCATTTGCACTGTATAAACTGATGTTTCGTTCTTTTATCATTGAAGATTATTTCTAAATCTTAAGTCAGTGAGTGCACTTTGGTTTTCAATAAACAGTTTGATTCTCTTCTTTTTTGGCAATTTTTTTGTTTATTTATTTAATTATTTATTTTTGTCGACAGCACAGAAGGGGTTGTGTGTGCATCAGCAGAAGCATTTTTTAATAAATGTAATCCCTCTTGTCAACACTATATTTTAAACAAATCTTTAATCTGATTAGTGTTACTTTGCTATGTGTACTTTGTATGTATTGCATTGCACCCCGACCCTGATGATGATTAGTACAAATCCAGAAAGAGTGATACGAACCTTGAGGCTTTGCTGATGTAAAATACACTATGATACCTTGGATTTGACTTTTACATTTATAAAAAACAAAATAAGATTCAAAATTGCATTATGTGTGAAGCTAGATGGTATGCATAAATAAGATTTTAATATTTTATAGCAGATTAAAAACATTACTGCATTTGCAGCCCATTTTATTTCAGCAATGTGAAATAAAAATGTGTACCTTGAATGCAGTTGCTTTGGATAAATGCATAAATGTATATAAAATTGAATTATTTTTCAAGTAAAGTATGATATCCAGTAAGATTTTTTTTTTAAAATGTACTCTACTATTTAAAAGATTTATTTGAAATAAATTAATACTTTTTATTCAGCAAGGATGCATTAAATTGATCAAAAGTGACGGTAAAGACATTTACAATTTCACAAAAGATTTTTTTTTTCAGCTTTGATCACAGGAATAATTTACAAAAATAAAACATTTCAAAATGAAAACTGTTCTATTAAATTGTAAAAAAAAATATATATATATATATATATATATATATATATATATATTTCATGATATTACCGTTTTTAGTGTATTTCTGATCAAATAAATGCAGCCTCGGTGAGCAGAGGAGTTTCAAAAACATTTAAAACATCTTGACGACTTGACGGTAGTGTATGCTTTAGCAAAATTTATTTATTTTACCTGTCAGTTTCCCACAGGTAAATATGACTTTGCTTGGTCATTCCTATGCACAAATTATTGATATATCTGGCTCAACCATAGTTTGCTGGGTGGGGAATGAGGTTGAACGGGCTCTTCTGGCAGAAGTGATCTTGTTGCGTGTCTGTGGTAAATGGACTTCATCTCTCACTGGCATTTGAACACCAGCAGCACTCGCTCATAGTCAGCATTTCCAGCTAATTACAATGCTGCGCTTCAATCATGCTCAGTGCTCGAGGTTCCAGAGATAACGATCTGCCACATCTGTGCCGAGATAGACCAGAGAGACAGAGGAAATGAGAGAAAATGATTAACTTAACGTCTTAGAACGCTTTGTGAAAACCTCATGTTTATCATGACCTCACCTCGATTTGCTTAAAAACACTTTGGGTTGAAGCCAATGTAATGTGTGTTGACAGATGACGGGCTTTTCTTCAGTTATTTTGCCCTCATGAATTACTTCAATCTTTCTAAGATGAAATGTGGGGGCTGCGTCTGTCATTATCTGTGACGGGCTCGTCTGACACGAACCAGCTGTTGGCACACGGTAAGGCACTGAACAGAATCCACAACTCATGAACTGAGAAATGTTTATCGAGCTTGAGAATTCAGTTGACCCACAGGAAGATTTCAGTGCATTTCGTTTCATTTTGGAGCTCAGGAGACTCGCACTTGTACTTGGTTCTTTTGGTCTGGACCAAAAAAAGGTCATAAAGAGAGAGAGAGAAAAAAAGCTTTTATGACATGTATTTTGTGATGAAAAAATACTGCGTGCTGGGCTAAATGTGCTCATTGTGTGTGTGTACATATGATGATATATATATATATATATTTTTATTATTATTAGGAGTGCAAAACATACAACATAGGGTGAACCCAAAACACTAAAACAACAATGATAGTAACAACAATGAAAAGCAAAAAATGACAAATGGGTAATAGTAGAAGTATTTAAATAGTAATAGCATGAATAATTATAATGATAATAATATTTTGTGATGACGACAACAGTAATATCAGTAATAACAGTAATAATAATAACGATAGTAATACTAAAGATGGTGTTGATAATAAGTTGTATTGACGGCAATAGTAAAATAAATAATAATAATGATAACAGTAGTGATACTAATACTAAAGATGGTGATGATAATATTTTATGTTGACGGCAATAGTAATATCAATAATAATAATAATAACAACATTCATATCAATAATAATAGTAACAGTAATAGCAGTAATAATAATAATAATAACAATAGTAATACTAAATATGCTGATGATGATAATATTTTAATAGCAATAGTAATATCAATAATAATTTAATAACAACAATAATAATAATAACAATAGTATTGCTAAAGATGGCGATGATGATAATACTTTGTGATGGCGGCAACAGTAATATCAATAATAATAATAGTAATAATAATAATGAAATAATGACACATACTTAAGACATACCACACCTCTCCTAGCTTCTGTGTCAATGTGCATGTTTTTTTTTGTTTTTTTTTATGGTGATATTTTTACCAACTCAGAAAGATCAGTAGATTTTGCTGTAAGGTACATTTCTGACACCTGTACCGAATCGTAATGGGCAACATTGCGACTATGATGAGAAAAAACAGGTATCCTTGAGCATTGTGTCCTTTTTAGGGTTGCATCTTGTGGCATCACGTCCTGTTTAAATGTCTTTGGTCCATGTTGCGTTTATATTTCAGTCAAACTGCACCAGAGTTCATTTGGAAGCGGACCGAGACCCACCTTTTCGGGGGACTTGGTCCACTTGTTTTGTGCGCACCAGGGTTCAGATGGCAGTGTTCACAAATATCCAAATGAACCGAACTAACAGAGCAGCCGAACAAGAGTTTGTTTTAATCTAAGCAAACCTGCCAAGTGTTAACACACTTAGTGGACTTCTTAATCATGTTTTTGTTTGTTTGTTTAAATATCAACTTTGTCTCAGATGTTTCTTCTAGAATTCTTTTGGAGAAATAATAAATAGATGCAAATGAGTCAATAGTTGTCATCAGTGTTGGCGAAAGTTACTTTTAAAAGTAATCTGTAACTTAGGCCCTGTTTACACCTGGTATTAAGAAGCGTTTTCATCGATCGGATCACAAGTGGATGATGCTAAATACAGGTGTAAACAGGGTCTAAAATGTTTTGAGCTTGTCCACTTTCGACCACTTCCAGAGGTAGTTGAAAATGCATTCAACCGGATTGCTTTCGTAGTGTAAACACTAATGTGGTCGATTTTGCCAGATGCATTTATCCAAAGCAAGGAAATGCAGATTCACGCCTGTGCAGTAGAGGGCGCAGCTCAAACCTTTCAGCTGTGCTACCATTCTGGATTAAAGAAGAATAGGATGCATGAGAAGGTTAATAAAGTGATTAATAAAGTGAGATTAAATACATAAAGTATATTTGTGTTATTTCACATTTAATTACTTCAGGTTTGCATAATATTCTAAGTTTGCATTTCACTGTTTTTATTAATTTTGAGGAATACTGAATCTGTTTTTGTGCATGTGAGATGAGTATATGCTTGCTCATATTTAGTCTAGAACTACAATAGCAATCATGTTTATGCAGCGTCTGATTTCTCTCAATATGGGGACAGGAGAGCTGTCAGTCCATAAATGTGAAAAAGTAACTTGCATTACTTATTTTTAAAAAAAAGTAACTCAGATATTTTGTTGTAAATTTAAAAGTAATGTTACAAAAAAGCAATCTGATTACATAACTCATGTTCCATAATCCGTTACCCCCAACAGTGGTTGTCATACAGTAAGAGTACAGAGAAAAAAAATGGAATATTGAGAATTTTAATGTTTCTTGAGCAGCAAATCAGCATGCTAGAATGATTTCTGAAGGGTCATGTGACACTGAAGACTGGAGTAATGATGCTGAAAATTCAGCTTTGACCACAGGAATAAATTACATTTTACAATATAGTAAAACAGAAAAGTCATTTAATAATAATAATAATAATATTTGAATAATAATATTTCAAAATATTTCTTTTTAAACTGTATTATGATCAAATAAATACATTCTTGGTGAGCAGAAGAGACTTCTTTCAACATTTAATGTCATTGTCATTGCTGTCTTGTTGAAACATTTGAGGTATTAAAGAAATCTCATTTGTGATTTTACATTAAAATGGTGGAAAAGTTTTAAGTAATGTTTTGAAATACGCTTGACCAACCAATTCTAGATATTGAAAGTGTGCTTAATGTTTGCCAAAATTTAAATGTGATTGAACTTTAATTTGAAAAAGTTGCAACAATGAATATTGAGGCTTATAATGTCTGTTTCCTATTATTCCCACCAAAGATGTGTTCAGATACGGCCCTGTTCATAAATTGCACAATTTCTCACTCATTACAATAAAACGAGGAGACTCATGCGAGACACAATCAGAAATTAAATCGCACACAGGCCTCAAAATATTCTCAGTGCAGAAGTCAATATATTCTCGAAAATAAGGGCTAGTTTCTGCCTTGCTCGGTATGTAATAGTCTGATATTAGTTTTTAAATCAGCTGGCTGTTCTGTTGTGAGAATGAGATTTTTTCTCAGAGGCTTGAGGAAGGAGGCAGCCATGTCATTACCAACACACTCTTGTTTATCACTTTTGCTCACTGCAAGCAACTAATGATTCCTTGCCAAAATTGGAGGTGATTTTAAATGTATCATTAGGCTGAAGTTTGGCATTTCCTCCATACATGAGATTGTCCCTCGATCCACATGTGCCAGAAGCGCTTTGGCTTTGGTTTAGAGGCGATGCAGTGCTGGTCTGGCTGATTGCATGTTTAATCCAGCAGGTGTTGGATTTTCACTCATGAAGTTACGATGGGCAAGGTGGTTTAATGCTGAGGTGGACAGATGGCGCAGACGGACAGGTACAAAATGCAAACTGGACAGATTGACTGGAGGGGTGCCATTTATATTTAAAAAATGTAAATCATTTGCTGTTGGGTTGTAGAAAGAATTCGGTACTCTTGGGAACCATGCTAAAAAATACTGATTAAAACCCCTTTAGACCAGTTTAAAATCTTCTGTTTCTTTTAACTGTGGGTGCCTAGACTTTTTCTGCTTTAGAACTTGCTACCAGCTGATATTAGAGAACTTTTCGGGTATTTTGGATACCCGAAAAGTTTTGGATATTTTGAAAAACATACTTTTGCAAACTAGTCCTAGGTTTCTGACCCGATAGGAACCAAACCAGTGCAGTGAGATTCTCTGGAATCTGTTTGTCAAAAAAGTTGAAATTCTGAGTCACGGGCCGCCAAAACATGGGTGGAGCCACTTTTACTAAAATGGCTATAACTTGTGAACGGAATGAGGTATTTTCACCAAACTCAGCACACCTATGTAAGTGCTCATTCTGTAGTTGTGTGAAAAAGAACATGGTGACTGGCCACTTGGTGGCACTATAACAGGAAAAAAACATGAAAATGGCTATAAATACTTCACCGTTAAGTCCGATCGACTTAAAAATTGGCATGCGGTGTCTTTGACCGAGGTGCCATGATTGTCTGCGTGGACATTGATACACCTCAAAATACATGTCTGCCATCGGCCACTGAAGTTTTAGCAGCTATGAAACAAGGTTAATGGAGGCAGATTGGAATGAACCTCGCTGGGCCTGTTTGACTCTAGAAATTAGAAAGAAGTCAGCCACTAGTTGCATGGCGCTAGGAATTTTACGCTTCTGTAATCACGTGGTGCTTCACACATACACAAAATATTCATATAATTTGTTAAATCTCTTCATACTGAACAGATTTGCCTCAATAACCACTGCTGTCAAATCGCTCAACCAATAAACCAATAAAACCAATGCAGTACAATTCTCTGGAATCCCTTGGTCAATAATAATAATAATAATAATAATAATAATTTACCCTTTGGGTAGCTATAACAGGGTAATTTAGAAAAGTAACTCCTAAACAAAAACTTTTATGGAGATCAGACCATAGGTGGTGCTATAACTGTTAAAAAGCTTTAAAAAACATATATTTCCTATGGTAAATTGCCTGTATTGGTTGTAAGTTTTCCTTCTATGATTTAAGTGGTTACATGCTTGCTAAATAAAACATTATATTTTTTATGCATTAGCTTGAAGGTCTTAAAACGCTTGATCCCTGATAATTGCTGCTCGCAGCTATATTATTATTACTATAATAATTACAAGTTTCTATAGTTTCTGCTCTAAACTTTTTTTCTTGCTTTCCAGTAACTTTTTTTTTTAAACTAAAGCTTTTTTTGAAGACGTGTAAGGTATCTATTTATTGTCAGTAAAAAAATATATACTTGAGCTGAAGATTATAAGAGCATAAGATATGCACTACAAATAATGATAGTCAATAATGTAATTGAATATTTCACTTAGATACCCCACATTATGGAAGTAATTTGTTTTTTAATGTTGACTTGAACCTGGTTTAGACTTTTTCTCAACAGGGAAGCTATGTAAAATATCACACTGAACATATTGTAATGTAATGCAGCCTGTCAAGCATGAAGATTCAAAAATAGACGGGAAATACAATTTCACACTGACATTTTGACAAGTTTTCTACTTGTTCGCAGTCATTAAAAAGCTCACCTGAGTGCAAAACACGTGCCTGGAGGAAGTTTGAGGATGGCTCTCAAACATCCATCTGTCGCTTTGACGTAATTAAAGATGTCACATCCAGCGGCGACATGCACCATTAATTTCAGTTGGTGCACCTTCACGTCTTCGGTGCGGTTTGGGAAATCACACATCGCAGCTCTGGCTTAATGAAGCATGTTTGATTTGGTGTGATGAGCTCCGTGTCTCCCTGTGCGGCTGTGTGAAATATGTCCTTCTCCCGTCCCACAGGTGAACATCTGCGGGTTTGTTCCCAAGGCTACACCTGCTGCACTTCAGACATGGAGGACAGACTCGGCCAGCAGGGTAAACTGGATTTCGAGAAATTAGTGGATGAAAGCAGCCGCACCATACGGACAGTATTTACCTCCAGACATAAAAAGTTTGACGGTAAGTGTGCAACAGTTGGTTTTTAGTTTGATTTGTGCATTATTGTCCAGGCTTTTTGGTTCAATCGCATAGTCCGTAATAAACAGATGCAGTGCAAAGCAATTATATTTTCAGTGTGAAAATAACACTGGAATTGATGTCTAATGACTAATGAGTTAAACTCAGCAAAAAAGAGAACAAAGAAACAAATCTTTGAAGTTAAAAAATGTTAAGTGTTACTACTAGCCAATGTATGAACAAATCATTCTGTTGAGTCGGATCTTTTGAATGAATTGTTTGAAACTGTTCACAAAACTAAACTTGCAGATGAATCTTATGATGCAGTAAAGTAAAAAGAAAATAGTTGTTACTAGTAGTAATTTGAGAACAAATCATTCTGTTGAGTCAGATCTTTTGAACCGGTTCTAAATGATTCATTCACAGTAGTTAATGTGTTAAGAAATTTGTTGACATGAAATGTGATCTGCCATAATAAGTCAAATTCCCATTCCTTGCTATGTTTTGTTGTTCATGAGTAGCTCAAGTTTTTAGACTGTCAAGGTTAAAAATGAAAAGGAATATATAAAGTTCGATTTGAAGCTGCTAATGAACTGTGTCAGGTCTTTTGAACCAATTCAGACACCGGTCGAAGGCTGCGTTCAGACTATCAGTCCAAATCTGATTTTTGTACATATCTGATTGAAATCCGATCACATTTAGCAAGTGTGAAAGGCCAAAAATCACATGAAATGCGAATTTTTAAAATCCGTTTCGAGCTACATTCATATGTGGTTTGAAATCCTATTCCAATCGCATTCCCGGAAATCCATTTCAGTCCGACTGCTCTGATCGGATTTGGCGTGGGTTTATGTGACTTTCTCACGCCACGTGAAATGTAAACTTCAGGCATTGTTATAGGAAACATGCTGAAAGTCACTGCAGAAACAAAGTTTCATTGTTGCAAAGTGCCGGACGAGCAGAAATTTACAATATAACAGAGACCTGTTTATAAACCGGCAGAGACGACTGCACGGGAATAAAGCCGCTCATACTAGCCTCATACTAGACGCTTCCTCATAAGATGCATTAGTCCAGCATAGCAGCTACACACTTCCATGTTGTAAACAAGACAACATCTGTATAGCAGACCCCTCCATGTTGCGATAGTTGTTGTTGTTTTTGGCGTATACCTACCAACTCAACGCCATTGCCATAGAAAATAATGCAGATATTCCGGAAAACACAAGAGCGGCATGGACTCACAAATCGGATCTGAACAGTTGCAATACACAATGTAGACAAGAATTTTAGATCAGATTCCAGTCGGATACACAAATACAGTATATACCTACGTTCCTTGACAGTTTTCTGCATCCCTCCACCACCCCGTCTCCTCACACTCGCCTGGTTACTATCCTAATCAGAGATACAGGGGGAGTACTTTGGGTTCAGGCCAAATTCCGAGCTCCGAGCCTCCCCTTGGACAGCACACCAAATACACATATCTGATTATTTGTAAGTGTGTACTTGTGAATGAATAATTTGTCAAATACTAAGCATTGGAGCTGTATTCTGTTGAAACTGTTATTGTTTGGGCGAACTTGACTTGTTTGTTGAAATATATGCTCTGACTAACTTGTAATCTACTTTTGCAGTCACTGAATTGTTCTTCATGTAATCTTTTGAATTAGAGCTATTTAGTATCTACTTTTTAACCTGGTCATGACTTCCTTCAGGGGTTCAGGCCTTAATTAGTCGGGTCAGACGACCCCCTCCAAACCACCTCTATAATTCGCCTGGAAACCAGAAAGATCTGTTCCATATAGCTCTGACTAATTATACAGTTTTTGAAATGCCATAATGAAGGTGTATAGTGGAGAGCAGGCGAACATATTCACAGGTTATGTAAAGGTTAATATTAGTGCTCTTGAAAAGTTGGTGCTTTGCATGAAGTGTGAAAGGAAATGGCACTTTGTTGTTGAGCATATCATGCAAAGTTCATTTACGTCACCCAGAGCATATGGATTTACTTTTTTATACTTTGCATGTACTTTTTTTTTTTTTTTTTCTCCTGCAGACAAGTTTGAGGATGAGCCATTGAAAAGCGTTCTCTGGATTCATAAATGAGACTTAATGGAGATTTCAGTTGCTTCATTCAAGTATCACATATCTCCTTAAATTCCTCAGGAGAAATAAAAATGGAGTAAATAACTGAAAGAATGCTGAAAGAATACACTCAAAATATATTTTGGCCTTAATTTAAGATTTATGTATTTGAATTGCATATCAAATTTCCTCCATTTGGATTACATATAAACTAATAAACTTAATGTGATGCATATCAGTCATCATACAGTACAAAAATGAAAGAAACCGTTAAGTTTTTATGTAATAGTACTAATAAACTGAATGTATTTTAAATAATCAGGCTTATATTAACTACATTAGTTAACATGAACTAATGATAAATTAGTTTAAAGCATGTTTTAATCTTAGTTAATATTAATTTTAACATTTACTAATACATTATTAAATTGTCAAATCTGTTTATATTATTTAATGGACCCGAGCTAACATTGACTAACAATGAACGCTTTTTATTAAAAAAAGATACACTAAAAAATTCTGGGTTAAAAACAGCCCAAGTTGGGTTAAAAATGGACAAACCCAGTGGTTGGGTTAAATGTTTGCCCAACGTGCTAGGCAGTTTTATTTAACCAAACTATTGTTTAAAAATTACTGTATGGCTGGCTTAAGATGAACCCAAAATAGGTTGGAAATTAAAAAAATCGTCATAATTACTAGAGGCAACAATAATAATGAAAAACGTTTATTAATAAACAATTTATTAATTTTTTATTGTTTAATTATTAAACGTATTAATAAATGTTAATTTCCAACATATTTTGGGTTTATTTTAAACAAGCAATACAGTCATTTTTAAACTATATATATATATATATATATATATATATTTTTTTTTTTTTTTTTTTTTTAAAGGGAGTTAATGTTAAGTAATGCATTTAATAATATTAACTAATTGGACCTTATTGTAAAGTGTTACTGTATGTATTCATCATCATTAAATCCAGTTTGTTTCAATCTCATATGTTTTAACTAACTGAATATTGTTTGTTCCTTAGCTAGCCATATTTGACCTATGTTCATAGTTTTTAACCAAATATATGTAATTGTTTTCACAATGAAGAGATTTATGCTGATTCTAAGCTATTTTAATAAATGCATTTTGGAAATATGATTATTTAAATAAAATCAGATAGATGCATATAGTTAATAATATATATATATATATATATATATATATATATATTTTTTTTTTTTTAATGCAGAAATTGTTTCATAACCATTTCATTTATGTATGATGACAAATATGCATCACATTAAGGGTATTAGTTTATGTTAAAACTGTCTGATCCAAAAAATGCAAACACTTTTTTTCTTTATATTTTTTATATAATAGAGTTTATATTGAAATCTCTTGACTTTTAATTGCAAAATTCTTGTCTTGGGAAGTTTGAGCTGTTTTGAAAATCTCTCGTTTGAAAATGTGGCAGACTTCAGAAAAAAGTCTCCATTCAATTTCATTGCTATCTAGGAGAAGCAATCGAGCTCTTAAAGAGATCTCATATGTGATTTTATTTCGTTCCTATGAGAATGTGAACAGAGTAACTCAGTGAATGACTGCGAGACAAATCAGTCTGGCGGTTTGCATACTGATGTTTCTGAGAGACGGAGGCCGTGATACGACGTGTCATGCTGGAAGTTTCTAGTGGCTTGACTGTACGCCAACCCACAGTCATCTGTGACATAACAAAACCCTTCACGTTGAATTACTGCCAGCTGATAACCTACATTATTTTCTCTGACAGCTCCAAGTCCACTCCAGTTGTGTTCTTCTGCCCACTTCTTAGAGAACTTGTTGAATCAGAAAGCCTTGGCTAACAGCTAACTCAAGAGTTTTACAAACCAGCACTGAGACTTTGATAAACATAGCTGGCCTATACTGCTGACAGTTTGTTAATTACACCGGAGAGCTGCTGGATCTGGGCATGGCGGTGATTATAGATGCTGTTTTGGGCCAAAGGAACGGGAGAAATTTCATTAATAGTGAACAGAGCCATTAATACTTAAGCAATGCCATTAATAAATCTGAAATATACATGTAGTATGGTTATATGGCTTTTTAAGCCATTTAAACGTGAAAAGTTTTATAGACTAAATAAAACCCATTCACAGTCCTGTTATTAATTATCTTCTGCTTTTAAATGTATAATTTGTTTACACTCACTTAGTTGACTGCATTAACATTAATTAGTAATTAGCATATGAACATATAATAATTTGAGTCTGTGATGGTGTCGCGTGACTTGATGGCTGTTTTATGGATATTAAGTTCTCACAGTGTCTCATGAAAATGTGTCTTCAGCATATTTCACCTCAGAATCAAGGAAATAAAAAGTTTTATTTTTCGTTTAGACCATATAGGGCCATTAAAGGGGAATCAAGTTTTCCTTCATAAAAGAGGCTAAAATATGATCAGTATATATTAATTATTTTTTAATTTAATTATTATATTTAATTATTTATAGTGTAGTATATTTAATTATTATTTATTTTACTGCCTTTATTTATTTTGTAAGGGTGGACTTCCTACAGGGGTTCAGGCTGTAGGGTTGCCGAGCGACTAAAGAAACGTTATCAGTGAGATGGCATAAAACTGTACATTTCTTGTCCATTCACACCCACTGCAACTTATACCAATGACGGAAATAAGCGCAGTTACAATAGCAAAATATGTGGGAGAGCGTTGCTATAGTGTGACAATATTGTATTGCAATAGGAAGCACATTAATGTTACTAAAAATCAAAACTAGTTAGCACATCATTTGTAATTGAAATGGTTTAATGACAATATCTGATTATGGTTCCACTTAAAATAGTTACAAAAGAGATGTATGAGATGATAAAATCATATACCATTAATCGTACCCAGCATGTATATAAAAAGTTACCTGAGAGATAGTTAGAGAGTGTGAAAGAGAAAGAGAGAGAGAGAGAGGGCCAGAGAGTGCCCAAGAAAAGAGGCAGAGAATGAAAAGACCCAGAGCAACAGTTACACAATCTTCTTTTATATCAACACCTTTGTCTTCCAAATGGCCCTTGTAACAAGAGAGAGGGGGTTGAAACAGTAAAGCAAATGTCTTTGTTCA